>OV050030.1:136699917-137019790 GCA_920105625.2 Clusia tigrina | reverse complement strand
ACATTTTTGAACCAGGTCTGGGTACAGTTAAAGACTTTAAAGCCAATATCCGTTTAAAATCGGATGCACAACCAAAATTCTATAGAAGCCGACAAATACCATTTGCCCAAATGCATAAATTTAAACAGGAAATAGACAGACTTGTTACCTTAAAAATTTTAAGCCCCATACAATTTAGTGAATGGGCTTCTCCTATCGTTCTCGCGAAAAAACCAAATAATGAAATACGTATTTGTGGTGATTTTAAATTAGCCGTCAACGCGCAAATTGACGTAGAACAATATCCATTACCGACACGTGAACAACTGCTCCACACCATTCGAAATGGTAAATTTTTTTCCACAATCGACCTTAAAGATGCCTACCTACAAATGGAACTCGACGAGGACTCAAAAAAGTTAATGGTGATCAACACACCTCTTAGGTTATTTCAGTACCAGAGACTTCCCTATGGTATAGCTAGCGCTCCTGCTATTTTCCAAAAATACATCGAACAGCTTCCTAACGGAATTGATGGATGTGCAAATTACATTGATGATATTATCATATCAGCACCTACATTAAATCTTCATTTTGAGCGACTTGAACAAATTTTTCAAATTTTAAAATCCAACGGAATTAAATGCAAAAAAGAAAAATGTCAATTTTTGCAAAAGCAAATAACTTATTTAGGACGTCAAATTGGTGAGAATGGTATACTGCCAGATGAATCAGGCGTTCGTGCTGTACAAAATTTAAAAAATCCTACAGATGTGAAAGAAGTGGAAGCGTTCATGGGCAAAGTGAATTACTCTCACAACTTTGTGCCCAATTTTGCCAATCTTGGAGGTCCAATAAATATGTTACGGAAAAAAATGCCAGTTTCAAAAGGGGATCCGCTCAACAACAAGCATTTGACCAGCTTAAAGAGCATATTGCCAATGCAACTCAATTGGCTCATTTTCAAGACGATTTGCCGTTAATCCTTGCTACAGATGCCTCACCTTTTGGCATAGGTGCTGTTATATCGCATCTCTACGCTGATGGCAGTGAAAGGCCTATAGCGTTTGCATCAAAAACCCTAAATGTTCACCAGGTTAAGTACAGCCAGATTGAAAAGGAAGGGCTCGCTATCATATTTGGTGTCAAAAGGTTCCATCAATATCTGTACGGACGCAAATTTATCCTTGTCACGGATCACAAACCTTTGGTAAGCATATTTAACCCAAACAAACATTTACCAACAATGACAGCACATAGACTTCAGCGCTGGGCCATTACGCTTATGGCTTATCAATTTGAAATTAAATACCGCAATACCGCAGATCATGGTAACGCGGACGCATTATCACGCTTACCCATTGGAAGCGATGAATTTTTCGATAAAGAAGAAGCTTGTTTCAATATCAGTTATAATGATTTTCCTATCAATGTCCAACAAACTCGTATTAAGTCTGAAAAAGACAAAATTTTAAATAAAGTCCGAAAATTTATTGAAGATGGTTGGCCGAATCATTTGGACTCTGACTTAAAAAATATTAAGCCATATTTCGATCGCAGAAAATCTTTGACCATTTATAATGGCCTTGTTTGCCTACAAACCTGGGCCTGTTTTCAATAAATTTGGTTTATATGCGTGGACGCTTTTTCTCAGTTCCCGTATGTGTCATCTATGTCAAATACGAAAGCAGAGGATACCGTTTCTGCGTTATCTGCAATTTTCTCAATTGAAGGTATTCCTGGGGTAATCGTTAGCGACAACGGACCACAATTTAGTTCTGAAGTCTTCAAGAAATTTTGTTCAACCCTGGGTATCAAACACCTGACAACAGCTCCTTTCCATCCAGCATCGAACGGATTGGCCGAACGTTTTGTGAGAACGTTTAAAACGTCGGTGCGTACAAATATTGATGATAATATGTCAATAAAAAACGCAGTTCACAAATATCTCTCTACATATCGATTTATGCTTAATGCAAATGGGAAGTCACCAGTGGAACTAATGCGTGGTAGACCCATAAGAACTGTGTGGACACAGTTATTAGATGCATCGAATGGCACTCAACAAAATTCATTCTATTCTAAATTCAATATTAATCAACCTGTATTCATTCGCAATTACGCCAGAGGGAAAAAGTGGATACCAGGTATTGTTAAACGTCAACTAGGGAAAATGGTCTACATCGTGGACACTGACATTGGTTTTTGCAAACCCCACGTGAATCAAATGAAACCAAGGAATGATTGTGACTTGCCAAATACTACTTCAAGCAACAACGATTTGGGTGAACCTGCTTGTGACTTTCCAAATGTTACTCCAAGCAGCAACGATGTTGATGATCCTTTCTTGTCGCCCGCAATTCAACAGCCTACCACAGAACCTCGTAATCAACCTGATGAATTGAACATTCCGACAACACGAGATCCATGTCATGCTTCTGATGTACATACTCCTACTGTAAGTCAACCGGTCCAGATCCGCCGAAGTGCAAGACCTCGAAAGAAGACGTTACGTTATACACCATAATTTGGAAATACTAAATTATTTTGCTATAAGTTTAAAGTTTATTTGAATTTAAATTTCATTATATTTGATCAAAATTAATATTACTTCACATTAACTTATTGAATTTTTTAAGTTTAATAGATCTCCTCTTACAGAACTTGAATTTTAAGGGGGAGAATTGTTATATATCAAAGTAGTTACATTGATTACAACTACCATAATTTTGCAACTATGTCATAAAATCCTTTTTATTACACCTCTGTTAGTTCTAAGACAAATTCAAACAAATCAGTCCCAATTAAACCTTCCATGTGTGCGTTTGAACTTAACACAAGTGATCACTTCCATATAGATATTTACTTGTAGACCAGGAGGTCGATATATTGAGTGCGGATGTGCACATTGGTAGATAATACACTTGTGTGAAGGTAGAGTAGGGTGAAAAATGTGTTGCTGAATTATTATTAACCGCTCTTGCGGTAAATTTGCTGCTTATTCGACTGGAGAGGGAAGGGTGCAAGGTGGTTGCGTAGGCGGATGATTTGCTATTAGTATCTGGGGAAAATACATATACGAGTATACTCTGAGAGACTTGATGCAACATATGTTGCACCAAGACCAAGACTAAGCTGGTGCTATTCACAAGGAAGTATAAAATTCCTCAATTTATCGCTCCAAAACGAATGGGTGTAGTTATTAACCTTGTCGAGAAGGCTAAATATCTAAATGTACACGTGATCCTAGGTAGGAAGTTTGAACTGGAATGCTAATATAAATGAACGTATTAGGGGTAGCTCTGTACTGTTGTATACATTGCGTTACGTTACGATATTTGGTAACTTCTCTTTGAGTTTCAATGAAACTACTAACGGGGTGACCCGTTCACCCAAATTAATCAGATATAATCAAAATAGCCGACACTTGCAACTTTAAGTAAAGAATGACAAACTCAAATAATTTAGCACTTGAAACCAAACACTTTAACCCAATTTACTTTATGTTCGTCATTCGCTATCCAGTCTTCTTGACCGACATGCATAGCTCATGTGATACCACTTATGTAGTGACCTAACACAATGCATTCCCAAGCTGAATTATAAGAAAACACATGTAGTTCTAAAAGTAGAGTATAAAGAGTTAGAGTAAGAATAGTTTAAGTGTAGATGGTAATTTGTACATGACCGGTGCAGACGTTACTCTGCCGGTTTAAATAATCAATAAAGGACAAAGTAATAAATATAATTTGTTGTGTTATTACAGTACTCTTGCAAAAGAGTTTTGGGTATGAAATGGGGGTTGCAGCCTATTTAACATATACAGCTGTGATGTGACCAGTCCTTCATTAGGGCTGCTTCCTAGTGGGACAGCCCTAAGTAAGTCCACATAGAACAGGCTGATAACAAAGGTAGAAAGAAATACAGAGATATTCATAAATAGTGCCATTAGAACAACTCCAACGATAGCTTTGGATGTAATGCTCAAACTTCTGCCTGTTACGCTTCTTAGCAAAATAACATTACATTACATAACACCAATTTATGCCTTCAATAGTATGTGCAGGATCTCCATTCTCTCCAGGGATGAATGGAAGGATGGCATCCCCCCCTCATGTAGAAGGGGGTTTTTTTATTTTTTTATTTGTCGGAACAATCTAGTAAGCGCAGCACTCAGACAGAGTATATATCCATTGTGCTGCACTTAAAGTTCCATTTTAATCTGCTACCGAAGAAATAGAATCCGACCTCCGAAGAAATAGAAGTAGATCCTGTGGTGCCAAGGAGCCAAGTTAGTCACTCCTCAGCACATCAGTGCCAAAGATCCCAAACCTGATTCGAGCAAAGGCAGGGCAGACGCAAAGGAAATGGTCCGCCGTCTCGTCTTCTTCTCCACAGGCTGGGCACAGCGCACTGTCTGCTATGCCAATCCTTTCCATGTGCCAGTACCAGTGACCCAGGCCAGCTTGGCTATCACTGCAGACACAAATAGATTTGCTTTTCCACCTGTTTTCCACAACAAAGTCCATTGCCTCAAGTATCGCATACACCTCCGCCTGAAACACAGACGCATGCAGACCAAGGGCAAAGAACCGACGGGTCCCACAAGATTTCACGAAGACACCAGAGCCTGAACCGTCTTCAGTCCTGCAGCCATCAGTGAATATACGGCAGCAGTGTTTGCCGGGCTCGTTCTCAGGATCTAACCATGAACGAGCCTCTGGCAGCAACACATTGTACCGCTTTTCTAGTATGACGGTTGATGATATGGAGTCCGGGGGCATAGACAGGATTGCAGAATCGATGTCAGTGCCTGCGCCGTCGTCCAATATCGAATACACCCCATACCAGTGGCCACTATGTTTCACTCTGCAGATGGCCGTAACGGCCTCTCCGCGGATGAAGACATCTAGTGGCGGGAGATTCACCAGAGCATCAAGTGCCGGGCCTGGAGTAGTCGGAAATGCTCCGGTACAACATATGGCCACAGTACGTTGTAGTCTTGATAGATCTTTTTTGACCCCTACAAGAGAGGCTCTGCTCATCCAAACCACCGATGCATAGGTGATAATAGGTCTTCCCATAGCTGTATAGAACCACAGAACCTTACTAGGGGAAAGACCCCATGTCTTACCAAAAATACATTCACACTGCCAGAAAACTGACAGTGCTTTGGATGTCTTCAGTTCGACATTTCCAAAGAAGTTTGTTATCAAGGATGACTCCAAGATATTGGATTTCCTTGGATAGCTGGATAGTGGCTCCTTTTAGTGTAGGCAGAATAAGTCCATCAAGCTTTCTCCTTCTGGTAAAGAGGACAATACCAGTCTTGACAGGATTAGCCGATAGCCCATTCGCACTGCACCAAGTATCAATCATATCCACAGTTCTCTGCACCCTTCTGCAGACAATCATAAGGGATGGACCTGTTCAAGACAGCCAACATCATCCGCATATGCCTGAGCGTAGACACCCAAGTCATTAATGGCGTTAAGCAGGGGATCGATTACCATGCACCAGAGCAACGGAGACAGTACGCCACCTTGGGGGCAGCCTCTATTAACCCCAGACGACACCAGCAAATCTTCCTCCGCCCGCACCGTTATGATTCTCTGGGCCAGCATTGAACGTATCCAATTTACTAGAGCCCGGTCTACGCCATGGCGCCTAGCAGAGACGCACATACTGTCGAAAGTAGCATTGTGAAACGCACCCTCTATGTCCACAAAGATGCCTATTGCGTGTTATTTCCTGTCGATGGCGCGTTCTATCCTTCCAACAAGGTTTTGCAGAGCCGTCTCGCAGGATTTTCCGCTTTGATAGGCATGCTGAAATGGAGAGAGTGGATGCGTCTTCAGAGACTCCCTACGTATGCGAAACTTCACCAGCCCTTCTAAACTCTTTAGCATGAACGAGGTCATACTAATAGGTCTGAAGCTCTTGGGATGGGTGTAGTCGTCTCTTCCAACCTTAGGAATGAAAGCAACCCACACCATCCTCCAAGAGCGTGGTACATAGGCCAGGGCGAGACATGCAGTGAAGATCTTCTTCAGTGCTGCCAGCACTAACTCAATGCCTTCCTTCAACACAATCGGATATATGCCATCCAGTCCGGGCGATTTGAAGCTGTCAAAGGATTTGATAGCAAATCTAATGGCAGCCTCATTCGCCACGCTGGGGTTGACATCTACACAGATAGATCCAAGTTACAGAGTAGGATCTGTGGTGGTATATTCTCAGAAGATTTGGACATTAACATGTCCTTTAGGATGCCCGACCACTGGAGTGTTTTTCTGGCAGAGGTCGCGGCAAAGGCAGCACTGTCTTGGCTAAGGAAGAAGAAGGTATCTGGACTTGATGTTTGCATTCTGTCCGACAGCCAAGCAGCATTGCGCTCCCTGGATTCGGTTATTATCACCTCAAAAGCCATCAAGAGCTGCCGCAAATCTTTAGAGGAGATAGCAAAGCAGACCCGTCTGCATCTGTGCTGGGTTCGCGGCCACAGAGATATTCCAAGGAACTGTAAGGCGGATGAACTTGCTCGTGAGGGTGCTTCCATACCGATTGAACCAGATAGGTCCAACTTCGGTATTCCTATTGCCACATGTAAGCTCTAAGTAGATACAATATCTTTAAGCACAGCGGGCAGGCGCTGGTCTGAATTTTCAGGATGTAAAATAGCTAGACAAACCTGGCCAGAGGTAAATGTCAAGCGCTCAAAGGACCTAGTTGCTCTAAATAGACAAAGTGATTAGTGTACTAACGGGACACTGGACTCGTAGCACTCACGGGTGTAGGCTGGGGATTCCCTCTAACGACTTCTGCAGGAGTTGCATGGACGAGGAGGAGGAAGAGTCCATTGTACACCTATTATGCACGTGTCCAGTGTTGTCCAGAAGGGGCGCACTTTCCTAGGCGACTTTCTGGACTCTTTGGGAGATATCTCAAATAAAAAGATTAGCTCCACCAACTGCTTCTTTAAAAGCTTCAAATGGCAGGGCCTTTTAAAGGGATGGGACCTGTTGTCTCATGGGGTATTACAAAGGGTCAATGATGGCCTAAGTGTACCCTTCGGGCGGCCGACTTACCTACCATTAGGATATATAAGATTATTGTTTTTAATGAATTTAGCTATGACATTTCCTCTCTTATTTGCTTTTGGTGATCCCCACAAAGTAGACCATTCATTAAAATCACCAAGTAATATAACTGATTTATTGGTATTTGAAATTAGCTGCTATAAGTCAGAAACACAGACTTTTTCAGTGGGAGGGATGTACATTAATTATGATAAAAATGATGATTTTACATTACATTATTATAAATTCCTCAAGATAGAAATAATTTTAACAAATTCTCTTAGCATAAAGGAGAATTATTGTTTTTCAAGTTACAAACATTGCATATTGGATAAAAAGAAATATTGGTAAGTTGTAACGTTTCATATTTTCTGTTGTAACATTAAAATAAAAAAAAATATGGTTATTTTTTTGCAGTCTTCTTCTAACGCAATAAATTATTTAATTTGAAGGATGAAGCTATTGTATAATCTTATTGTAAATTTGGATTTTTAAACCCGAGTACGCTGGCGAGAGAGAGAAACAACTTTTTAAGAGAATATTTTAGATTAGTTTATTTAATTTTTGAATTTAATAGTTTAATCTCAACTAACTGTCCAAAAAAAGAAAGACTTTAAAAGAAGTTTGTTTCAGACTCCTCGCTTGTTCAAGCAAAACTGTTATCATACATACAGATTGGCACCAAATACAAAGAAAAAAAATGAAGAGTGGCGCGATATACCCGTTATGTTGTTTTATGTATGTTCCATTCTGTATTCTACCCGCTAGGAACGTTGTGCATTTCCTTTTGTGTTCTGCTCGCTAGGAACGTTGGCAACAATTATCTTTCTGGATAATTCGATTATCAATTAATCTTACTTTAGAACTTAAATTTTCCTGTTCTTCCGCTTCTTTGAATGCACCCTTGATTTTACTTCATTACCTTTTATTAACCTTTATAAGGACTTTTTGACCTGCTCGAAAAATTTTGTTAACTCGGTGTTAATTATGAAAATTGCATATTCTAATTTCGATTTTCAGAACATGGTCATGTTCTTTCATAATATCTGATGGCTTACGGCCCGTGACGGAATGGACCAATGTATGATAAAGATATGTACTATTAAGTATTAAGTCGTCAATAACCATAACCGCATTATTTGACGTAAAACACCTCGCAATTTCGACTATAGTGGAATAGAAAATTCGATTTGTCCATTGCTTGTACTTGTTTGGTGGTGAGAAATATTAAATTTGGAAAACGATCATTCATTATCCGTTACAATAAATTTAGGGTAGAAGAAATTTATGAGTTCCAGGAATGCAGGTTTAATATCAATGGGCTGCTCTAGATTTTTATGGATTGCTAATAGCTATATATATATGATTTCTATAAATTCTATGGGGATTGGAGAGAGGCCAATCTTTTGCTGCGTATGCTTTCGGTCACACTTTGACTTATTGCACATTCTACAATCATTTACAAATGCTCTTAACTTTTTCGTCAAGTCTGGAAAATAGTAGTGTTCTAGAATTTGCTGTAAATTTTCTTTGTAAGCTATATAAACACTATTATTCTCTTTAAAGATAATATCCAAATTATCATCTTCGTGAGGAACATCTATCCAGCTACAGATTGGAAAGAGTTAAAAATAGTGTTTTGAGTTTTTGACAGTATATGCTTTCTGCAATATATACCGTTAATTACATTTGAGTTGATTGCTCCTTCAACAGGCCAACTAGGTTACGTAAATTTTTAAATCAAATACGTCTTATGTTTATTTGATATAATATTTTCCTCTTATGGGATGGGTCTCCTTCCGTTGTTATAATCAGATTTCTAAAACTTTTGATTGGTGCTTTAACACTTAATATAGTAAAGGTATACTCGTATATATGACCGTTCACTATGGCAAGTGGTCACCGTTTCTATTTCTTCCTGATCTATGGCATTGATAAGTTGTATCGAAAGAGCATCTTCTGTTTTGTTTTCCTGCTTTATAACATACTTTAGGTGAGAATTCTTTGATAGTAGATCTCCACATCTTGATTTTGCTTTTAGAATTTTTATCAGAAATACAATATGACAGGTGTTGAATATTGAATATCTGTGGCCCTGTAAAGATAATTAAATAAAAGCCGGTGTCTCCAAATCATGGCAAGTAACTCTCGCTCGTTAGTTGTGTACGAACCTTCAGCTTTAATTAATGTCCTAGAAATGAAGGTTACTGGCGTCACACAGCTTCTTCACAGCTTCTAAAAGAACTGCACCCAAAGCTGCGCTCGATGCACCGTTGATAAGTTGGTATCGTTTGCTATAATTAGGGTGTTGTAAAAAAAACGTATTCAGAAGTCAGGGCGCATTTAATTTTGTTAAAAGCATCTAGTGCTGCCGGATTTAACTCAATTTTAATGGTTTTCACCCCTGAGGTAATTTGTAAATAGTTTCGCAAAGTGTGCGTAATCCCGAATAAAACGTCGGCAATAACCGGACAGACCGATAAAAGCTTGAAGAGCACGAATAGCATGTGGTTGCCTATATTTGAGAATATCCTTTATTTTTTGTGTGTTATGTTTTTATAACTTTTTCGTTAATGACAAAACCTAAAATTCGACTTCTTTTTCAAAGAAATTGGATTTTTTGTCGAAATGCGGATATTTGCGTCTATTAGTTTTCTGAAGACTATTTCGATATATTTAATGTGCTGTTGTGTATTTTGCGAAAAGTTGATCACATCATCGATATAAGTAGACGTGACAAATATTTCCGATTCCTTCTCGCAAAATTTCATCAATGGCACGCTGGAAAGTATTAGGTGCATTTTTTAAATCAAACTCGTACTTACTATTGATTACTGAAAATGTAGAATTTTCTCTATCTTTTTCGGACAACTTTATTTGGTGAAATCCGCTTTTCAGATCTAAGGTTGTGAAAAATTTTCCATGCCTAAATTTTACAGAATAACAGTCGAATTGGGCATTAGTATTTATCAGCGATTGTAACTTCATTTAATTTTTGAAAATCAACAACCATACGAAGTTCCTTGTTTCCTTCTTCATCAAGAGGTTTATTTGGAACTACCCACATTGGACATTTAAATGGACTTCGAGGTTGGCGTATGATACCATCTTTCGGTAATCTTTGTGTTTCCTTATTTATAAAACGAGAAAATGGGATAGGATATGTATACGTTTTTGTATATATAGGATCTTCGGATTTAGTACGTATAGTGGCTTCAAAGTTTGTTTTATAAGGTAAAGTAAAAAAGCGATTGCTAATGCAGATATAATATCTGTGGGCTTTGATTTTAAATAAACCATTTCCTAAGGGTTTATTTAGTTCATATCGTGACTCCCAAGGAAAACAGTCTATACTTGTGCCCAAGAGATGAAATTAGGTTGTTGTTTCCCTTATAGAGCATTAACTTTTTATTTATTATCAATGCTAACTTTTGTTCGACTTTGTCGTAAAACTGGATAATTTTCGTTTTCCCTGTTTTAAACTTCACATTTCTTGTTTCTTGAAATAAACAAGTTTCAAGTTTGTGTGCGGTACGGTTTATTTTCACTCCGCTTGGAAGTTACATAAATTTCAAACTAAAAAGTATTAAATACGATAGCGCGTTTCATTGGCACTTATGTTCACTAGTGATTAAGTGATTATATTGGTCTGCATTTTATTAATATTTAAGTGATAAACATTTAAAATAAAATTGCCGGTAAAAGTAAAACGGTCAATACCAATAAATATATAAATCCATAAGTTCGCCAAAATTAGTATGTTGCGCTCGTTGCAGCGCGAGCGTAAGAACACTCAAATATTGGAAAAAACAGCAGGTAGGTAGGTAGGTTGGAGTGGCCGCCCAGTTTGCCAAAAGCACACTTGAGCACACATAATGGCCCATTGTGATACCACGGTGTGGCGCCGTTCAAGCACTGATTAAAAAGGTTCCCATACTTGGGATGGTGATAGTCAGCGCAAGGACAGCGCCTGGAAAGGAACGACTCCCCTGTCATGTTTCAGGAAACCATCCTGATACTTTGATGAACCTGGCTATGTCCCTAATATTAATGGATGACAGCTCTGTCAGGCTTGTAAGAAAGGGGGCACCAAAGGTGCGAATTCTTCTTCTGCTCAAGGATGGGCAGTGGCATAAGAGGTGGAAAACCGTCTCGTCCTCCTCCTCGAAGCCACAGCCTCGGCAAAAGTCATTTGAGGGTAGGCCCAGTCTTTCTGCGTGCTGTCCCATTATGCAGTGGCCGGTCAAAACCGACACAGTTGTCGACAGTGATACGCGGTCAAGTCGAAGAAGTTTATTGGTTCTGTTTTTGTCCATGCTTGCCCAAGTTAGTCTAGCCGTGTGGCAGGATTCCTCGTTAGCCCAGGATTTGTAGGCGTCAGCCAGATATTTCCGTTTGATTTCGAGCTTGGCTGTTGCCAGTGGAATGCCGATGTTTACAGAGGGGTGAATGTCGTGCATTAGCGTGCCTGCCTTGGCAAGCTCGTCCGCCTCGCAGTTTCCCGGGATTTCGCTGTGTCCGGGAACCCAGACTAGGTGCACCCGAGAGTAACTTGCGAGCTCATTTAAAGATGTTCGACATTCATGAACTAGTCTTGATGTGGCCGTGGAGCCAAAAAGAGATTTAATGGCGGCCTGGCTGTCTGAGAAGATAGATACGTCAACTGCGCCGATATCACTACTCAGCATCCATCTGCGTGGTAAATGGCCATGACCTCAGCTTGAAAAACGCTGCAATGGTCTGGGAGACATAGGGAGATGTTTAAGTCCAGCTTGTCGGAATAAATACCGCTGCCGACTCTACCTCCGAGCTTGGAACCGTCGGTGTAGATTTCGACTGTTTCACCGACGATTCGGTTTTCTGAGGTCCAGTCGCTTCGACTTGGAATAGTGAGGTCGAATTCCCTGTTCAAATCGGGATAGACCGACATATAATCGATAAAGTTGGGGACAGGTGGGTCCTGATTCAGAATTGAAGCATGGCCTGTCAGGGTTATGCGCCAGTGCGAAAGAGCATTAAGTCTAATCGCTGTCAGCTTGGCTTGTTGCTTAACCAGGATCCCCGAGGGGAGCCAGTGCAGCATGGCAAAAAGGGCTTTCGTAGGTGGCTGCGAAGAGCGCCAGTGATCAGTAGAGCAATGGATCTTCTGATTTTATCAATGGGTTTGATATTACAGGCTTTTTCAAGAGCTTGCCACCAGAAGACCGACCCGTATAACAGGTTTGGTTCAACGATGGCCGTGTAGAGCCAGAGCACGACTCGAGGACGAAGTCCCCATCGTGCACCAACTGCTCTTTTACAGCAGTATATAGCGCAACAGGCATATCAAATCAAAGAGCGTGCTCTCCCTTCAGTGCACTCTCTCCGCAAGATCAGACGAAACGCAGTGGCTGTGCAGAACTGACCCATAATGTAGCGATGGCTCACGAACAACAAAAATTTCCTTATGTGCATAACGTTCTGAGTGTCCCAATCAACTTACAAGAGAACACAACAATACAATGCGTAGAAATCCATGGTGCCCCGTCCATCTCCATTGCCTTTAGAACGCCAAACAGAGTCATTACAACTCTTGCCTCATAGAATGCAGCCACTACTACAACGTTTTCTTACAAACAATCAATATGTACCAGTGCACTAACTACAACTCCAGCACTGATAAATTATTCAGCGGGAAATTTACCAGAAAACGCCTCTCTCCTCTCTTTAGAAAAAGAAACAAACCATGGTGTCAGAACAGGTGGTGATAAAATTATACCGACAACAATAGGTGGTGGGAAACCTAATGTGGCAAGAAATGTTGCAACAATATGGACTGGCATAGATCGCTTTATGCAGGTAAAGCGAAAGTTAAGTCCACAAAAAAACCGAAACAAAAGACCGGCAAAAAATGCGATATTAACACTTCAACCTGCGAAAATATCTGACTCTGCTAAACAAATAAGTAGCTCAAGCAACAATGGTACCCCAAGTTAGAACAGATTTGCTCTTCTTGATAAAGACTTGGAAAATCATGGTCCACCAGCTCGTATTCCAATTTCACCTCCAATATATATTCGTAAAAAAAATACACACTTTAGTAAAAAAAATTTCACAGCTGATAGGAGAACAAACTATTCATGCAGTCCTTTAACAAAAGGCAGTATAAGCGAAACAAAGCTACAAATCTACGAGGAGAAAAATTTTAGGAAAGTTTCTGTTGAACTTCACAAATTGGGAAAAAGTTTTTACAAATACTAACTCAAGTCACAAAAAGGATTAACAGTCGTGTTAAAGAGCATTGAACCCGGCTTAGATATCAACGAAATAAAGCAGTATTTAAAAGCAGCAGGCTTCGTCGCTAAATTTGTATTCAATATCTTAAATGGAGAAAAAGTACCGCAACCACTTTACCGTCTTGAACTAGAGCCTTCAGCTATGAAGCTTAAAAAAGTGAAAATCATCCGATTTACAACTTGCATATCTTTTGCATCGTAAAATCACAGTGGAAGAAGCTCGGAAATGGAGTGGACCAATCCAATGCCAAAACTGTCAAGAGTTTGGGCACACAAAATCTTTTTGCGAGTTCCCAAGTGTGTGTGCTTTCTATGGTGATCTCCATGTAACATCCTGAAGCAATTCACCCAAACAAGACATTTAAAAAAATATAGCAACTGTGGAGATTCACGTAAAGCGAACTACAGGGGCTGCCCAGTATATGTAGAAGTTGAAGAAAAAATGCGTTGTTAGCCGGAACAAAAACAACAACATTATAGTTTCAAATCCACTGAGACATGTCGAACACAAGATATTACTAGCTACGCCAATATTGTTAAAACAGGGCTACCGAGTGTAGAACCATAAACCAATAATTTAGAAAAAATAGTCTCCACACTTGCAAAAACTCTAAACCAGCTTATATTTTCAATGATAGGAATGATGCAGGAAATGATGCGTAACCAAACTCAAATCCTCCAGATGGTAATGTCAAAAAATTGTACACTCTCAGAATCTGTCATTGGAATCCAGATGGCGTTAGCTAGCACAAATTTGAGTTGCACACTTTTCTACTTGACAAAAACATGCTCATTTCGTAAACCAATCTAACTTCTAAAAATAATTTTGAAGTCAGTGGATACCACTTCTATGACACAAAATATGTGGTGGCACTGGGATCCTTATTAACGACAGATTAAAACATCACCTAATCGAAGATCATTGCAAATCTTCCTCCAAGCTATATCCATATGTCTTAAAGAGATGGTGACCAACATAGCAATTTCCTCAATATACTGTCCTTCAAAGTTTAAAATAACTTCACAACAGTTCAATGACTTCTTCAATAGCCTTGGACATAGATTTCTTGTTGCGGTAGACTACAACGCCAAACACACACAATGCTTCGAAACCGGAAAATGGATTTTATATCATCTGGTAAACCTACATACTGGTCGTCTGATCGTATTAAAATACCAGATTTAATAGACTTTGGCATTACCAACCAACACCTCATTTCAGCAGAAGCTTGTTATGACCTCTCCTATGACTATTCGCCAGTTATCTCGACCCTTGCCTCTCATCCTCAAATAGAAGCCAAACTAGACAATTGAACCAATCGATTAGCAAACTGGTTGAAATTTAAGAAATATGAAAGGCCGTAGAATGAATATGAAAGTTCAAAGAATGATAAAAGAAAAACGGAAACTGAGACGAGAATGGCAATAGTTCAGATCCCCTTGGTTAAAACAAAAATTGACAAGTGTCACACAAGAGCTGCAAAATACGCAGATACCAACTACTCGCTATGATAAGCTGTAAGTAAAACGAAGCGGTAGTGGGAACCGTCTATAAAACTTTCCGATGGTATTTGGGCAAAAAACTATGCAGAAAAGAGTGAAGCCTTTGCAGATCATCTCCAACATGTGTACAGACCGAAGTACCCCTAACACCTCTGAATGTATGACAAGCGAAACGACACCCAAAGATTAAAATTAAGGAAGTGAAATTGATTGTGCGGAAGGAAATAAGTCCAAAAATAGCTCTAGGCCACGACCTTATCACAAAAAAAATGCTGAAGGAACTATCAAATATAGCAATTATTCATTTTAATGCTCTGCTAAGACTAAGTTACTTCCCAAATTTTTGGATATTGTCCGTTATTATAATGATTAATAAACCAGGAAAGGATCCAACACAAATAGCATCATTTAGACCAATAAGCCCCTCTAAAGTCTTCTCCATAATATCACTCCACTTTTGGAAAAAAGGGAAGTGATCCCTCAACACCAATTTGGGTTTCAAGAGAAGCACGGTACAATAGAGCAAGTCCACAGAATATCTGCAGTAATTAGTGACGCTTTGGAGAATAAAAAATATTGCTGTGGGATTTTTGTTGATGTTGTATAAGCGTTCTATAAGGTTTGGCATGAGGGTCTCATCTACAAAATTCAGAACCACCTTCCCGAATATAGTAACATTTTGAAGTACTATTTCTTTCCAATTTAAGTCCAATTTAATATCAAACATAAAACCCATTTGACAAACACCTACAAAATCCTGACTGAAGTACCACAGGGGAGTATACTTGGACTGTTTTTGTACTTCTTATACAGAAGTGATTTACCAACAGATAACCAGCTGACTACATCTACGTTTCCAGATGATATAGACATTTTATATTCCCATAAAGATTCCAACATCCCAACACAAAAATTAAAGGATCACATCAGACGTGTACCTTAACGATTACCTTGAGACACGAAACATGCACTCGTTTATCTCTAAATGGTGTTATGATCCCACAAGCAAGTGATGTGAAATAACTTGGCCTTCAACGTCTCATCTTGGGAAAGTACATCGAAGCCAAAATACTACAATTAAAGCTACACACAACTAAAGCTAAACAATAGTAAGTTATTTTTGAAGATGGATGGTGTGTATTTACTAAAACATAAATGTTTGTGGCCTGTGTTTATCTAGTTTAATAGAAATGTATTGTAGTAGGAAGCATTTGTGATAGTATATTTGAAGTGTTATATACTATAGTTTCGTGGAGTACAACTTATGGGATTCGATCGGATTCGGTCTAGTTCTTGTCTGGTTTATTAATTTGGTTTATTGTTGTGAAACGCTTACAATGATCTGCCCGTTCTTGCCCGTTTATTGCTTAATACACTTTTTAGGCTCAGTGAATGTTTCAAACGCAGCCTTTTTCACAATGAAAATGTCCCTACTAGCAAACTTTCAAGTATGGAAGCCACTTCATATGGAAAGTAGTGGAAAAGTGGAAGAACTGCAACAGAATGTTATAAAATTTTGAAGAACGTAATAAAGATTGGTTGTGACATTATATTAGTTGCGGCAACAAAAAGCAATAATCTTGGAAGATCTGCAGAGGAGTTCCGAGAATGTACTTCAAAGACCTAAGTGAATAAAGTTTCACAGCTTGTGAATAAAACTTCATGCAAAGAACTTGTAGCAGTCAGCCGCGTTAGTTTACATAAGGCAGGAATAAGAAACGCATCAGAAGTTGCATGTGCTTCATTCTTATACTGAGATAGATGGCAGCAAAGATTAAAAAAACTATTGCTTCTAAGTCCAATAATGCTATTACACTCCTGATGAAGCTTTGGCTCTTTACGTTTACGGGAATTTTACAAAGAACTCGTACAAATTACTACAATTTGGTACTACATAGAAATTCAAACATATATCCAACATATGATGCATTATTATTAACAAAAAATAAGTGCTATCCGGTCAGAGTTCAAATTACCGATGCGTCTGCGGAAGTCTCCCTATAGAGCTTGGTTCATCATACTGCAACAAGGATCGTTAAGAAGGATTCTTTCGTCAACCTTAATGAAGATAGTATTTCTGATGGGGTCAAGCCAACGGACCTACTCAATACAAGAATGTCGATGGTGCATTCTATAGGCTAATGTCAACCCAAGACCGGAACTGTAATACCTTAAAAGTTTACATAATAAACGCTATAATACTTAACGCACCCTAAAAGCATGTGTGTGAATATTTCTTAAATGTTAACTACACCAGTTGTGTAGTATCTGTTAAGAGCTGGTGCTGTGAGTCAACTACACGCAGGTAGCTTGATTCTGACTCACAACAATACTAAGTATGTGCGATTGAGCTGGTAGGTACCAGAAGGAGGCGTGGTAGGTATGGCCATATATAAACGCAAATCATCACAACCACTTTCTAAGTCATTTGACATTGTCCGTCCTTTAGCCCTCTGCCCCTTTTTTCCAAACCGATAGAAGAAGGAATATACATATTTTGACTCGTTGGTATATGTCTCAGTATCTTAAATCAGCGGTCATTGTTTGCGGTACAAACGTATATGTGCTTATATGTGTTAGTAAAGTAGGCAACGCGAGTTTACGGTTGATGTAACTGTGTGGTAACGTTTCGTGGAAGCGTACATTTTGAATGAGAGGTTTGGGCTAACTCTCTCTCTCTCTCTCTATGTATTACTTCGAACCTCTCAGTGTTGTGGATGCACCATTAAATACGTGTATGATACATTGTATAAAAAATAAAATAAAATTTTAATTGAGATATGCTGTGCTTGTTTACATAGTTGGTTGCTTGCCTTTTGACTTTCGCTGCGATAGTCAAAAAACAAGATTTTTTATTTTCTTTCTACCTTCCTCTGTGTTTCTTCAAATTTCAGCAAATTCCCTTATCGAATTTCAGTATATTGTGATTAACCTCTTCTAGTAATACACGTAAAAGCAAGAAAAAAAACAAATATTTCTATTGTTTATTTCTATTTCTATAAATATTTCTATTGTTTATTATTATTTCTATTTTGTAAATATTTTATATATTTCGGTTAACTACTGATTGGTTGTTGGGCTTTTGAGTTCATTTCGCTGCATATATGCCAGATCCCGAAATCATTTTTCGAGCAATATGCCGCGAATAGAACAAAGGAAAAACATGCGGGTAACGATGATGAGCACAAAATTCTACTTGTCGTGGTTGACACCGGCGCTGAACATCTTAACGCGGAAGGTTTAGGCGCACGTAAAGGCTTTGTTTACTAATCTTTGAGCAAAAGTAAATAATTTGGATCTGAAATAATCTAGGCTCCTAGGAGCGAACCGTTGCAAGCGATCTCATTAAATGTTTAACCAGCGGGGTGGTACCGCTCATAAAACAGGCGAATGGCCTTATTGTTTTATTGCCTCTTTATTTTAAGTAGCGTAGAGGTCCGCTCACCATTGAGAATTAAAAGACTACAGTCTTCTTCTGATCAATGAATTCTGTTTTTATTTTTCACAAGCAGTGGTATTTATATCTAATCAATACATGTGTTCTTATGGGGCAGCCTTACAATCGCCTTATGCCATATAATCTGCTTTCATTTCACCCAATTTCAATTTTCAATAATAATTTTCTTCGAATTGTGCAGCATAAACAAAAACCCTTTTGGTCTTGCTTAGTGCACTGCCCTGGTCCTGAACGCAGTAAAGTGGTTAACATTTTCGTACTCTGCTTTTGTGCAGATGTTCGTTTGGTTTGTTGACCGCGAGAAAATGCATGTATGTATGTATGTGTGAACTATGGTTCTATATCACATGACTGTTTGTAAGTGGGTGGACAAAGTATACGCAATTCCCAAAAGGGCCATGACCAAAACTTCGAAAGTAACGAGAGAACAGAAGGATCGAGATTATGGTTCCTCGTTAGTGATTTTTATATTTGAAGCAGAAAATTTTATATATTTCTATACCAAATTTAATTCAGTTCCCATCGAAGAGCTCCCGATGCCTCCTCTGCTCAAGGCATATCTCGAAGACTTGAACGGGAATTACGAAAATGTGAAGCGTTGGACTAACTCCGGATGACGACCTACCAAGCGGTTTCAAGTTGGTAGCTCAAAATAAAATGGAACTCTTCCAGGAGCGAGAGTATAATACAATAGATCAGATTTCGGAATTCATTGTGTTTGAATGTTCCACTTGTTATACCGAAATATTTTCCGATGGGTATGAAAGTGGCCATCATTCCGTTACATGTTTACGGCGGTATACATTAACCACCCTAAAATTGTATTATCGCCGAAACAAAACTGCCAGAAAAACCGGAGCAATTGTGAAGCAATATGCCCTGAATAATGTGAACTTTATTCTGGCTTGGAATGAATTGAAAGCCCGATTTGAAAATTGCAGATTACTGGTTGACAAGCAGATCAAATAGATTTTGAATCTCAGTAGTATCAGTTTTGAAATTAGCAAAGCACTTGAAAATCTTCAGAACGCTATAAACGATTCTCAGTCTGTCTTAGCTTCCCAAGGTGTGCTGACGGATAATTAAGACCCAATACTAGTATATATCTGTACCACGAAACTGCCAGAGGAATTCCGATCCATGTGGGAATAATCCCGTAGTTGCCGTTAGGATCTTCCGAAGTAGCATCAGATGAACGAGTTTCTTACCAGCAGATTCGAATAAAAATCGCAGCAGTTTCCAGAACTTCCGCACCGAAGGCAGTACAACCTATTCCTGTCCAATCTGTCCCGCCACTCATGCGATAAGATACTGCAAGAAGTTCAATAAGTTAAGTTGTCCGCTCGAGACAGGGTGAAAGTCGTGCGAGAGAACCACCTGTGAGAAAATTGTTTCCCCTAGCATACTTGTATAAATTTCCTAAATAAGCATCATTCGATGCTTCATATACAAAGTAATACTGTTCCTAACTGCCAGCGGAATGTGATGGCTCCTAGTCAAAAAGGATTCAAAATCTCAATACCACCAGCGAGCAGTCCAGCTCATCAAATGCGCAACCCAAACCAGAAGTGCAGTCTCTATTAACTACAAATGAAGAGAGAGTGTTACTTCCCACAATTCTATTCTCCATAGAGAATCGAGCAAGGTTCCCAAATGACATTCATCGCTTCTAAAGTGCAGAAGCGGCTGAGGCTCCCGTTTCAACGAGCTAAGTTCGAAATTTCTGGAATGGTGGAAGCAACTAGTATGCCAATCATAGCTAGTCAACACTAATCAACACTCAAGGCATAGTACTTCCTCAACTAACAAAATTTCTTCCCACTTTCAGAATTGAGCAACCGGACTGGAAACACTTCCCCATGCTGGACTTAACAAACCCCAACTGCTTCATTCAAGCCCAGATCGATATGGTCATAGGAAGTGACTTAATTTTTCAAATCCCAAAACAATTTGGGTGCATTATCAGGTGTCCCCTCACTCAGAAAGTGTTAATGTTCTCGACGCAAATGGAAGAAATCTCCGATGAGTTACTTAGCTCTCAAGCTAAGCTGTTCTGGGAGCCAGAAGAAGTTTGCCTGCAGGTCCCTCTCTCCGAAGAAGACCGAGTTTTGAGGAGTACAACAAATGAACCATATCCCAGTTTTGAATGGTCAATACATAGTCAAACTCCCTTTCAAAGCAGATTTTACCGAATTCACCCACCTTATGACACTCTCGCACCACAGCATACAACCAGTTTTCCAGCATTGAAAGAAATCTTTCTAGGAAAGGTGAACTGAAAACGACATACGAAAGGGTGCTCAACGAGTATCTCACTCTTAACCATATGGAACCAACTAGCTCCAAAAACATTATATCTGAGGGTCGCTACTTGTCGTTTTATCTGCGCTTCATGCTGTTATAAGATAGATTTAAGCGACCACCAAAGTATGCGTTGGATTTGATTGTAGGAATACTAGCTCAGGATATTATCTCAACGTTTCTAAGGTGGCGATTATACGAATTAGTATTTAATGGTGATGTAGAAAAGATATATCGGGAAATTCTTGTTCACCAGGACGACCAAGAATATAAACGAATTCTTTTTCGCAAATCCGACAATTCCCCAATTCAGAATTTCAGGCTGAAAACTGTAACGTTTGGCGTGAATTGTGCTCCGTACTTGGGATTTGAAATCTGCGCCAATTAAAGGAAACTTTGAGGACGAGTTTCCATTTGCGAAAAAAACAAGACAAATAAGACTAATTTTTTTCATTTGTGGTTCTACCCTACCAGCGACAAGGTTAAGCTTTCATTTCAAATATTTAAATTTACAAACCAATTATATGAAAAAGTTATTTCAAATGTCGGGAGACAGTAAATGTCGTACGTTTGGAACAGTGCTAAATGTAAGCGATACTCAGCCATTCTCAAGACTGGGTGGATCGACTGAAGGGGACATCAAGATTTTAACTGCTACGCTTGGAACTTCTACAACTAGTCAAGACTTTGAACACAGCGCCATCGCCTCCAACCAAGTGAAAGTTATTAGATTAATTCACCAAAAGTGTCGACAATACTCTGGATAGCGTTCTGGCAAGAATGATTGCATTAGATGGATTTCCATATGTTCATAACTTCTGACGATTTGAAAAAATTATTTTTATTAAAATACACGGATTTACCAAAGTCGTTGGTCACAGTTCGAAAACGTGTTATGAATTACAGTGAAAAACTCAGAAAGGAAATAACTGCAGAATTAAAACATTTGAAAGTGCATGTGAAAGATTCAGTCTAACTTTCGACAATGGACATCAACGTCCAACAAACGATTGGCTGTTAATAATCATTCGTTTAAAAAATTTTGGAACTTTGGACTCGTCCCTGGTTATGGATCTATGACAGCTGAAAATAGTCTTTTAAAAGAGAGTACCATCATTTCATGACGTCTTTCAAGCAAATAATCGATCGAGAATTTAATAGGTCAAATATTGAAAAGTTTTACCATTTGCGAAATTGTCTCCAGGGTCCGGCTCTTGAAACCATTGATGGCTTCCAAGTTACAAATGAAAACTACCCCAAGGCACTGGAAAGGCTTAGAGGTAGATATGACAACTCAACACTAATATTCTTGGAGAATATTTCAACGCTTTTTGAACTGTCGTCAGTCTCCAAGTCCAGCGGAGCGCAGTTAAGGAGTCTTGTTGACAAGGCGTCTGCTATCTACGGCTCATTACTGTCATTGGGAACTGACAGCCAAATTTCTCAAGCTATGTTGATTTACCTTGTACTGTAGAAAGCTGATGAGGAGACAAATCGCAAATGGTAGGAGTCATTGGATTTCAAAACGTTACCGACTTGGGATGACTGCTCAAAGGTTCTAGAGACACTGCCAATATTTGGATTCAATCGAACATACTCATACTTCAATGCGAGTACATCAAGGTGAAAACAAGGCTCATAAATCAAGGAACCAACAAAAAGGATATTCGTTTGTTTGCTCTAATTCTACGTGTTTAATGTGTTCAAGTGGCAACCACAAGATTTTCAACTGCGATCGCTTCAAGGCCCTCACTGTGGCTCAACGTTTTGACCATGCAAAAAGGCAAGGCCTTTGCATCAACTGCTTGTCAAAGGGGCATCAACTCTCCAACTGCTCATCGTCGCATAAGTGCAGGGTTTGCTCTCAACAACATCATAGCTTGCTGCATCGTGGATCTGCGCCAGATTCGTCGACTTCATTGTTGCGTTCAACCTCGAGGGAAGCTGCTGTACACACCCACATAAACAATTCGTCATTGGATCAAATAATTCTTGCGACTGCTATGGTCTTAGTTCGGGATGCATCTGGTGGATACCGGTTGGGAAGAGCATTGTTGGACTTTTGCTCACAAGTGAATCTCATGACGGATGAGTTCTCACAGAAATTGTGGTTACCACGAACCAAGCACAACATTCAAATTCAAAGTATTGGTAAGTCAGCAACAAATATTAAATTTATGACTAATTCTAATATAAAATCGCAAGCAACTGAATTTGAGTTACCGCTTCCATTTTGTATTACATCGCTTATGGCATACCAACCGGATCCAGACATAGATGTCTCATCTTGGAACATACCACAGAATATTGTACTGGCAGATAGTCAATTTAACCAATCAAAGAAAATCGATTTGCTGCTGGGAACAGAGAGTTTTTTCAATCTTCTTGCGGTCGGCCAAAACAAACTCGGACATAATTTGCCAATGTTACAGAAAACATTGTTAGGTTGGGTTATTTCAGGTCGCTATCAAGCGGACACTACGAAGCTCTCCTCCACTACATGTCTCCTGAAATGCGATCAGTCCATAGAATCCAAATTGGAACGATTGTGGGTGCTTGAAGAAGTGTCGACACCGGCAGACGCGTGAACCCGTGAACAACACAGTTGCGAACGTCTATACACTAACACAGTGACCCGAGATTTAAGTGGCAGAGTAATCGTCAAACTGCCATTCAAGGATGATCCGGCTTGCTTGGGTGACTCATACACAACAGTGTTGCAAAGGTTTAACTCGTTGGAACGGCGGTTGTCACGGTCTCCAGAACTCAAGACGCAATACGTCGCCTTCATGGAGGAATATGAAAGTCTGGGTAACATGAGCGTAGTTCAAACTCCGAAATGGAACGAGCCACACTATTATATTCCACACCACTGCGTCTTGAAGCCAAACAGCACATCGACGAAATTGAGGGTCGTTTTCGGCGCATCATGCAGAACCACAATGCAGAAGTCACTCAACGACATACAAATGGTGGGACCTACATTGCAAATTGAGCTCGTAGTCCTATTTCTGCGTTTTCGCCTAAATCGGTTTGCGCTTACTGCGGACATCGTTAAAATGTACCGACAGGTGCTGGTGAGTCCAGAAGATCGAAAGTTCCAAAATATTTTATGGAGAAGTTCACCTCATGAAAACATTCGAACATTCCAACTTAACACAGTCACGTATGGAATGGCAGCTGCACCGTATCTCGCCGTTCGAAGCCTGGTATATCTCGCCGAACAACACACAGCACAGTTTGAAGTTGGTTCAAATGTTGTAAAGTCATCATATTACGTTGACGATTTGTTGTGCGGAGCTGACACGCTTGCGGAGTTATCACGCATAAAAAATGAGGTAACAGCTCTTTTAAAATTGGGCGGACTTGATTTGGCAAAATGGCATTCCAATCATCAACAATTTAGAAGTGAAGGTTTCGTAAAAGACTTAAACATCGACACGTCTGTTACGAGTACAGTTGGCATAAAGTGGGATCAAACTTATTTTTATTTTCTTTTGAACCTAGGCAAGCCTTCAACGGACGAGTAACAAAAATAACTATCCTCTCAATTGCATCCTCATTGTTCGATCCATTTGGTCTCTAGGGCACCAATTATCATCACCGCTAAAATCCTTCTTCAGGAACTATGGCTGCTAAACCTCGACTGGGATGAATTTGTTCCTCAGAATATTCAGTTCGCTTGACTAAAGTTCGTCGCCAGTCAAATCTGCTAAGGGTCATCTGAGTCGCAGCGTGATGAATCCCAGGCTAACATATGAGAAGCTGTCGACTGTCTTGGTCGAAATCGAAGCCGTGCTTAATTCTCGTCCGATAGCACCACTTTCATCTGACCCTAGCGACTACGAGGCATTAATTCCTGGTCACTTCATCATTGGAGGCGCTCTGATATTAGCCATGCCGAAAAATGGGCTAAAATTACGGCCATCAGCAAAGGTTTTGGAACCACTGGTCACTCGAATACCTCAGCGAACTGCGAATGCGCACAAAATGGGTTGCTGATCGCCAAAGATGCAATGGTCATCGTTCATGAGGACAACATACCACCGCAATGGTGGCAAATGGGACGTGTCGTCAATGGCATCCCAGGAAAAAACAAACGCGTTCGAGTGGTGGATATACGCACTTCGAGAGGAGTCATTCGGCGCCCCATACGCAAAATTGCGATTTTACCTGCCTGAAGGGTCCTCAACGGGCCCGGGATGTTGGGTCACAGATTGGGAGTCGCTGCACTTACCATCGCGTGAGAGTAGCTGCATATCTATTAACTCATACACGTATAGGTGTTCTTATCATGCACAGTCATAACATTAATATGCAAAATAAATTAGTCTAACCGTTGACCAGCTCGCAGTCACATCGTTCGAATTTTTATTTAAGGGCACAGCCCAACGTACTTACATTCGCTACAGTTTCTTGTAATTTTCGTGGTTGGAGAAAGCTCTCCCAATCCTACAGCACCTTTTATTAATTTTTGTAAATTCAGCAATTTTAACTTCGATTGAAGCAAGCAACTATTGTAGTTCATCTTTTGTACATGGCCCTTATAGAGGTCTTTGAGTTTTGCCCCACCATTGGTAAGATACTCAGGAATTAGACAAATTAGTGACAAAAAGGTGTTGTAGAGCTAATCACGGCCTAAAGTGATTAGAGCGTACCGAGGCTTAAACATCGGAACAGTGGAAAAATCATTAGTGAAGGAAAAGCAACATTGGATTTTGAGGAGTTGATCCAGAATCAACTCGTCATTGAACAAGAGATTCAACAGCTATGGACGAACTTTAAAAAGGATTCAACCAGCAGATACAACAAGCAGTACATCACGCAACGTCTAGAAACTTAGCACCAGAAATGAGAAGAGTTTCAAGAAAATAATGTTATCATGAGTGGTCATGCTAAAGATCAACTCATGAGTACTTCACAAAAAGCTTTTTCAGCCAAATGGATAAAAACACGGAGAAATTGCGGCCGGATTGCAAGCCGAGCTGTCCACAATATTCAAAAGAAAACAAATGTCAAATGGAGTGCAGCTCATTTCAACTAATCAAAAAGATAGAGACAAAGCCAGCACAAGCAATGAAAACAACAATATTCTGAACAAGCGCCGGGCTATATTCAGGACAAATTTTTTGAGAATCAAGGACAGCATCGATCTATCTAAGAGTACAGTGGCGCTGCAGTTCAAGGCTGAGCTGCTGGACTGGACAATGCTAACAAGATTAAGCGAGGACATTCTGGTCGCAAGCGCAAATTATGACCAGAGTAACATCATCGAATTAGAAGAAATTTACGAAAATACATACATTACGCCACAAGAAGAACTGAATACATGCAGCAAAAAAAACCGGAAACACAATCACCAACAAGTAGAAACTCTAAGCTACCACTTCTCAATATGCCAATATTCAGTGGTCGATATGAGGAGTGTGGAGTCCAATTTGGGAACTATTCGAGCCTTTAGTTCATCAAAACAAAGACTTAAGTTTTTTTTTAATTCAACATAAATTTATTTATTGTATCTTTTCAGTTGAAAACCAACAATAGTTTTTTAAAGCTTATAACTAACTAATAAATAAATTTATACTCTGCGCCAGTGCTTGGAGCAATTTTAGTTTTAGAACTATATATTATTATTTTAATGTAGTGGTATTTTAAGACGAGATGTATACATCCCTTGAAGCAGATTCCATGCTAGTTGTTGATTTGGATGACACTTAAGTTTGATTTTATATTTCCTTGTTAAGTCTACGAGTTCTCTTTCAACCGGTGATATATTCAGGACGCGGTGAATGTTTTCATTTCTGACGAACCACGGAGCGCCGGTGATCGTTCTCAAAACTTTGGATTGAGCCCTCCGGATTATTTGTAAATTTGAAGCACTAGTGTCCCAAATCTGGACACCGTAAGTCCAAATGGGCTTAATTGAAGCTTTGTATATAAGCACTTTATATTGCAGTATCAGCTTCGATTTTTTGTTGATAAGCCAGTACAAGGAACTTGCCCTGAGTTTCATTTGGATTTCCTTCGCTTCTATATGCTTTCTCCAAGTGAGCTTTCGGTCGAGATGTACTCCTAAGTATTTGACCTCTGATGCTTGCAGTATTTCATTGCCATTTAAGGAAACTGCCGAAAAAGACCGGGGGTTGGGGGTAAATGTCACATGTACACTTTTTGCTCGTTTACGTTGATGCGTTAATCGGCTAGTCAACTTTCTATTTTCTACAAATGTTCTTAGTCCCGCGAAGCTATCCGCTGATTTTGGTGAGTGCTCAGGATAGCTGTGTCGTCCGCAAAAGTCGAGGTAAGGAGGTGTTTATCAGTTGTCAAATCGGACGTATACAAATTTTATAGCATAGGGCCAAGCACACTACCTTGTGGCACTCCAGCCATAATTTCAAAATATGGTGTTAGGAATTCTTTAATTCTTCTTTTTAACTGTGAATATCCGATTTGTTAAATATGACTCCAGAAGCCTGTGCGAATTGCTCGCCAGAAACTCTAATCAGAAGCGATGCGGTGCACTTGCCCGATAGTTCCATGATGCTTGCGGAACTCAAATTGATGAGGGGGAATAATTGAATTGAGCTCTGATGTTAGTTTTTCCAGCAATAACCGCTCGAGCAATTTAGAGAGGGTTGGTAGGAGACTTATGGGCCGATATGAAGATACTTGAGTACGGTAATTTCCTGGTTTTGGTATCATTATTATATAGATATTTTCCATATTGTAGGAAAGTGGCCCAGACGGAGTATTGCATTAAAAATATGTGTAAGATGCATCAGACCTATTTGTGGCTCATCCAGGTACTTTTTTAGGGTTGAGACTCGTTGTACAAAGGCGTTTGACTTCTCTTGGTTTAAAATGAATTGGAAAACTGCTGACGTTGTTGTTGAAACTTTTTGAATGCTATTGTTGTTGTGGGTAGACGGATTAGGTTGAAAGACTGACCTGAGATGCGATGCAAATGAATTGCCTTTTTCTTCATCTGTTTTTGTCCAAGTACCACTTTTTCTTAGAGGTGATTCACTATCCATCGGTGTTTTAACCATTTTTGTGACTCTCCAGAGAGAGTTATTAGTGACTTTGAGAGGAGCCAAATCTTCCAGGTATTTATTTAGGCTTTCTTCCTTTTCCTCGCGAAGAGTGCTTTTCAGCTAATTTTGAACTTATTTTAGTTTAAATTTTAGTGCTGGCGATATATATTTTTCCACTCACTCTTTAATCTCCTCTTTTTTTTAACGAGGCATTCTACATGATGCGATGTATTGTGTGTCGTATGGGATTTAGTTGTGTTTGTTTTGTTCGGGCGTGGCATTATTAGCAGCTGCATTTATTATTCATCCAAGAGACTGCGTCGCCGATTCAATATCCTATTTTCGATATTTGAGCCAATTTGATTTCTTGGAGGTCAGTTTTATTGTTTTTCCAATGAATTTTGTTTTTGGGGAGTGGTCGGATGATAAGTCAAAACAGGAATCAGTTTCCTACAACGACTTTCTATATTTTTGGTTATGCCAAAGTCAATAGGATCGGGAATTTTTCTTTAATCTGTCGGACAATATGTGGGTTTTCCAGATGATATAAAGTCTAAACCATTTTTAGATTCTATCAGCGCATTAAATAATTGTTTATTTGCCATTAGGGTTAATTAACCGTGAACCCCAGTACGTATGCTTAGAGTTGAAGTCTCCGCTGAGACAAATTTGTTACCGAGCGATTTAAAGAAAGTTACAAAATCGGTTGTAGAAGTAGAAAACCTAGGTGGACAATAAACTTATGAAATTATTAATCTCTCACTTCAATACTGTAAAGAGATGGAAGTAGATTTGATGTTTTGTTTGGCATAGGATTCCAGAAAGTAATGCTTTAATCGAGTCTTAATAAGTATCCACGTACCACCATGCCCTTGACCTTGTGGGTGGTTTGTTGAATAAAGCCTGTTGCCTGGTAGTTTGAAGTAGTATTTTGCAGATAAATGATTTTCTGAGATGAGCATGTTATCCAGGGTGTTACTGTCTAGAAAATGTTTTATTTTAAGTTTGTGTTAGTTAATACCGTTAGCATTTCAATAGCATATTTTTACAATATTAATTTCTAAGAAAATAGAGTTTTCATTAGCAAGTTTTGGTTATGTACAAATTCTTGAATCATGGATTGCATCGACAATATGAAGCTAGTAATGCACTGGGACTAGTTAAATATTAATGTTTCTAAGTTTTGAAGTGGAAAGTTTATCTTAAACAATTCTTTCCAAGGTTGAAAAAAGAAGCTGATAAGCTTTTTCTATTCAAAATCTCCAGATAAATGCAGGAGATGAAATATTCCAATTAATTGATATATCTGCATTTAAAGTGTACGCAAATGAAATGTTAAAAAAAGAAGGTCTAAAAAATAATAACAAAAATTTAAGAATTGCAATAACACCAAAAATTAAATATGTCGTCGACGACAATGAAAAAAACGACTGCTACAAAAATTTCATGAAGGGATGCTAATTGGAGGACATTTAGGTGTAACTCGTTTTTTCTTTAAATTGAAAAAATACTTCTATTGGAGATCCATATTATTATCCAATTATGTTAAAAATTCCGAAAGTTGCAAAAGAAATAAATCTCTCCAAAGACCATATTGGGCTATCACACTCGTTTGTATTTTAATAAATTACCTATCCTAAATAAATCGACAATAATGATAGCCAAAGCTATTTTAGAAAAGTTCATATTGATTTTTTGTCCCATGAAAAACATAATAATAGATATGGGCACCGAATATAAAATTCAAACCATGAAAGAACTGTGCACACTGATAGGAATCAATTTCGAAACCTCAATACCTTTCCACCATCAGACTGTGGGCTCAGTTGAAAGATCCCATAGGACTTGTAATGAAGTGGAGAAAAAACAGATTGGGATAATTGGATTTAGTATTTTGCATATTGTTACAATACGACGCCCAGTACTTTCATGGCTACTGCCCATACGAACTGGTTTATGGAAAAATTCCCACTGCTTGATCAGTTATCAAATAGACCCTTTATATAATAGAGACGCATATTCGAAAGAAGTCCAATATCGGCTTCAAGTAGCAAACAAACGTGCTCATTACATGCTACTAGACAACAAAATCAGACAGAAACAAAGATACGAACAAAAAAGTCTAAAACGAGATTTTAAAATAAACGATACAGTATACATAGACAACCCAACGGGACACAAGCTAGAAAACTTGTTTAAAGGTCCCTACCAAATGGTACAAATATTGTAGCAATAATTGCACCAAAATCGGATCTAACAAACTAATAAACATACACAAAGATCGATTGAAACTTGTTTAGTGTTAACTTGGAATAAAATCAAACTAATTTTAATAAATTTTGTTTATTTTACTCTATTATTATAATGATTAAAATCTATCTGAAAAAAAATCCTAACCAAAAATTTTAATATTATTATTATTATTATATCTTACACCATAATTAATTATGAGTGCAAAGTGTTGGGGGAATGAGTACTGGCTACAGAGGCCTTCGACTCGAAGAGAAAAAGATTATATAGAAAGAAGCAGTTTTTTGGAGACCAAGCCTGTGGCAGGATTTGAACCTGCGACCCTCGGGGTGTGAGTCTAGCATGCTTACCACTAGACCACAGACGACGGCTAAAACTAAAACTAAAAAATCAAAATTATATACAAAGAATGACTTTATAATTTCATAAAATTATTACGTCATTATTATCGAAAAGGGAGATGTAGTGTATTTGTAAGCACTAAGCTAAATTCCATTCCCACATTTTATTGTTAAGTACGCAATTTTAAATAAATACAGTTTGCACACTTTGTTGCCAGTGTTTGGGCAATGATATATGATACCAATAACAACGACGATAAGAGAACCGTCGTTGCTGACTCGCAAATACACTAACACACTCCTACATTAAGTAAAAGGCGCTAATGTTGACTCGGATACAGCGAAAGCCTGATGTTGGAAAGCTGCAACAAAACGGACAGCTCAAACCTTCGCTACTCGACTCTCATACCTGCTTTCACAAAGCCCCCCTCAATTCGACGATAAATGCGCGCAGTGAAACCACATTTCCCGCTCCTTGCGGGCTGCTGCCGAAGAGGTACTTGGCTTCCAACGCCATCAACGGAATCAGTGGTACGACAACGAGTGTCACGACGCTACTGCAGCGAAAAACGCAGCGTACCGAGCCACCCTACCGCGAGCTGCTAAGGAGCGATACAGAGAGATGGGGAGGCAGGAGAAGCGGATTTTCAAGCACAAGAAGCGCGAGGCGGAAAAGCGCGGGTACGAAGAGATCGAAATGTATGCTAACAGGAATGGGACCCGAAAATTCTTCGAACGAATAAAACGCCGCACTAATGGTTTGAACACCTGGGTCTCTTCCTGCAGGGACGAACACGGAAACCTGGTGACAGATGTCCAGAGCATGCTGACGATATGGAGGGATCACTTCTCGAAACTATTGAGCAGCGATGACGGTAACAATTCCGCCCATGGAGAAGGTGATCCAAACTACCCGGTTGCTGATAACGGCGTTGATGTACCGCCGCCCGACCATGACGAAATCCTGAGAGCTATTGCCCGGCTGAAGAACAAGGCCGCAGGTGCGGATTGCCTGCCCGCAGAGCTTTTCAAGACAGGCGACGAGGAGCTGACAAAACACATCCATATGCTCCTAAGCAGAATATGGTCGGATGAAAGCATGCCCAGCGAGTGGAATCTCAACGTGCTCTGCCCAATCCACAAGAAAGGCGATCCTACAAACTGCGCCAACTACCGAGGGATAAGCCTTCTTAGTGAAATATTGAAGCCTTCCGTCAACAAACAGATTGGACCTTATCAGTGTGGCTTCAGGCCTGTTAAATCCACCATAGACCAGATTTTCACATTACGCCAACTCCTGGAGAAGACCCGAGAAAAGCAGATTAGCAGGTTCGTCGATTATAAATCTGCATTTGACAGCACGATCAGGGATCACTTATATGCCGCTATGTCTAAATTTGGCAGCCCTGCAAAGCTCATCCGACTTTGCAGGGCTTTTTGATGACGCTAACCAACACCACCAGCGCAGTAAAGATTGGCAAGGATCTTTCCCAGCCATTTGAAATGAAGCGAGGTTTCAGACAAGGTGATTCCCTATCGTGCAATTTCTTTAATTTGCTGATGGAGAAAATAATCCGCGCTGCCAATATCGACATCTCCGGCCCGATCTTCTCTAAGAGTGTCATGCTGCTCGCGTACGCCGATGATATTGACATTGTTGGCACAAACACAAGGGCGGTCAGCGCAACATTTTCCAGACTTGAAAAGGAATCCCGTCGAATGGGTCTTGTAATGAACGAGGACAAGACGAAATATCTTGTGTCAACAAACAAAGAGTCCCAGCGTCTTGGTCAACAAGTTACTGTTGGCAACTTCACATTTGATGTGGTCAAGGATTTTGTCTATCTAGGATCCAGGATTAACACCAATAATAACGTCAGCCTGAAGATCCTTCGAAGAATGACTCTTGCCAAAAGGTGTTACTTTGGGCTCAATAAGCAAATGAAAAGCAGAGTCATCTCTCGACGGACAAAAACAACGCTCTACAAATCACTCAGACTTCCCGTCCTGTTGTATGGCGCCGAATCGTGGACGATGACGAGCAGCGATGAGAGATTATTGGGGGCATTCGAGAGGAAAATTCTTCGAAAGATCTACGGTCCAATCTGCGTGGAGGACGCATAACGGATTAGATAGAACCACGAGCTGTATGAGCTGTATGCAGATATAGACGTAGTCAAACGCATAAAACTACAGAGGTTGCGATGGCTGGGTCATGTCGAGCGAATGAACAACAACGCTCCGGCCAAGAAGGTACTCTATTTGGAATTTGCTGGTGGTACTCGCAGAAAAGGACGTCCTAATCTCCGTTGGAAGGACCAAGTCGACGATGACCTGAGCGCGCTTGGTATTTCTAACTGGCGTCATCGCGCGCAGAGTAGACGCGAATGGCGCAACATTTTGGTAGCGGCCAAGACCGACCGTCGTTTGTAGTGCTAGCTAAGAAGAAGAAGATAATAAAGATATTTGTTCTTCTATGAGAGCTTTTTTAAAATCGATTGTGAATGAATGAGGATTGTGAATGGATTCCTCATTTTGGTCAATATATTATACAAATTTCACAACAATTGCTCGGTGACGAGGCAATTATAATAACTGATACTTTTGGAAATGTCTCTGAGAACATTTTAACAAATCGCATATATAAATCAGTTTTAGCACCAAACAGTACAGAAGTCTGAAGTCGGGTTAGACCGACTTTGAAATACCCTTTACCTTTCCTTGTGCATGCAAGTTCAACAATGGGGATGTTTTCTTCACAAATCATCATTAGGACCATATCTACGGTAATTTTCGTTAGGGTACCTTGAACTGATTATATCGATCCCATTTCTTGCGTATGGCTTTGTAGTGTAAATATAACTACAAATATAAAGTTTAGTCCAAAATTTTGTATAGATCGTAAGTTATAATAATATGTCAATAGTGTGCGTGGCTCTAAAAATAACAGGCCAATTTTTTGTGCCGTTTAAGTTAGTACCCGCAACCTTCCTGTGAAATTTCATTGATGTATCTTCTATAGGAACCTAGTAATGATTTTTCTTAATTGTGGGCGTGGCAGTAGTCAAAATCTGCACATATTTGGAATGCACGCTAGTACAGACCCAATGTATACACCTACAAATTTGTATAAATATATCATCACTAGAAGCATAGATACGTTAATTGCTTTTAAGTGGGGTCCTCAAAGTTCATTATATGTAAGGGAGGCGTATCCTTCATCCGGTCGTCTCCGAATCTTATATATGACTTTGTAGGTCCATATACGTACTAACGTAAAATTGCGTCCAAACATATTCTATAGGTCGTAAGTTATAATAATATGTCAATAGTGGGCGGGGCCGTAAAAATAACACGCCCATTTTTTGTGTGTTGTTTAATGTTAGTATCCGCAACCTTCCTGTGAAATTTCGTTTAAAAATTGTTAATAGGAGGCTAGTAATGATTTTTGGCTAATTGTGGGCATGGCAGTTGTATTATTATCCTCATATTCTGCACACACACACACTGTTATGGACCCCATGTATATTTCTCCCAATTTTTATTTCGCTGGCAGCAATACGATAATTTAAATTTTAGACCCGAAACTATATGAAAGGTGGGCTGGTCTTTTCCCTGATCAAACCCATTTGTTGCAGATAGTTTTATAATATCCACATGTTTTTTCGTCCGTAAATCTCTACCAGATCTTATGTTATTATTATTTGTTAATAGTGGGTGTGGTAGTTAATAAATACTGCCCACTTTTTGCATGGGGTTTAGTACGACCCACATCTCCATAAATGCGTTACGATTCCATCAACGGGACCGAAGTTATAGTAATTTTAAAAAAGGTGAAAAAAGTTCCTTATATGGGAGGTAGGCGTGGTCTTTGTCTAATTGGGATCATATAGCAATCTGTTTCTGTACTTTTGCAAAATTTCATTACTATAGCTCTAACGGTGTAGAAAAAGAGTGGCCACAGACGGAAAGACGGACGGACAAAAAAAAAATTGCTTAGAAAGTGATTCTGATCATATCTGTATATATATGTCCATACCTACCACGCCTCCTTCTTGAAATTGCAACCCCTCTCAAAAGCACAAAATTAGTATACCCTATTTACCTTTTTTAAAGGTTAAGGGTATAAAAATTGTTATTGTTATTAATTCAGATATTTTGAACCGTTTATCTAAACAAAAAGTTGATTATAGCTATGATAAAAATATTTTTGACTACGACGCAGAAGTTAACAATTATCCTGTAGATTTGGTGAAATCTTAGTCAATTAGTGGTTTACCACCATACAACTTAGCATTGAAAGTCAATTGTGTTGTGCTTCTCATAAAAATTTGAATGCTAAGGATGCATTAGTCTATGGGACCAGAATAAAAGTGAAAGTTTTAAACCGTCTTTATACAGATATTTTGATTCTATTGTGTTTATCACATATTAACAAAAAAAATAGGTACATTTCTTCCTCTAGCTCGGGCAAAAAAAATAATTTTAAATATTTAAAGTTAAGGGATAGTCAACACTGAAATGCTTATTGTGAAATTATTTATCATTAAAATATATGATAATACGAAATTAAAACACTTTTTGCATTTTTGTTGGCATGTGAGAAAAAAGAAACTATCTTCAGGAGAATGGCCGAATTACGAGTACGGCCGAAACTAGTAAATATTAATATGTTTGTAGCTATAAATAATAAATTGTCTTCATTAAATACATTTGCTCTGGATATGGCCAGAAAATATAATGTAACCAAATTGTTAAAATAATTTAACAATAAGTAAAATATATTGTGAACAGGTAAATAAATTTGGAATAAAAAAAAATAAGAAGAAGTTAAATTGGATTCTTAATAAAAAATGAATACTTCGGTTGTAGCACAAAATTCTTTTATATAAAGCAGTAAAACAATCAGGTTTGGGCAGTTATGGTAATCGCAGTTCAAAATCTCACTCCATCTAAAAAAACAAAATTACCGAGCTGAGTTGATTTAAGCACAACATGCCATTTTTTCCACAAATTTTACTTAGGGCCGCCAGTTTCACAGTGCATACTTAAGTTCATAGTGCATACTTAAGAAAAAACAAAGATAAACGTATTTGGATGGTTTTCAGTTTCACAGTCCGTACTTAAGTTTCTCTCAAATATTGAAAAGTTAGCAACACAAGAAAGCAATTTATTTTATTATTATTATAATAGGTCTTACGAAAAACAAAAGTAAACTACTAAAATAGCTATAGCACCACGAATATATGGGTTACCAAAAACACATAAAGAGAACACACCATTAAGACCTATTTGTTCACAAATTAGATAAGGCGCACGTGATATACAAAATTAATTGTTGTGGAGACGGGTCCAATTTATGCCACAAAGTATATATTGGTACGACCAAAAACAAATTAAGGACGAGAGTATCAGCGCACAAATCGGATAGGAAAAACAGAACCACAGCTCTCGACCCAAAAACGGCACTTGCAGATCACTATGCTCTTAGTGGACATCACCCGAACTTCGAAGAAGCACAGGTATTACAACAAGAACAACACTACAACAAACGATACCTACTGGAAATGCTACATATCACTAACATACCAAGAAAGCAAAGACTTAATTATAAAACGGACACGGATAGCTGTGCACACATATATAGAAAACATGTACGAGACAAGTAAACATTCAAAATAACAACAACAAACACAAACAGCTTACCTTAGAAAAATTAAGACCACCGTTTAATGTTAGGCAGGTAATATTATATTTAGGCTGTAATTTACATTTAAGTTGACAGATCAGATAATTGTAAGTGCCAAGATATTTATTGATTTGAAACATTTTTATATAATTGTCATTAATTGTAGATGACCCTGAGGATGGTTTCCGGAGGAAACCGAAACATTGGGAACTTTTTAATTAAATAAGAATAAAAATAATTTTTTTTTGGTCCTTGAACAAAACGTTACAAAAACAAAAAACAAAAAAAAAACAAATTAATTATTATTTATAATTTTTTAAATAGAGTAGAGTATTTTAAAAAATGGAAGAAAAGCAAAAATAACGCAGTAATAAAGGTGGTAGAATTGTTGAAAAAAATAATCGGCCTTATCGGGAGTTCCGCGTGAATTACATTTCGTCCGAAATATTTCTCTTTTTCACTTTTCCCCCTTATCATGAGTTTCGCCTGTAAGATATCGCATATTCGAAAAAAATTCGCTTATCGGCAACAGTTTTTTCTGTCAAATTGTTTCGCCATTAATCGTAAAAGTTTTCACTTATTTTTTGTAGGCGAACGAGAAAGCATCATAAGTAGTGTAAGTTTTTTATTTTAATGCAAAAAAGGGGAAATTAAATTTGTTTTTTGCTTTTATTTCAGGAGTAGAACAACAAATAAAATTCCAAGTGATCTGCTTCTAAGTAGAAAGTAGGAAAGTCTGTGATATTGCCAAAGGATTCAAAAAAGAAAGCCGTGAAGGGGTGACCGAGTTCTGGAAGCAGCTCAGTTTGGAGTTGAGCCGTGTGGGTCCCCCAGTTAAGAGTAAATTTGAGTGGAAGAAGGTAAAAAATGTGTTAATCTTATATGTCGCCCATTATAAACGAATTATTTTCAAATTAGGTTTGGACCGACGAAAAGCGCTATGTGCGTAAGAAGGCTGCTTTAAATAAAATACATGACGGAGAACAGGGAGATGAACCCAAAACATTTTCATGGTCTGTACCTACTCCTTTTTGGTATCCGGCCTCAGTAAAAAACGCTAACAAGCGCTGAATTTCACGATGGGCGGAAATCTAAATGGTTGTCTTGACGATGGCAAAGAGGTGGAAAGCAAATCTAATAGAGATATTTAAACGCCGGTTTGTTCTGGCAGTAATATTATTTAAATCGAAAAACATACACATTTATTAAAAATGCCTGTCTAGAAAATGCTTGTCAATCTTACAATGGTTTGCGTATCTCCAAAGGATTCGAATGGTCCCATAAAACCTTTCGAACTGCTAGTTCCTGAATAATTTCCTCTTTTTCACACAAAAGTGGAAATTATTCTTGGTACTCAATACCTTGCATTGGGTACCAAGAGATATGATTTGTCACGTGAAAAAAGGTCGAAAAAATACAAAAATTACAATATCTCCAAAACTATTCCATGAAAAAAAATTTAACCTTGATTTTCGAATACAGCAGATGAAAATACATAAGAAAAGTCACCTCTCATCAAATGTACATTTTCGGTGTAAACTAGTGTAATTTTTCTTCGCCTGGTTATAACAATATTCCACAACAACTCAATTTCAGAGTCACTATCGGCATCTGATTATTAATGCACTTTTAACACTTTTTCAGTTTTTAACTTTAATTTTAAAAAAAAGACTTATCATCTGATCAGCCAACATTTAAGCATAACTTAAGTCATTAGTGTTGGGGGCTTAAGTCTAGGATTAAGTATACATTGTAAAATAGTTTGTTGTACTTAAGTTTAGCTTAAATTCAGCTTCGACTTAAGTGTGCACTGTGAAACCGACCCTTAGTGTCACAAACTCTCTATTAGCCAAAAATATCTAAACCTATCTTCTCAATGCACCAAATGAGTACTAATTATTTTGGATTACATTGCAATATAGTAAACAATTCAAACGTTGGTGGGGACTATAAACATCAATGTTAGTTATGAGCTTTGTAAACTTACAGATAGTTCGATTAGCGATAACTATATAAATAAAAAGCAAAATGTAAAAAAGCATGTATATGATGGTATATTACTTTCCGACAATACATTCAACGAAATTGGAATTTAATTCAACTGAAGTTTTTAAATCCCATTTGCTGGTTTAATAGTCATTTGAGTTTGGGTGCAATTAAAAGTATTCACATTATTTATCAATTATATTTCAATTGAAAATAATTCATTGGGTTGAGTTTGCAAGAAATTTGTTTCGGTTCCGATCTATTAATATTTTCGTTTATATTTTTTATCTCTCTTATTTCAGAGCCGTTTATACTGGTCTATGAAACGTCTCAATAAACGGTGTCGGTATGTGTGCTCTATAGCTGAAGTTTCTGGCCGTCCAGAATTCCGAATCCAAGTACAGGAACCCATGGAGAATGACGTTGAGTTTAGAGACACCTCATCTCAGACTGTTTGGCGGCGGATACTAGAGCCCATAGCTGTATTGCGGAAAGAGCGTAAGCTGGTACAGCTATTTCCAAACTTTATTTCTGGGGAAGACCTCTTCGGTCTTACAGAACCAGCAATAGTTCGTATAATAGAAAGTCTACCGGGAGTCGAGACATTACATGATTATCGCTTTAAGTATGGGCGCAACCCCCTATTGGAACTACCACTTGCTATTAATCCTTCTGGGTCTGCTCGTACAGAGCAAAAGCAGCGGCAAATTATCGGTTGGCGGAAACCCCATACACAGCGTACTATCTCGAATCAACGGATGGCTAACCCAACGTCGTCTATAGTTGCTGGTGAAGTAACTTGTCCCTACAGTAAACAATTCGTTCACTCAAAGAGCTCTCAATATAAAAAAATGAAACAAGAATGGCGAAACAATGTTTATCTTGCAAGGTAAAATTGATGTGATTAATTAATTGTACTATTCACATATTCACATTTTATGTTTTTAGATCTAAAATACAGGGACTAGGATTGTATGCCGCTCGCGATATAGAGAAACATACAATGATAATAGAATATATTGGAGAGGTAATACGGACAGAAGTTTCTGAGATACGAGAGAAGCAGTATGAAGCAAAGGTGGAAAACGCAGTTTCCTTACTTGTCCCTAAATAAATATTCACAAATAATTTTTTTCACAGAATCGGGGTATCTATATGTTCCGTTTGGACGAAGACAGAGTTGTTGATGCAACTTTATCTGGAGGGCTGGCAAGATATATTAATCATTCCTGTAATCCTAACTGTGTCACCGAAATAGTTGAGGTAGATCGGGAATTTCGAATTATTATATTTGCTAAACGTAGAACTCATCGCGGTGAAGAGGTATGGCTCATATTGTATTTTTTATATGGGCTAATTCCTTTCATTTCAGCTTTCATATGATTATAAATTTGATATCGAAGATGATGCACATAAGATACCATGCATGTGTCAAGCACCAAATTGTCGAAAATGGATGAATTAGCAAATATTTTTAATATATTTTTAAAATGTAACTTTAGCTAAGTTGACTTAATTTAAATAAAGCAGCAGTAAAATGGGCAACTAAAGTTATTATCAATATTTGTGAATGTGAAAATTGAAAATTAAGAAGAGTAAAATGAAAGAAATATAAAAGGGGCGTTATTTAAGGAGCTTAGGGATGCCAGCAACCCATTCTCCTTGAATTTGTAGAAAATTTTCGTTTGACGCGTCAATTGTGCCGGCGGCTCATTGATGATCTGAAGCTATACGATGTTTAAAACTCTTCGTTGCCGTTAACTATACGCGTCGTATCAAAAATGTGTGGGCAATAATTGCAACTTGGCCATGAGCCAGTCGTAATTTTCAAGAAGTTTGCGGGCTGTTGCAAAACATACAGGTTACAGATTAAACAGGCTAAAGGCGGAGAAATTAAGTTTCCAACCTCGATAGAGGAAGAAAATAGTAGGTCTGCTATTCACTAAAGAGAATCTTGGCTTATTGGTGATCAAGGGTATCCTTTGGAGCGCTGGTTTCTTACATCAGTTGGTGCCCCAAGTAACGCTAGAGACAGAAATTATAACAAATTGCATGCAATTGCCAGAATCTCCATAGAAATGACATTTTGTGTTTTAAGATCGCGTTTCAGATGTTTGCTGAAGCTCCGAGTGCTACATTATTTACATGAAACAGCAGTGCTCCATAATTGCGGCTTGTGTGATATTGCACAATATCATGACAAAATCGGGCTTTGCAGGTGATACAGATGAGGATGCCTTAGAAACATCGAAACTGCTATGAATTCCACTGACTGTTCGCAGTACACCCGAGAAAGTGATGGAACCAGATCTAAATATATTTCGACACTTTAAACTTCTTAATAAAAACATTGCATAACACGTAATTATCCTATTTTATAAATTATTTGTTTATTTAATTATTTTTTTTTGTTTTTTGTTTAATTTTTTATTTGCTTAAAAATTTATCTATTTGATCTTAACTTGTTTAATTAATTTTTGCATATACATATAATGATATTTTAATTTAGTTTATTTTCTTATACCTCAATTCTTTATTCCTCAAAATTTGATTATGTAAAACAAAGTTTTTTAATCCAAACATTTTATTGCGGTCTTTGCCTTAGAAGCCTTATTAATTCGTGCACAGTGTTGGTTAGCCCTTGAATGGCCAGCATAGTTTCACCAAAAACAATATACGGAAATACCTTTCATTGCTCTCTTGAGTGAGAATCAACATATTGAAGTGTATGTCAACCACCTTGGAATCATGATCGGCAATTTCACGAAGCAGTCATGGCTATTGTTGTTTGCACATTCGTATGAATAATTTAGTGTGTGTGTGCTCACAGCAGAAGCGACTGATTTGAAATCAAATTTTTATTTTCTGTTTTGTGTGGCTGGGGTAAAATACACAAGAATGAGTTTCTTATTCGGAAAGTGGGGCTTAAAACAAAGCATTTGGGGTTTTGCGTATAAGAAACATTTGCCATGTCACGACGAAGCATAATGCGTGCTTATTAGAACACTTGACAATATAAAATAAATATGCATGCATAGGATCTTTTATAAAGATCAAAGCGCAAGTGGTAAAGCGTTGGTCTATCAATTTGATGACGCCGAGTTCAAGTTCGCTGAGAAATGCGTTTATTTTTATATTTTTTTAATTGTTCATCCTTTTTTTGAAAGCAAACTAATAATTATTTGTATAAAAAATATTAAGATTAGTTTCTACTTTAGCATAAATTATCCAATATTAAATAATTTTACTAAACCACATTGAATTGCTACTGCTATAGCAGATCATTACAGCAAAGAAATTTATATCTTCTAAAAATAGTCATAACGGTGTTTCTTAACTCACATATATAAATTCATGTGGGCATGAAATTGTGTTAGTATTTGTACGATTTCAATACCTTTGTTTATGTTAGTTTTTTGATGCTTTTGCGCAATTCGTCTGAAGAAGCTCATAAACTTCACAAAACCTAATCCCATCAAACATTTCGTTCGTCAATGAATATGTGTAATTTTAGGAAATTTTTGTTTTTTCGTATATGCTATATTAAGTAAATTCTTAGATTGGATTTTATTCTTATGGTAGGAAAAAGAAGAATTTTGCAGATGTATTAAAATTTTTGATATTTCTTTTATCTTAATACATTATTTGCAAAATAAAAATTAACTTAAATTAATATCATTATAATATATAAAAAACATGCATGTTGAAGTTCAAGGAGGATGCAAATTTAACAATGTGTTTATTTCTAAAAAGGGAACAAATTTAAAATGTACATATATCTCTTTAAAATAACCTTACCGCAATGTCCTCCTCCTTCGCTATCAAAACTTCAACTAAAATTCAACTTTCAGTAAATGCCCAACGGCGCAATGTCTAGCGGCTTAATAATGCCGTTTTGACAATAGAGGCATATTTCCAGTACACGAAGGAGAAACAGAAACTGCGATAAGGTTTTACACTAACAATTCAACTTTACACTGACACTTAACAATAACTCTACACGGCGGACAACAGTGGACGCAATTAAAGTAACACCCCCGACCCCGTGAATCGACCCCGATGCACCTATTCGACGTCCAGGACAGCCAACTTCGATGCAGCTCTCATGACGACTCCCCTGTTGGTGTGCACGTCCACACGCTTCGCAACACCATCCCTTCCATGGTGAATTTTCAGCACCTTCCCGCGACGCCAGTGGCTTCTGGGCGCATTTGGATCGCAAATAAATACCAAATCGCCCTCCTTTATGGGAACAGTCCTGGCACATCACTTTACCCGGCGCATCAGCGTCGGTAGGTACTCTGCCACCCATCGCTTCCAAAACTTGTCCCTTAAGTCGCCGGAAATCCGCCACTGTTTCCTCAAAACACATGGTCGTTCGCACACGTCTTGAACACCTGGCGTTTTCGCATTATTTGCTGATCCAAGTAGAAAGTGGTTAGGCGTAAGTGGCTCTTCTTCGTTTGGTGCTATAGGCAGGTGCGTTACTAGAGTTGACGTTTTCGGTCTCAATTAGGAGGCACTGCAGCGTGTGCTCACGAGGCGCAGTTTCTTTAAGGGTGTGACGCAGAACTCTCTTCACCCATTGAACCATGCACTCCCACACGCCTCCTTCAGAAGGGTGCAAAGGGCAGTTAAAAAGCCACTCGACTCCCCTCGTGGTCATCTCGTCCAATACGCGATCGGTGTCCAAAACCTCAGAAAATCGTGTTGCTGCACCATTGACACCAACGAAATTTTTGCCGTTATCGCTTCGAATTCGCATTGACACTCCGCGGCGATTTATGAAGTTCCGAATGCACACGATACATGAGTCCGTTGATAAGTCGTGACTCACCTCCAAGTGGATAGCTCGTACTGTAAGGCAGGTAAATAACACTCCCCAACGTTTTTCGGTTCGATGTCCAACTGCAACAACCACGGGAACGAAGTAATCAAGACCCGTAAATGTAAAAGGCCTAACGAAGGGCTTCAGTCTGTCTCTAGGAAGTGGGCCCATCATCGGCTCGTTCGGTGTGGTTCTCATCAAACGGCATATCCTGCAATGTGCAATAACGCCTCGCAGAATTCGCCGAATTCCAGTTACCCAGAACTTTCTACGAATTTCACACAATGTCGCCTCGACATTCTGATGCTTCATCCGAACGTGGTACCGTTCGACGATCAACAATGTTAGTGGGTGGCGCGGCGGCAGTATAATTGGTCGTAGACTATCGAACGGTATCCATCCTGCTGCATAATTGCGCCCATAAACGCGCAGGAGTTTACTCTCGTCCATGTATGGAGTCAGGCTGTGCAGCTCACTCTGCACTGGAACCTTTTCTCCGTTTAGAATCAGTTCTCGTTCCGATGTATAGGCCTCAGACTGAGCCAGGCGGCACAACGAGAGCTCCGCAGCGTCCACCTCCAAAGCAGTCAGACCTGTTTTTAAACGCTTACACACAGGCTTACGACACTGTGCCACAAATCGGAAAATCCAAGCAATGGCGCGACTCAGCCTAGTAAATGAGGAGAATCTATCAAATTCAATAAACCGACGACTCACCGTAGTTAGAGCATATTTTGGTCGCAGTTCTTCGTCTGTATCCTCTCGATGGTTTCCCCTATGAGCTGTCCACGGGTCTTCGTTCCGTCGTAGAAAGCCCGGACCCTGTATACATCTGGATGACACAGCAAAATCCAACTTGTGATTCGGCCGCGTAGCATTATCAGCCACGTTATCCTCTGACGGCACCCACCTCCAGTCGGCCACCTCTGACTCTGCTAAAATCTCAGCTATCCTATGTGCTACAAAAGTCTTATAGCGACGATGCTCCGAGGCAATCCACCTCAGAACAGTCGCAGAATCGCTCCAAAGCTTACGACGAGCAACAGCAATAGACTGCGCATCAGCAACCATTCTCATAAGCCTTACACCTAGCACCGCAGCCTGCAGCTCTAAGGCGTGGTATCGTCAGACATTTCAGTGGCGCCGTCTTGGTCTTTGGGCATATAAATTGAATTCCCACCTCACCATCGTCGTAGACGAATCTCCAGTAGGCTACGGCGGCGAAAGCCTCCTCGCTCGCATCCACAAATATGTGCAATTCTGCGTCGTATCGAAGGGGTGAGGTGAGATAACATCGCGGGATGCGCAAATCCTCAACGTGGGCCAATTGTTGGAGCCACGACTTCCACAAGCATGCGATGTCGTCAGACAGCTGTTCATCCCACTCAACTCCCCGACGCCAGACCTCGCGCATTATCAATTTGGCAGTAACCGTCAATTGGCTCAAGAATCCCAATGGATCGAAGAGCGACATTATAATACTCAGCAGCTCTCTCTTGGTGGGGTATCTCCTACCGGCAATCACATCTGCATTTACCTGATGGCATGTAGGGTGGAATTCGAAGGCGTCGCTCTGCGGGCTCCAATGCATGCCAAGGATCTTTTCCGTTGAGAGACACTTGCTACTCCCGTTCGCGGCAGAATTGCTAGCGTTCAATGCATCGAAAACATCTGGCGAATTCGACATGAAGCCACGCAGTTCGAAACCCGCGTCTCTATGGATATCCCGAACTTGCTCTGCAATGTGTATTGCTTCGGCTACGGATGTGAAGCTATCCACGAAATCCTTGACATAATGATGCCGCAATATTGCCTCCAGAGCGCGACGATTGTAGTTACAATTAGCCAAAGCATTCGTATTTTTCACATACTGCGCCGAACATGGCGAGCATGCAGAGCCAAACGTCACACGCAGCATATCATACACATCAGGCTCGCGTGTGACATCTCCTTCGCGCCACAGAAATCTATGCGCGTGCCTGTCCACAGGTCGAACCAGCACCTGATGGAACATTTCCTTTATGTCACCACAAACCGCAATCGCCCTCGCGGAAGTTGAAGAGCACCGTTGTCATCGGTTGGTAGTCCTGCGGGCCCTTCAGCAACTGGGAATTTAGGCTGACTCCATTAGACTCAGCCGCGGCATCAAATACGAGGCGAAGTTTGTGAGGCTTATTTGGATTGGTGACGGCAAAGTGTGGCAAGTACCAGGTTTTATCTGTATCGACGGACGCTTCGCGATGATTAAGTTTCCGCGCATAACCCTTGTGGGCGTAGCTTTCAATTATAGCCCTATAGGCCACTGCGAAGTTCTGATCCTTTTCCATTTTCCGCTTAATTCCAGTTAATCTTTTCATGGCCATCGGGCGACTTTCTGGCAATCGCCCATCATCGTGTTTCCACAAGAGCCCGGTCTGGAATCTACCACCTACACGCGATGTGGTTTCCGCCAGTAATGTCTTTGCACGAGAATCCGCTGCTCCTTCCACCGGTGGTGCCGCTTTGACACCGAAGTTTTCCACCTCAAAATAGCCAGCCACCAATTCGTGCAACACCTGATCGTTTGTTGTATTAATAGTGAAGCACGCTGCTCAATCCATCTGAGTCATTTCTTTTGTCGGTCCATACACTACCCATCCTAGCTTCGTATAAGCAGCGTAGGGTCCGTTTCGGGTACATAGTACTTCCTTAGACGACCCCAGATGGCAGTGGTTCAAGTCCGCTGAGAAATGTGTTTATTTTTTTAATTGCTCATCCTTTTTTTGAAAGCAAACTAATAATTATTTTTATAAAAAATAATAAGAATAGTTTCAGTATTAAATAATTTTACTATACCACATTCAATTGCTGCTGCTATAGCAGATCATTACAGCAAATAAATTCTAAAATAGTCATAACGATGTTTCTTAACTCACATACATTAATTCATGTGCGCATGAAACTGTGTTAGTTTTGTACGATTTCAATACCTTTGTTTATGTTAGTTTTTTGATGCTTTTGCGCAATTCGTCTGAAGAAGCTCATAAATTTCACAAAATCTAATCCAATCAAACATTTTGTACGTCAATGAATATGTGCAATTTTAGGAAATTTTTGTTGTTCGTATATTGGATTTTAATCTTATGGATTATGAATTTTGCAGATGTATTAAAATTTTTCATATTGCTTTTATATGAATACATTATTTACAAAATAATAATTAACTTAAATTAATATAATTAAATTAATATCATTATAATATATAAAAAAAACATGCAGTTGCATGGAAGAATTAAGACAGCAAATAATTAAAAATAAAACTGAAAAGAAGTCCCAACTATTATTCACGAATATAGGTCAAGACAGATTATTTGATTTAAAGTATTTTCTATATATGTATGTATGTAAGTGGATACACATCCAAAGACAAGTTCACACGCATAAAGAAGCACGAAGCAGTAAGAAGTTTTTGCACATTTTTATTAGTTTCCATAACCCAAGTCTCCACGTCAAAGCGATTGTGTTGCCGGTTGTAGTATTTCGAATGGCGTTTGTGAAAAACATGCAAGCAAGTCGACTTGGGTGAGCCCTGCACACATAATGTACATATACATTTTTAGAGGTAAATGTCAAATGTAATGGGCAAAAAGACGCACCTTATATTAACATATGATTTACTAAAAAATATTTATCATAATATAAATTTAAAATTTCTTGGATTTTTAAATACTTTAAATAATTTTTTATAGATTTTTGATTATAATAATTTTCGATTATAAAGTGGTTTATTACGCGTTGGAACACAATTATGGTTGAGCTACATTTTTCCATAGGAAATAAATGTTTATATATAGGTTATTGCATTATATACGGTTTTATTTACAAAACTTTGTAAATCAATGTATAACAAGAACATATGCACTTAATACTTGATATTGAAGTTCATGAACATATCATATACTATGTAAATGCGGAGAATCAGTGTTCATAGATATGTATGCACATATTCATGTACGTACGAGTGGTTTAATTTGTAATATAATGTGGTTATAGTATTTCAAGCTGATCTCACAAAGTTAAAAAAAAATGTTTAAAACCTTGATTTTGTTGACTGTACCCTTAATCTAAAAATTATTTAGATAAATTTTCTGATTGAATAGACAACAGACGAACATATGTATGAATATTAAAATATTAACACTAATTTTAGCAAAATTGGTCGTTTGTGCATAATTATTCTTTCTTGCAGATGCACTCACAAAATGTTTGTTCGGATCCTGCTAAATCGAAAATATAAAATCGATAGAATAAACTTTGCTGAGATTTGTCTATTCTGAAAAAATTCAAATATCCAAAATTTCATGACAAATTGAATTCATTATATTTAAAGAATCCAAACAGCACATAAAATAAAAACACCAGACATGAGGGCGCTTTCATTTTCATTTCTTTCATTTTTTTTATGGCACAATTCGCTACCTGGCAAAATGATCGAAATACAAATAAGTACATATGTATGTACACACATATGTACGTATGTATGTAAAGCGTTTTCCAATAAGAGGTGTTATTTTGGTATTCAAAGAAAAATGCCTTTTTTTGAGATAAATGATGGATGTTTTATTCGTAATAAAGAGGAAGGTATGCCGTTAATAATAAAAACAACATCAGCCAAATGGCCACCACGACCACGCTTACAGGACCATATCCTTTTCATGAAATTTTCCATAACCACATCGCAAAGTGGCTGCCCTATGTCCTCGATACCCTCACGAATTCTATCTTTGAGGTCTTGAATCGACGCTGGGCTGTTGGTGTAGACCTTATCTTTCACGTGGCCCCAAAGGAAGAAGTCGCAAGGTGTTAAATCACAAGATCTTGGTGGCCAATTGTGATCACCTCTTCGAGAGATAACACGGTCCGGAAACTTTTTCCCGGAAAAGAGCAATGGTTTCGTGGCTTGTGTGGCACGTAGCGCCGTCTTGTTGAAAGTAAACGTTGTCCAGATCAATACCATCCAACTCCGACCATAAAAAATCATTAGTCATCTCTCGATAGAGCAATCCATTCACCGTAACTGTTGATCCAACCTCATTTTCGAAAAAGTAAGGTCCAATGACCCCGCCGGACCATAAACCGCACCAAACAGTCGCACGTTGAGGATGGAGAGGCTTCTCAACAATAACTCTTGGGTTTTCCGAGCTCCAGATGCGACAATTTTGCTTGTTGACGTAGCCACCGAGGTGGAAATAGACCTCATCAGTCAAGATGATTTTTCGATGAAATTCCGGATCATTTTCATGCATTTCAAGGACCCAATCAGCAAATACACGACGTTGTTGATGATCGGCCGGCTAGCGTTCTTGTGTTAACTGAACTTTATAAGCCTTAAGACCCAAGTCTTTATGCAAAATACGGTGTAATGACGTTTGTGGAATGCCCAATTCCAAAGAACGACGAGGAATGGACAAACCTGGGTTTTCTTCAACACTTTGGGCTACAGCAGCAATATTCTCAGTTGTTCTTGAGCGACGTGCACGGGTTTTTTTCTACACACCACTAGCTTGTCCCAACAGCTTCAAATTTTCCACCAATTTCTGTATTGCGGTCCGACAAGGTGCTTCATGACGACCCAAAAATGCTTTAGTTTTGCGAACTGTGACTGCAAGATTTTCACCATTTTTGTAGTGAATTTTAATAATTTCAATGCGTTGTTGAAGCGTGTGTCGTTCCATTTTTAGCAATGGCGTAGTTTCTACTTGTCAAATGTCAAAGAATAAAAGCTTCAAAAGTGACAGCTAACGGAATACCGGTTGATTCAAAATAATACCTCTTGTTGGAAACACCTTTATATGATTTGTCAAGATTGAATTTCATAATACTCCACCGTTTCCAGTCTTCTTCTATAACAGACATGAAATAATTCTGCTCTAGCTTTGGTCCAGTAAAATGATATAATACTGGCCCGCTGTTGACAAAAAGTAATGCTTCGTCTTCGATTGCTATGATTGAAATTCGTTTTCATTCCAATTCCAACAAATAAATAAAAATAACATTCTTACATTCATATCCATACACACATATGCATGCCGTAAACATGCCAGCAAGCACAGAAACATTCGCACATGTAGTAAGTACACACGCACATATAGAAGCCGTAACAAAACGAAAAAACCAGAATGTGTGTCTACATAATTTGCCTTTGCATTGCCGAGTACACTTCAGGTGTTGAGTTAATAATATCTCCATAGGCAGCCACGCAATTTTAACTAATTTCGCTGAGTGAAGAGAACGATGTAATATCTTTATAGTATATTGTAGTGCATGTGCACTATTGCGCACAAACGTAGTGTAGCACAAAGACTACCTACGCAAACTACACATCCAAACCATACCAATACATAAGACACACCCATCCGCTACACTGCAACACTATGACACTTGACATGTGCAGTGTAATTAGAATCCTGGCGTGCGGTCATTGGTGAATTGGTTTGTTTTACATTTGAGTGGAATTTGAGTTAGACTTAAGCGAAAGGGATTATAAATAAACAATTAAATTAATCGAGATTTGTTATCGAGTTTGTAACTCAAATAAACCATATAAAAACCCTGCTCGGGAATTAAACTAATCAGTTTCCAACTGGCAACTCAAACATCTGAATTTTTATTGCATTAGTCTTTCTTCGGCTCACTGTTAGAATTTGCTCAATGGCGTCTTGCCGAGTAACGCTCCAACATATACGATATATATATATATATATATATATATATATATATATATATATATATATATATATATATATATATATATATATATAGTGGTATTATAGTGGCATATATTTCTCGCTCACACTAATACGTGCATCTCATGGCGATCCTGCCTGACAACAAGCTCGATAGATCTTCCTCTACAGTATTGTATCCTGCAAGGAAACTGCTATCCAGTTCTGATGCCAAACTCGTTCCTGAAGATTTTCTGAAATACTTTTGAATTTTTCTGAATTGAGATTTGATGTCAACAGTAGAAGCAGCGATTGCGGCCTTACCAGCGGTTAGTCCAAAACCATTAACAATCCAGGAGTACCGCGAACGGATAAAACGCGGAGAAGAAGAGAAGCTGACCAGAATTCAGAAAGTAGCAGTACCACGACCGAAGCGTCAAAGAGGTGACAGGTCTATCTAAGGAAGCAGCACGCTCACCTGTTATCACTGGTGAACGACACACTAAGACTCCCGACTTGGGACGAGGCCACCCAATTGTGGATGAAGATAAATGACATAGAACAGGAACAGCAAAGATGCGGCTGGACAAAGCAAAAACAGTAATGGGGTCCCCTCAGTCGAAAGAGACCACGGTAATTACGGAGAATTTCGCGAATTCTAACAACAAGAACTTTACCACAACGGGAATTCTGACCGGAGCAGCATCGACGATAGCAGTTATAATATTAATAGTATATACCTTTTTCAAGCTCAACAACTATTTTGAGCAATACGTACATAAGAGCGTAAATAAAGTAAATAATGTTTAAAATTTAGTTTAATAATAAAAAATAAAACAAAAAAAATTTTTATTTAAAATGTTTATATTGATAAATACTTTATAATTTTGATGTATAAGATTTAGTAATATTAAAAATGTTTTACAAACAAAATCCATTTATGGAAGAAATAATTGCAATTTTGAAACGCATTTACGCAAACTTAAAAAAAACTCCTCATAGACTATATAAAAAGGAGACACTACTAGAAAAAGTAGAAGAAGTAGAACAATTAAGAAACAGATTCATACAACTACAAATTAAACCACCAAGTGACCACAAAATTCGTGCAGAACTTTTGATCAATTTTAAAGAAACATATCACAAGACCAAAGTCTTACTTGCCGAAAAATTAACGGCAGAAGAAGAAAAATTTATAGAAGAACCACCAAATCAAAATACAAATATGAGCAATTTTAATCTAGAAGTGGCTCTAAAAGTCATACCAACTTTTTCTGGTCAATACAAAGAATTGCCAGCATTTCTAAAGGTGGTAGAACTTTTAGAAGCAAGTTTAAACAATGATAGCAAATTAATACTAATATAGTTTGTCTGTGAAGGCAAACTGTCAATTAGCGTTAAAACAGCGATAACTTCAATTTCTCAGCCTACTACTTTCATTGAATTGAAAGCAAGGCTGCAAGATAGATACAAAAGCACGAAGTCAATCGCATAAATTCACACAACTTTGACCAATTTCTCACAGCGTAATAGTTCCATAACTAATTACAGTGACAATTTATTGATTCTCATAAGTGAACTTAAAAGTTTACAAGTAAAAGAGTTGGAACCCACTGCAAGCGATATTGAGAAACAGGTCATAAGCAAAATTAATGATAATTATTATTATTATTATTATTGACAGGCTAAAAGAACACCGCGTCCTAAAAGATATATTGTGCAGCCTCGTACCCAACTAAAACAGTCCTAGACTGTTTATAAATCTCGTAACTGCTGTGGGCTTAATTTTAACTAGGTGATTTGGAGATATGAACCCACTGCCTAGGTACTTATGTCTGCGTCTTGCCACCGCTGGGCAAGTGCATAGAATGTGTTCTGCCGTTTCCTGCTCCTCTTGACAGAGTCGACAAGAATCGTCTTCTACCACGCCTATTTTCTTCAGGTGGTAATTTAGTTTACAGTGTCCTGTTAAAAGTTCAGTGTATAGTTTGATGTCATTTCTGCTGAGGTTTAAAGAAGCATCTACCCTGATGTGTTCAGGATCAATGAGTAGTCTCGACTGCCGCATGCCTTTTTGGGCTCTCCAGTAGTTTAGCAGACTTCGTTTTTCCTGTTCGCACAACAAGTTATTTGTGAAGCTACTGTTTACCCCACAGAAGGGTTCTGGGCCTATAAAGGCAGTGTCTGCACCCTTTTTTGCTAAAGAATCTGCCATTTCGTTGCCCTCATGTCCCTCGTGTCCCGGTACCCACATTAGCGTAACAGAGTTTCTCGCTGCTAGGGTATTGAGAAGTTTACAGCATTCCCAGACCAGCTTTGATTGGAATGAGAAGTTTATTAATGATTTTGGAGCTGCCTGGCTATCTGAGAGTATGCATATTTTGGTGTTGCGTGTACCCCTGCGTAGACATTCTCTAGCACATAACTCTAAAGCGTGGACCTCCGCCTGAAAAATGGAAGCTGTTTTTCCCATTGCAATTGCTTTTTGGAAATTTGGCCCTACAATTCCAGCTCCTGCACTGCCATCTTCCATTTTGGACCCATCTGTATACCACAACTGAGAGTCCTGTTTTATTGTTATTTCCTTGTTTCTCCAAGCTGAACGGTCACTGATGACCACTTTGAATTGCTTTGAGAAGTCTAATTTTCTGTCCATTTTGTCGAAGACCATGAGGCACGGAGAATTCCAGACAGTGTCCAGAATCTTTGCGTGCCCCAAAAGGTTGCCTTCTTTAAGATGGGCTAGATTAGGTAGCCTTAGGGCCGCGCTGGCCGCCATCCTTTTAACTACAAGGTGTAGAGGAGTCAGTCCAGTGATCACTCCCAAAGCTAGTGTGGGGCACGTTCTCATTGCTCCCGTCACACTCAAACAGGCTATACGGTGAATCTTGTTAAGAGTCCTCTGAGCTCCTGTTTGGTTGACTTTTGGCCACCATACCAACGACGCATAAGTAATCATTGGTACTATTATTGTTTTATATGACCACGCCATCATTTTTGGCCGTAGTCCCCATGTTTTAGCGTACAACCTCTGGCAAGCATAGGTTGCTCTTAAGGCTTTACTAGTTATGTATGATAAGTGGTTTTTCCAAGTTAGAGTTTTGTCCAGGATTACTCCCAGATATTTCATTTCATTGGACATTGTTAAGTTTGTGGTCCCTAAACTTAAGGTCCCCAGATTCAGTTTCCTTCTTTTGGTGAAGGGTACCACAATGATAATTATGCTTTAACAATATTGATAAATATAATTATGCTTTAACAATATTTAAGAATGGACTGGGCGAACAGTATAAGGCAACAGTGTTTGCAGCCCAACCAAAAACTTTATCTGAATCAGTTACTCTAGCTTTAGAACTAGAAAAAAATCAGCAAACAGCAAGTGTAATGCATTCTAATAAAAATGCACAGCATAGAGCTAATTTTCGAAATCCAAGACAGTTCCAAAATAACCAACATCAACGAAATCAGATTTCGTGGCGACAGTTTTCAAAATTATCAAAACAATAGTAGACCGAACACTACCAGAGGAGTCAATGGATACAATAGATACAATTCAAACGTAGGACAAAGAGGCAATAATCAACAATAACAACAATTACAATAATAATGGTAGCAATCACTTCAGACGTATACGTGTAATGAATCATTCGGAAAACGAGCATCACCCGGGGGGGTTTGCAGAACGACTTTCCGGAGCAAGAAATGTAAAAATATACACAATTTCCCACAATTTGACGAATTACATCACTTTAAATTGTGAGACAGCTGAAACAAAATTCACATTTCTTATTGACACAGGTGCAGATATTTCAATCTGCAAGACACATAGTAATGTAACAGATCAGAATATTTATACAGAAGAAAAGTGCACACTTACGGGGATAACTTCACAGGAAATTCAATCAAAAGGCACTACTAGATTAAAACTAAAAATAGCTAATGACAGTATAGTCCACACATTCCACATAGTAGATTCAGATTTTCCAATACCAACCGATGGCATAATAGGAAGAGATTTCTTACAGAAATATTTTTGCAAAATAGATTACGAGACTTTTACTATCACGATAAATATTTACGAAGATGACATAGTTTTACCGATAAAAACAAGACACACACAGTTAAGACAAATCCAGTGTATCTCCAAGATCGGAAGTAATATGTCCTATCGATTTACGTTTAAATCAAGATAGCGTAGTTTTTGATAGAGAAATAGCAAAAGGAATTTTTGTAGCAAATTCTTTAGCACCATCGAGAGGTATGACGCATATTAAAGTTTTAAATACTAATGAATATGGAGTTACTCTTACAGAATTGGACATTTCAAATATACAGATTGAACCGTTAGAAAATTATAATATTTTAAATTACACGCAACGAAATATTGAAAATGATAATTCTAGATTTAAAAAGTTGTTACAGACACTTGAAACTGAAGCAATAAATGAGAATGACAGAAACTCAATAATTGGTATATTTCGAAAAATATCAACAAATTTTTCATGTTGATGACGAACCGCTCACTGTGAACAATTTATACACGCAATTGTTACAGTTATCCGAAAACACACCAGTATACATAAAAAACTATAGATTGTCACAAGCACACCATGAGGAGATAGAAAAACAAGTCGACAAACTGTTGCAAGAAGACTTAATAGAACCATCAACGAGTGCATACAACTCACCTTTACTCATAGTTCCAAAGAAAGCTTTATCAGGTGAAAAGAAATGGAGATTAGCAGTAGGCTACCGACAACTGAATAAAAAAATCGTCAACGATAAATTCCCAGTAACAAGAATGGAAGATGTTCTAGATCGTCTAGGAAGAGCAAGATATTTCTCAACTCTTGATATGACGAGTTCCTTCCATCAAATAGAGCTATGCAAGAATTCTAGACCATTGACAGCATTTTCCACATCCAATGGACATTATCAATTTAACAGACTACCTTTTGGTTTAAAGACTTTTTCTAATAGTTTCCAGAGGATGCTGACTATAGCACTCAGCGGTTTGGAATCGAAAGCATTTCTATATGTGGATGATATTATAATATTCGGTTGTAGTATAAAGCATCACAACGAGAAATTGACTAAAGTATTTGATCGTTTATTGCAATACAATTTAAAACTTAATCCTCAAAAATGTGGGCCATTTAATAACTAGTGAAGGCTGTAAGAACTAAAATCTTCTGTGGGAAATTTTGGCCCACACTACAGGTGACAGAGTCGCTACGAAACTATATACACACAAACATCATGAATAACAGACCCGAATAATTGCATCGAGGAAACGCCCACAATGCCAAACGAAGCAACTGCAGTGAAAACTTAACGAAAAAACTACAAACGTTGTAACCAATTAGCGCGGCCGTGGCAGGAGCACAGATCAGCAGCAGCATATTAGACCAGTTGGAATAATAGCAATTACAACAAAAGCGACCACCACAGCCAACGATCTTGCCAACCAGCGCTACGCTTGTGAAGAGAAGAAAAACACAGCGACGAAGAATACAACAAATACATGCAGGACAAGAGAAGCAAAGCACAAGAGGGACAACGACAGAGCGACCACCACGCCAACGACCAGCAAGTACAAAGCAGAAGGTGGAATGCAAATGAAATGCTGGTTGCCAGTTAAATTGAACATAAAGTATTTAACAACAACAACACTACAGGATTCCGGACAGCGCTGCTTGCAGCCAACAATACTGCAGGCCAACCAGGGACCGTTGGAGTGAGGTGGCTGACCGTCAGAAGTTGAAGGTGGCCCAAGGGCAAAATACTGCAACAACAACAAGCCTGACTGCAACAACAACAAGCCTGGCTACAACAACAACAAACGAGGCCGGCCAAACGGAAGTAAAGTTACACAACGGTGGCCCGCCAATAACAACATGTGTCAGCCTCTGCGACCTGCGACGATATAAACCACGTAGCCCAAGCAGTAGATCTCTTGGTCGATGACATCCTGACTAGCAACAGCTCTACGCCATACAAAGTACAATACGAACACAGAAAGCTTAGCGAGAACATCTGGTTTTTTAATCGTTTTCTCGCTAAGCCATACACAGACAGAGATTATAGGGATTCAGTGAGAGCCTCTGGTTTTTAATCGTTCTCCCACTGAATCACTGAGACACATACGCCACCGAGACTTAGGGACTTAGAGGGAACCTCTGGTTGAAAGGGGCCACGATATTATATGACAGAAACTCGATTAGACATGACTTGCTAAATAACTACACGGCTACTTGCAACACTCTTTCGGCTCACAACATGCTATCCATCTCAGAAATTGATGATGGGATCGTCATTATCAATGACCAATCTTTTGAAATAATTGACAAAAATCGTCCAAAAAGGAACTTTTCTAATAATGTTTGAAAGTACAATATTTGTAAATTCTACAAAGTTTGAAAATCTTCGTAAAATTGCTTTCAAAAGTCCGGAAACTCCCATAGCCCACTCTGTGACCTTTGCTGATCATACCTCCATCCTATCACTCCCATACTTACATGAGCTGAATATAAAAAATATAGACCATATTTCCCATTTGCACTCTAAAGTTAGAGGAACTTGTTATGTCTCCGCTTCTCTTTTTGTCCTAATTTTGGCACTTTGCGCTGCATACTTTGTAACCAAGAGGAAGCGTAAAATCGAAATTAACAATATCCTAAATAACTACGACCAGCCGGGGACGTCTGGATCTCAAGGGGGGGAGCAGTTAAGGCACGTTGCCCTCAACGTGGCAACATAACTAAATTTCCACGAATATTTAGTATTTCTTTGTTTTCTGCATTAATTGCAGAAAAGATTATTTTTTGTTTATCAAGTAAATTCCGCAACTGCTAAAATAATTTATGATCAAAACAGCGGTGTCAAATAACCAGCCGCAATGTTTAAATTTCTTTAGCTTTAGCAAGCCACGTTCCGCAAAGTCAGCGAATTGTAATCGTTGGTTTCTTTAAATAATTATGTTTCCCTAAATATTTTCTGAATAAACTTGGGCAGCCTTATTTAAGCCACCAACCTACATAGTAGGTAAAATAAATAATATTTAAGCCACCAACCTACATAGTAGGTAAAATAAATAATAAGTAAAATAAAATATTATTGTAAAATAATTATAAAAATTAAATAACATTAAACATTAAATAAATAATAAATGGAATCAAATGTTATTATAAAATAGTTATTAAAAATATTAACTATCATTAAACGTTAAATAAAGTGGATAATAAATAAATCAATATTGTTTTATCTAGAACCCTCTTTACAAGGAAAATAATTTATATAACTTACCTTAAAGCTCTATATTGAAGCTGTAGTGATGACTATTATAGTCTTTAAATATCTTGAATTAATTTTAGTAATTTATAAAATATAATTATTTATTTTTACATTGAAAATGTAAAGTTTTTATTAAACCATATAAATAGAAGTATAAATGGAATTTAACCATTAAAAGGTTTCTTGGAACAATTTATTAAATTTTATCATTAACAGTGATATACCTCTTTTTGCTTTCAATCAATATAATACTGCAACTTAAATGTTATTAGTTTAACTATAATCCTAATTACTCAGATCAATTTAGTATTCCTTGTTTTCATTCATAATAAAGTCCGAATAATAAACTAAAAATAAAAAATATTGATGAAAATCCTCAAACTATTAAATTTGAAAATTTAATAATAATGATTATAGGCAAAATTAAAGCAATTTCTACATCAAAAATTAAAAAAAAAATAGTAAATAAAAAAAATCGTAAGGAAAATGGAAGACGAGATGATGATTTGGGATCAAATCTCCATTCAAATGGAGAACTTTTTTCTCGATCTATAATAATTTTTTTTTAAAGAATTGAAGCCATGATTATTATAATTATAGAGATTAATATTAAAATTCTAGTGTTAAATATAATTATAAATATTTTTTATATTATTTGTAATAAACGAAGATTATTTTTGTAACGAATTTATTGACAAGACAAGCTACAACATTAGTTGCAATTGCGTATGTGGTTATGCCACCGTAATAATTTTTCAGAAGAAGAAGAAGAATTATTGAAACATTTTTTGGCAGATCTTATAGCTATTTCGGACACGCCACTTGTCCTCATCAGAGATCTTTCAATGAAAGGCAATTTTTCCCCAAGTATTTTTATTATGTCTCAGAAATCAACAGCACACCAATTATGAACCCTCCCAGGAATCGAACCTGGGTCTACAGCTGTTGTAATCTGTCCATCCAGACAACTACGCTAACTGCAGGTGGTGAACTAACTGATCAAATTCTGTTCATGTACTGTCTCATTCCACCACACACTCTAATCAACTCTGTCTCATTATTACCCCTCTTTTGTTCCGTTAGGTCTCTCTCTCTGTTTTTTATTAGATTTCAGTGGTGTCATAGTACATTGCTTTTGTAATAAACATTATGATTGGAAGTCAAATGCACTTTTTATACTATATAAAAACTAATTACCTCATCAATAAACTGAAATATATAAAAATAATCAAACAATATCAACAAAATGTCAGTATCAACTGCTTCGAATGCAAAATGGTGATTTTTAGAAAAATGACATTTTAAATGTCGAATTAAATAAACAATTACAAATGATGCTCCAATTAAAACATGAAGTCCATGAAATCCTGTGGCGTACACTTGAAGAATAGTAAAGTAAATTCCTAAAATAATAGTAAAAAGTAAGCTTTGTGAAGTTTGCGAGTGATTATTATCTATTAATCTGTGATGAGCTCAGGTAATAGTTACTCCTGAAGCCAGCAGAATTGCTGAATTTAATAAAGGAATTTGGAATGGGTTAAAACGAATAATTCCTATTGGGGGTCAATTTGCCCCTAATTCAATGGATGGTCTTAAGCTTCTATGAAAAAAAGCTTAAACAAATTAAACACAAAATAAAATTTCTGAAATAATAAATAAAATTATTCCTCAACGTAATCCTACTGTTACATTATATGTATGTAAGCCTTAAAAAATTCCTTCTCGAGAAATATCTCGTCATCATTGAAATATAGTTAATGAAGTAATAATGAAACCTAAAACTAAAAGAGATATATTATATTGATGAAATCATTTTACTATACCAGAAACAATAGTTATTGTTCCGATTGCTCCTGTTAAAGGTCATGGGCTGTAATCAACTAAAAGGGGTGGTTAGAGTGTTTAGACATTAGGTTAAAAATTTATTAATTTTAATTTACTTCTCTAGAATAAAGAGTTATTAAAACTGAAAATACATACGATTGAATAATATAAACAGCAGATTAAAGTATTATTAAAACAATTTGTCTAATTAATAAAATGTTAATTATAATTATTGATATTGAAGGTCCAGTTTTTCCAAGATGAGTTAAGAATAAATGACCAGCAATTATATTGGTCGTAAGTCGTACAGCTAGTGTACCCGGTCGGATAATATTTCTAATTGTTTCAATACAGACTATAAATGGCATAAGAATAGCTGGTGTTCCTTGAGGGACTAAGTGAGCAAATATGTGATTTGTTTGACTTAATCAACCATAAATTATGAATCTTAGTCATAAAGGTAGGGCTAATCTGAAAGTCAAATGACTTAAATGAAAAATGTAGGGGAATAATCCTATAAAATTATAAAATAAAATTTTTGCCAATAATGAAATAAAAATAAATGAAGGTCCGTTATGTCCTAATGTTCCTAATACTGTTTTAAATTCTTTATGTAAAGCTAATAAAATGTTGGATCACAGAATATTAAATACAGATGGCATAAATCAATACAATGGGGAATTATTAATAACCCAAGAAAAAAATTTAAAGATAAGTTGAATTAAGAAGGGTCAAATAAATTAGTTATCATTTTCAATTTATAATTTAGGTGCAATATGAAGAGTTGAATAATAATTTATTATAATAAATATGATAAAAATTATTGAAAATAGTAAGAATAAACTTTATCATCTAATAGGGTGTATTTGAGGGCTTAAAAAATATTAATTAAAAATTATTAATTTTAGTTTTAGTTAATAACTTGCTTTCAGTCACTAAATGTTAGTTTATATGTGTTATAACTCATTTAATCATCAGGACACAAAAGGTGATAAAGTACCTGGGAATTCAGCTTGACTCCAAGCTCACCTACTGGGCGCAAATGCAAAATGCGGCGACGAAGGCAGCACGGGTAACGGCTTCTCTCAGCAGACTAATGGCAAACATCGGAGGGCCGACATCCATCAAGAGGAAGCTTCTGATGATGACAACGCACTCCATTCTGTTGTATGGTAGCGAATTTTGGGCTGACAAGCTAAAGGTGCACGCCCGAAGAAAAGTTTTATCGTCCGTACAACGAACCGCAGCTCTGCGAGTAGCTTCAGCGTACCGTACTGTATCGGAGCCGGCAATTCTGGTAATTAGCTGCTTAATCCCAATCGATCTCTTGGCCCTCGAACGAAAACACCTACGAGAAGCCAAGATGGGTAAGAATACCAGAGGAACTGCGCAGCATATAAAGCAACAAACCGTGCACCATTGGCAGGAACGATGGGCCGCCGAGAGTCGCGGAAGATGGACAGCGAGACTCATACCCGACATAGCGAGCTGGATAGGAGGAACAGCCGGAACCGTCAATTTCTACCTCACGCAGTTACTGTCTGGTCACGGATACTTCTGCAAGTATCTACACCGAATGGGAAAAATTGGAGGGCCTGAGTGCATATACGGCGACAGCAATGTGGATCAAATACACAAGGTGGCAAACAGAGCGCACCACGCTTGAAATGGAAATCGGGGAAACCTTAGCCACCGAGAACATTGTGGAGGTTATGCTAAGCAGCAAAGAAAACTGGGACCACGTAGATAAATATGTGGAAAATGTGCTCCGGCGGAAAAAGCGGGACCTGGACGCAGGAATAATGTTGAGAGTCCAATAGGGACGAAGTGAGGATCTCCACCTTGAAGGAAGTATAAAAAGGGTTCCAGGGTGGGGAGATGTTCTCAGCGAGGGAGGGGGATGTTTTAGTGGGTGCAATTCTCACATACCAAATCTGTGACGACAGTTTTGATGATGCGGCAGGCATTTTTACCCTCTATACCCAAAAAAAAAAAATAAAAAAAAAAAAATCATAATAACTCATTTAATAAAATAATTAGTAGGAATTCTTTCAATAACAATAGGTATAAACCTATGATTTGCCCCACAAATTTTTGAACATTGACTGTAAAATAAACCTACACGATTAATAAAGAAATTAGTTTGATTTAGGCGTCCAGGTTCCATCAACTTTTACTCCTAATGAAGGGACAGTTCATGAGTGCAGCTGAAACTAAAATTCGAATTTGTGAATTTATTGGGATAACGACTCGATTGTCTACATCTAATAATCGAAAACTTTCATTTATTAATTCATTTGCAGGAATTATGTATGAGTCGAATTCTACATTAGAAAAATCTGAATATTCATAGCTTCAGTATCATTGATGACCAATTATTTTTAGAGTAATTTAAGGTTCATTAATTTCATCTACAAGATATAATAATCGCAAAGAAGGTAATGCAATAAATAGTAAAATAATAGCAGGTCAAATAGTTCAAATAATTTCAATAGTTTGTCCGTGTAATAAGTAACGATTTGTATATTTATTAAAAAATAATATAAATATTAAATATCTTACTATAATTGTAATTATTACTAAAATTTATAATGTATGATCATGAAAAGAAATAAATTGTTCTATTAAAGGTGAAGCTCTGTCTTGAATTCCTAGATTGACATTATTCTAATAAAAATTAAATAAATTAAAATCATGTTGACATTATTCTAATAAAAATTAAATAAATTTTATATATAGAGCTTAAATCTATTGCACTATTCTGCCATATTAGAAATTAGTAAATAAGGGTAATTCAGCGTATCTATGTTCTCTAGGAGGAGTATGTTGATATCACTCAATAAAGGAATTTAATTGTATACTATAAATTACTTGACGTTGAGTTAGTATACTTTCTGAAATAATATCAATTAAAAAAAAATTCCTAGTAAAGAAATTATTGTAGCAATTGAAGAAATTACATTTCAAGCAGTGTAAGCATCTGTGTAATCAGAATATCGACGAGGTATTCCCGCTAGGCCTAAAAAATGTGGAAGAAAAAAAGTTAAATTTACTCTAATAAATATAATAATAAATTATCTTTTTAAAAATTTATGATTAAGTGTTAGTCCAGTAAATAGGGGGTATCAATAAATAAATCCTGCTATAATAGCAAATATAGCTCCTATTGATAAAACATAATGAAAATGAGCAACTACATTGTAAGTGTCATGAAGTGTAATTTCTACAGAAGAATTAGCTAAGACTAAACCGGGTAATCCCCCTACTGTAAATAAAAATACAAACCCTAAAGTTTACATAATTGCTGGTGAATAAAATAATTGTGTTCCCTGTAAAGTTGGTAATCAACTAAAAATTGTAATTCCTGTAGGTACTGCAATAATTATAGTCGGTGAGGTAAAATAAGCTCGAGTGCCTACATCTATACCTACTGTGAATACATGATGGGCTGATACAATAAATCCTAATAATCCAATAGCTAATATGGCATTATTAACAATTATTCCTAATGAACCAAAAGTTTCTTTTTTCCAGATTCTTGACTAATAATATGAGAAATTATTCCAAATCCAGGCAAAATTAAAATATAAACTTCTGGATGTCCAAAAAATCAAAATAAATGTTAGTATAAAAGTAGGTCTTCTCCTCCGGCTGGGTCAAAAAAAGCAGTATTTAGATTTCGGTCTGTTAATGATATTGTAATAGCTGCTAATATAGGAAGAGTCAGAAGTAATAAAATTGCAGTAATTATTACTGATCAGACAAATAATGATATTCGTCCAAATGTAATTCCTGTTGATCGTATATTAATTACGGTTGTAATCAAATTTACTGCCCCAGAATTGAGGAAATTAAATGTAAGGAAAAGGTAGCTAAATCAACAGGAGCTCCTGCATGAGCAATTGTAGAAGATAAAAGAAGGTTAACCGTTAAGCCTGTTCCAGCTCCAGTTTCCACTAATCTTCTTATCAATGAAAGGGTTAAAGACGGGGGTGAAAATCAAAATCTTTTATTATTTATTCAAGGAAATGCCATATCGGAAGCTCCTAACATTAATGGGACTAATGAATTACCAAATACTCCAATTATAATTGGTATTACCATATAAAAAATTATAACAAAAGCATGTGATGTAACAATTACAAATTAAAGCTCCAGGATGGCCTAATTCTGCTCGAATTAAAATTCTTAAAGATTTTCCTGCTCAAGCGCCAAATAAAAAATATAAAGTTCCAATATCTTTGTGGTTAGTAGAAAATAATCATTGTCGCGATTAAATGGCCGACAATAACCAATAAACTGTAAATTTATTTATAATAATTAATTTCTTTCAATCAAACTCTATAGTCAAAAAATGATATTAGACTGCAATTCTAAAGATGTAAAATTTACTAAAGTTTTTATTAATAATATTTTTTCATTAAAAGTAAGGCTTAAAAGATTATTCTTATATTTATAGCTTTGAAGGCTATTAGTTTTTTTAAACTTAAAGCCTTAAAGCATATAATATATTAATGAAATAATTATTAAACCAAAAATTGAAATTATTGAAAATATTAAAATAAAATTTATATAATTTTTTGAAAAATTAATTTCAATTATTCAGCTATTTTCATAATAAATTAGTAAAAATGCAGAAAAGCATAATCGGAGATAGAAAAATAAACATATATATAATATAACTATTAATAACACAATAAATAGTTGATTATTTTAAATTATAGAATGAATAACTAATCATTTTGAAAAAAATCCTAAAAATGGGGGTAATCCTCTTAAAGATAAAAAACTAACAAAAAAAAAATATTTTAAAAATTTTAGAATTTATTTGTATGGAAAAAATTGATTAATATGGTGTTGAAAATTGAAGTACGTTTTAAAAGCAACCCTGCAACACATATGGTTACAACACTGCTTTTTCGCATAGACGACAACGAATGCGTGCAACAGTACCTTTGCAAATTTACAACAACAGTGGAGAAATTGGCAGAAATCGGCGTTACTCTTCAGTTCACAATAATGCTATTAGCGAGTCTACCAAAAAGTTATGAAAACTTTGTAGTAGCGCTGGAAACGCGAGATGAGCTCCCTAAGCTTAGTGCACTGAATATAAAGTTAACCGAAGAAGATGAGCGGCGTAAAGCAAGCAGTAACGACGTCGCTATTGCTGAATGTACCGCAGAAGCATTTCTGGCGCGCACGAATAACGGACAGCGCCAGAATTCTGCCAAAAAGAACAACAACAACGAACATAGGAAGAAAACAAGCGATCGCAAAGCAATGAATTTCAATTGCTACAACTGCGGTCGCAAAGGTCACTACGCTGCGCAGTGCAAGGAGAAAGAGAAGAAAAGAGATCAATCGCAAGCATCGTTCTCTGAGTATGCAGCTTCTAACTCCAACATATTGAACGCAAGTATTTGGTGCGTTGACAGCGGCGCTTCTGCACATCTATTCAGCAAGCGTGAAATGTTTGAATCGTTCAAAGCATACGACGCAAATAATTGCATGGCAGACAACAAAAAGGTAAAAGCAGAAGGAATTGGCAAAATATGCATAAGGAACGCTACGGTTGACATTGAGCTGATGATATTCTTTACGTTCCGGGTTTGCAGTGTAATTTCATTTCTGTTGGAAAAGCTGAACCGAAAAATTACTCCATGGAATTTACTTCATAAGCAGCAACGATTTTCTTTTTAATGAATCTTGTAACCAACTCTTTTTTACACGCTATCAAATGGCATAATCGTTTTGCCCATATGAATTGTGCGAGTTTGAACGAGCTGGTCAACAAAGATGCCTATACGTGGTCTCAACGTCAAGTTTCCTGATGTTGTCAACTGCAAAGAGTGCATGAAGAGCAAATGCACGGTGAAGCCGTTTCCGCATTCCGAGAATCGAGCCAACAAAGTTTTAGAAATAGTTCACATTGACTTATGCGGACCAATAAATAAAACGTCGAATGGTGGAAAACGTTATTTTTTAGCATTTATCGACAATCAAATTGTAGAAGCAGATAAGCCGAAAAATGGGCCAAGTCGCCCAGCGATAGGTTCCAAGTGGGTATTTTCGCTAAATACGAACAAGAGCGGAGGTGTCTAGAGATTCAAGGCCAGGCTGGTGGCGAAGGGATGCGCGCAGACATACGGTGTTAATTACACAGAAATGTTTTCACCAGAGGTGCGCTATGAAACTATAAGGATGGTTTTTGCTCTTGCCGCAGAATACCAACTTCATTTGCATCAATTGGATGTGTATACGTCTAAACAGTGAACTTAACGAACTTAACTCCAAATTTGTTGATTCTTCAAACAATGTACTCAAGCTGAAAAGTGCGCTTTATGGCCCTAAGCAATCAGGTAGACAGTGGAATATGAAAATCGATTCCATATTGAAAGACATTGGTTTTGATCAATGTAAAAACGAGCCATGCCTATACGTGATGAATAAAGATGACAACGTCAGCTTAATTGCAGTATACTCGTATGTAGATGACCTCCTGATCGCCAGCTCAGATATAGATGAGCTCGAGCTAATTAAAAGCAAAATATCGCAAGTTATCAAAGTTCTAGACAAAGGCCCGGTTAACTATTTTCTAAGTATGGAAGTGGAAAGAGAGAGCCCAACGGGTGCAATACACATTTGTCAACGTGCACAAATAAAACAGCTGATACAGCAATACGGAATGGAAAATTGTCGTACTGTGGCAACACCGCTAAAGGAAAAATACCAGATTAAATGTAACGGACCCAACTGTAAACGTGTAGATCCGGTTCAATATCAGTCGCTTATTGGGTCTCTGATGTATATCGCTCTCCTATCACGCCCGGATATATTACAATCTGTATGTAAATTATCAAAAATGAATACCGATCGACACTATGAGCACATGGTTGCAGCAAAAGGCGTTATTAAACATCTCAGTAAAACAGTCGACATGCAGCTGAAGTATCAGAAAACTGAAAAGCCGTTCGAGTGCTATGTAGATGCTGACTGGGGTGGTGATACCACCGATCGCAAATCGTACACAGGGTGCACATTTATACTCGCTGGAGGTGCAGTTTAATAGGAGTGGCATTGACCACCACTGAAGGAGAGTATATGGCATTATCATCAGCTGCGAAAGAGGCTGTATATTTGAGAAAACTACTCACCGAAATTAAACTACAGCCAGATGAGCCAATAAAACTACACTGCTATAATTTAAGCGCAATACATTTGGTGAAAAATCCGGTGTATCATAGCCGAAGCAAACACATTGACATTCGGTACCATCATGTAAGAGAGGCTTACAGAAATCGCGAAATTCAATTAGAATATTGTAACACAAGCGACATGATCGCAGACATTTTTACGAAAAATTTTTCGAAAACTGTCCATTTGAAATTAATGGAAATGTTAAGTTTAAAAGCTAAGTTCAAATGTTATTTTTTGTAATGTAAACACATGAGTTGAGGAGGAGTGTTGAAAATTCAAGTACGTTTTAAAAGCAACCCTGCAACACATATGTTTACAGCACTACTTTTCGCTTCCACATGAATTCACTTTTGTACATTCTTCTTTACTTTACACTTTTGAATAAACCGTCAAACCGTCACTGGCTTAGACGCAAATTAAAACTGTGTGTTTCTAATTAATCAAAAAGTCCTCCATATGGAATGTTTTAAATATATTAAATATTAAGGTTAAACTAATATTAATAAATGTATACATTTTAAAATAAAGTAATTGAAGTAATTGCTTTAGTTTTATCTATTGCTATCCTAATAATTATACCTTGTTATAAACTAAGAAAAATCCGAGGAATTCAATTTTATCCTATTAATCAAATTATTTTTTGATTAATATTAATTAATGTTATTTTATTAACATGAATTGGTGCTCGTCCCATAGAAACTCCTTATATTCTAACAGGACAAGTTTTAACTATTACTTATTTTTTTATTTTATAATTAATCCCCTCATTACTAAATGATGAGATTCATTATTAAAGTAAAAAGTTAATGAGCTTATATATTATATAGAAATGTAATTTTCTATTAACTTTAGAAAAATTGCTTCATAATATTAAAGAAAATAAAATAATTTTTAAACCAACAATAAATATTAAATAATTTAATGAAAAAGGATAAAAACATTTTCATGCTAAATATATTAATTTCTCATAACGAAATCGAGGCAAATAAAAATCCAATAAATAAACATCCAATAGATCCAAACTTCAAATAAAAAATGTAACTAAAAACTTCTGCACCTAAAAAAAAATACAAAATAATATTCTTATAAATAAAATACTAGAATACTCTGCTATAAAAATGAAAGCAAATCCACCTCTTCTATATTTTACATTAAACCCTGAAACTAATTCAGACTCTCCTTCTGCAAAATCAAAAGGCGTCCGATTTGTTTCAGCTAAACAAATTGTTATTCAATTTAAAGAAATAGGAAATAAAATAAAAATAAATCAAAAATAAATTTGATAAGTATAAAATCTTAAAATATTAAATTTTCCAATTAAAAAAATAAAAGATAAAATTAAAGCTAAACTTACTTCATAAGAAATTGTTTGAGTAATACCCCGCAATCTTCCTAATAATGCATATTACTATTACACTATAAATCCCCATACTAGTGCATCTTAAAAAAAATAAAGTCCCTAAATTATTTTAATTTAATAATAAAATTAATTCAAATTAACAAAGACAAAAATAAAGATAAAATAGGAGAAATATTATAAGGTATATAATTAGATAATAAAGGATAAATTTGTTCTTTCGTAAATAATTTGATTGCATCACAAGAAGGTTGAGGTAAACCAATTAATCCAACTTTATTCGGTCCTTTTAGAATTTTAATATAACCTAATACCTTACGTTCTAAGAGAGTAAAAAATGCCACACTCTAATTAACCTACAGACCCTACACAAATAAGTAAAATTAAACTTCCAATAAATATTAATAATATATCTAAATTAAACATATATTATTTGTGATATTTAATTCACTTAAATAAATTCTAAATTGATTGCACTATTTTGCCAAAATAATTATTTATATTAAATATAATCTTAAAAATAATCTTCATATTCACAGAATTAACGACTATCGACTATCTCACATTTACAGAATGAATACGGTAAAAAAGTTGACATATATATCTACTTAGCCTAGTTGTCTGGATGGACAGATTACAACAGCTGTAGGCCCAGGTTCGATTCCTGGGAGGGTTCATAATTGGTATGCTGTTGATTTCTGAGACATCATAAAATATGCTTGGGGAAAAATTGCCTTTCATTGAAAGATCTCTGATGAGGACAAGTGGCGTGTCCGAAATAGCTATAAGATCTGCCAAAAAATATTTCAATAATTCTTCTTCTTCTTCTGAAAAATTATTACGGTGGCATAACAACACATACGCAATTGCAACTACTGTTGTAACTTGTCTTGTCAATAAATTCGTTACAAAAATAATCTTCATAATAAATTATAGATAGAAACCAACCTGGCTCACGCCCGCTTGAACTCAGATCATGAAAGAATTTAAAAGTCGAACAGACTTAAATTTTAAAGGGCTACACCTTAACCTATATCTTAATCCAACATCGAGGTCGCAATATTTTTTATCGATAAGAACTCCCCAAAAAATTACGCTGTTATCCCTAAAGTAACTTAAATTTTTAACCATTAATAATAGATCAATAAATCATAAATTAATGAATATATAAAATAAAGGTTTATTAAATTTTATTATCACCCCAATAAAATATTTTAAATTATTTTAATAAAATTAATCTTTATAATTAAAATAATTTAAAATATAAAGATTTATAGGGTCTTCTAGTCTTTTAAATACATTTTAACTTTTTAATTAAAAAATAAATTTCAAAATTAAATTCATATGAAATTGTAAATATTTCCAACCATTCATTCCAGCCTTCAATTAAAAGACTAATGATTATGCTACCTTCGCACAGTTAATATATACTGCGGCCTTTAAATAATTTATATCAATGGGCAGGTCAGACATTTTATAAAATTGAAAAAATACGGGGCTAACCTCAGGCTACCGTGGGTGTCACAAACGGGGCTAAGCCCAGGCTACCGTGGGGGTGACAGGTGGCAGATAGTGAACGGCCTACCAGAGTAGGTTAGCTGCGAATAAGTAGTCCCCGACCAAGAGCGGCAAGCGAGGAGAGTGCGTCTGAAAAGGTCTACAAACTCTGAGAAACGCTTGTGACAAGACGAGTAGGCACCGTCTAAAGAAGTGCTCCCCATCCATTCACAGATGGCATCGTGGGAAACACAAGTAAATGGAAACTGACGCGGTATGCCTCTAGGAAAACAATTTGAAAACATATATGAACTGTCTGCCTTGGGCTGGTTGCTGCAGTACTTCGTTACCTCAGTACACCAGAGTGATATCGGGTGGAAATGGCTTTCGGGCTAATGCTGTAGCTGCCTCTGTCCCGTTAAAACCGTGGCGGGTATTCAAGTACGTTCGATGTTGCGTCACCATTAAGTTGGCGGTACCGGCTCAGTTGAGCATCAATCCTGACTAACGCTTATCCAAGCTCTTATGAAGGCTCGTGCCAACCCTCGGTGGAACTCCCTGCTTGCATAGACAGCCACATGGATATTTTCAAAGAGACTGTACAACGAACGGAGATAGCGGCTTGAAGCGGGGACCCATATAAAATGAATACACCTCAGCAAAAAACAAAGAAACACACACAACCTCAACCTCAAATACAACAGAAAGCAACTCCAAGCGATCCAGAAAGGGGAAGCTGCTTTAGAAGAACTAGCAAAATTATGCGATCTCCAGAAGAGGGAGTAACATATCAGCAACAACCTCAAGTGAGTAACACACCGGTAGATGGAGCGAGTAACAAATCGTGCACCATCCCTGCCGCGAACCAAACGCCTCTGGGTGCAATAGGGAACCAACAACAGCAGGAGTCTTTTGAAATTCGTACATTCTCCCGCACGTTGACTGCGTCAACAACCTTAAAAAGTTGTATCAAAGTGTGTTTCGTCGTCTGGTTCTTGCATCCTATTCCGCGGTAGTGGCTGCGGTAGAATCAAGAATGATAAATAGAAGATTGCGCCAATGCTGTTACGAAAATTTCCTCTCTCTGCGCATATCGTCATAAGGCGCACACGAAATGAGAGAACAGCCAAAATGCATACATTTTTGTGTAAGAAATGTGATAATTTGTGTTTAATATTAAAAATTTTAATGATAATTTTTATATAAATAAATGTGAAATAATATATTTTAATTGATTTGGCATTAAATCTTTTGTTATATTCAATAATTTGTTGGTTAAATTTGTGAAAGTTGTTATGTACTGTTTTGGTGCGATAATGGGAATATAAAATGAAATAATTATGGGAAATGAAATTCTAATAAGTGTATTTTTTTTAAATATATGTGTATTTATATAATATTAATATATTTATATTTATTAAATCACTACACAAATTCACTTTTCCTTTTTTGGTACATGAAAATCCGCTTAATCCGCTGCTTAAATACTTTTTATCGAACGAGTTTTTCAATAATTTGTGCTCATTTACTTGCATGTGCATTTGTTAAGTTATATATTATTAAAAATAATTAAAAGCCTTTTTATTCATAAGTAATTGCCTTTGCACATGCATTTTTCATATAAAAAAATATTTTAAAGCGCCTTTTGACGTCACCGCCAATCAGCTGTGCTGTGTTTTTGTCGAGAGAGGAATAGCGGACCTGCGCCTGGCGCAATCTTCTATTTTATCAATCTTGGGTAGAATGACATCACATACTGCACTCAAGCGAGTGGCAAACTTCAAAGCGTAGCTCCACTCGTTCTTATGATCCATTTGAATCCAGGTTGAATTCTCTTGAACTTCATGGTGGACGCAATCCCGTTGAGTATCGTTGGCAAACAGTATAACTTCACATGAACGTACTTCAGACCCTCTGTTGTGTATCAGTTGTGTGTTGCCGCATAAGTAGGTATATGGCTTCATCAGTGTATAAGCCTCCAAATCAGCTAGACTCATGACAACGTATTGATCTCTGTGCGCGTTTATGGCTAGAAATCTGTTACAAGATTTTATTGTAGTCATTGTGCCATTTATTATATTAGGAATTGGTACCCTCCGATACAGTTCGAATCTTTCCTCTGCAATTAATGACAATGAGATTCTAAAAATGGCATGCTTGTTTGTTAAACCTATTCCTTCGAAGTAAATACCCAATTCCGTATTGAATTTGGTGTTATCAATCTGAGAAAATCTTATTGGACCTCCCATGACAATTGGTATGATGAGTAATCCCAGCAGTACTGTTGTGAGTCCCGTATGTCTCGTTTTTATTCGTTTTGTAGGTATTTCTATTTTTTCATCTTGACTCTCATGACTTGTTGGTTGGTCATGGACCCTATTATCATTTATAGCTAGTAGAGCTAATTTATGGTTTGCACGTTTCCAAGTTCCAGTAGCTGTTCTAACATCAGCTACTCGTACTGCTCCATCATCACCCTTATAGGTCCTTGTTATCCTTCCTAGTGGCCATTGAAGAACTGGAACATTGTGTTCCTTGATTATTACCATGTCCCCTTCGTTGATGTTATTGTGCTGATGTGACCACTTGGTTTGAGATTGAAGCTCGCATAAATATTCGTGCGACCACCGTTTCCAAAACTCATTTTTGATGTGGGATACGAGCTTCCACCTGGTCAGCAAATTTGAAGTTGACAGGAAGCTATTTACATCGACTTGCGTGTTGAGTGGTTCTCGTTTGACATTGGACTTATTGGTCTTGAGTTGAGAATGGCTTCTATTTCAATAATGACTGTTTCCAGCTCTTCATAGGATAGTGATGCTGTTGACACGCTCCTAACCAAAAGATGCTTCGCAGACTTCACTGCTGCTTCCCACAGACTTCCGAAATGAGGGGCTCTTGGAGGAATAAAGTTGAATTGTATTCCCTTCGAACCGCATTCTGTCTCAATTTTTGTTTTCCCTTCTGAATATATTGATGTAGTCAGTTCCGTAAGCTTGATTTTGGCGCCAACGAAATTTGTCGCGTTGTCACAATATAAGTTTTGACAATTTCCACGTCGGCCAATGAAACGTTTCAGAGCGCCAATGAATGCAATGTCGTAAGATCGCTTACAAGGTCTAAATGGACAGCTTTAGTAGCAAAACAGCAGAAAACGGATATGTAAGCCTTGTATGGTCTTTTCCCTCTAATTTTGTAATGCACCCAGAATGGTCCACAGTAGTCTACTCCAGAGTTAATGAATGGGCGTGCTGGTGTAACTCTTGTTGCTGGCAGGTTTCCCATTAATTGGTTCAGCAACTGAGGCCTTGCCCTGGTGCATCGTATGCATTGCTGTACTGTTGATCTGGCCGATGATTTGCCTTTTATGGGCCAGTACCTTTGCCTCATTATGGCCAGCAAGGCTCGAGGTCCACAGTGTTTATTCTCGATGTGAGTCATCTCAAATAGTAGTTTTGCTAAGGGATCATTATACGGAATAAGCATTTAATGTTTTGTTTCATAAGGTACCAGTGATGCTTCCAATCGTCCTCCAACTCGCAAAATGTTTGCGTCATCCAAAAATGGTGATAGGCTCTTCAGTGTACTGGTCCCCTTGAGATCCTTGTGTTTTTTGAGGTACATGATGTCGTCATTGAAATCAGATCTTTGCATAGCTTGAACAATAATTAATGCCTGATCTAATTCGATGGGAGTCAGCTCTATGTCAGATTTTCGTGCATCCTTGCTACATCTAGTGTTGCTTATGAAACGACAAATGTATCCTATGATGCGTTGAAGAGTCCTGAAAGAGTTTCGGTGGTTGATTGTATACACCAGTTCTTCAGAGTCAATTGCTACCAACGATGATGGATTCGTTCGTTTTCTCTCGATGTTATTGGGAATGGCTAGCTGTGGAGCAAACTTGGGAGGCCATGCTGATTCTTTCCCATGTAGAAAAAATGTCCCGTAAAGCCACAGGTCACATCTTGCAAATTCTCTTGGTGATAATCCTCGTGAAACAACGTCAGCTGGGTTATCCTTTGAGCTAACATGACGCCACTGTTCTGCTAATGTCAAACCTTGAATAGTAGTTACCCTGTTAGCTACAAATGTTTGAAATCATGAGGAGGCTGAATTAATCCTAAAGAGAACTATTTGTCTGTCCACAAGAAGGTGCGACAATCCTTTAGCCAAGCTCATTTTTTACCCTAGCTTCCAACTGTGAGCCTAGTACTGCTGCGCAAATTTCCAAGCGAGGTAGTGTTTGTTGCTTAAGTGGAGCTAAGCGTGATTTGGCACATAACAACTTCACTACTACTCTTCCTTCTTTGAAGATAGATCTTATATAAATTGCTGCTCCGAAGGCCTTTTCTGATGCATCGGAGAAGACGTGAAGTTGAATTGATGTTTGGATATCACTTCTATGAATGTGTCGTGAGAATTTAAAGTTGTCCAATTCTTGCAATGTGCTTCGAAAACGCTCCCATCTTGTATGTAATTCTGCTGGTAGAGCTTCATCCCAACTAATTTTTAATTGCCATAATGCTTGTATAAATATTTTTGCTGTAATTACAACTGGAGCTAGAATGCCAAGAGAATCAAATAATCTCGCTACGTCTGAGGTGACAGACCGCTTGGTAATTCGTTTAACGGGGTTGAAATTCACCTTTACACAGAATTGGTCAGTTTTTGGCAGCCGTGTCAGGCCCAGGGTTTTTATTGAATCATTCTTGTCGTTAGTAAAATCCAAAATTAATTTCCTGGTCACCTTGTGGAATGTCCTGCAGGAGTTTAGGGTGATTTGCACACCATTTGCGTAGATTGTATCCATACCCATTCAACGTAGTGACGAGTTGCCGTTGAATTTCCATGGCGGTAATCAGAGTGTCTGATCCACCAAGACCATCGTCGACATAAAAGTTATCCTGAAGCATCTGAGAACCTAGTGGATACCGGATGGCGTTTTCTGATGACATTTGTTTGACACATCTTGTGGCGAGGTATGGTGCCGATCTTGTCCCATATGTGACAGTGTTAAGTTCGTAACACTTCAGTGGTTTCTTAGGGTCGCTCCTCCGTATGATCAATTGATAATGGCGATCTTCAGAATGGATCAGTATCTGCCGATATATTTTTTCAATGTCGGTGGTGAATACAAATTTCGCTAGACGGAAACGTAGCAGGATTGAAAATAGTTCGGATTGTATGGTTGGACCTATATCATTGAGTGAGACTCCCGATGACGTTTTTGAAGATGCGTCAAATACCACCCGCAGTTTTGTTGTGCTGCTGTCAGGTTTAAGTACACAGTGGTGTGGGATGAAGTAATTAGGTGAGAGTATTTCATTGATGGTGATCTCCCTCATGTGGCCCAAGGCTTCATAATTTTCCATAAACTAGATAATCGATGTTCAAGCGCCAGGAATCTGTTGATTGCTATATTCCTTGAACTACCTAAAACAGCTGCATTTTCTACTGAATGGTAATTTTACAATGAACCGTCCATCATTGGATCTAGTTGTATTTTGTATAAAATGATTTTCGCAAAGTCTTTCTGTTGGGGATAAAACTGATTCAGCTAGATCGACTACATCCAGTTTCCATAGCCGGTCAATAAGTTGGTTTGTAGGATGATGACTCACTGCAAATACCGCAAGTTGCTGATGCCATCTGAAGTTCTCCTATCCTTCCTGATAGTATCCAGCCAAACACTGTGTTTTGTAGTGTTGGAAGTTCGATTGCTAATTGTATCTGTCCAATTGACAATACTTGGTGATAGAATTCCGCTCCTAATAAAACATCGATTTTGTCAGGACGGTTGAATACTGGATCCGCTAAAGTGATGTTCTTAGGAATTGGCCATTTGGATATGTCATATGATTTTGTCGGTTGCCGAGAAATTATATCTCCTAGAACGAACGCCTCCAGTCGAGTGGAAATGCCGTTAATTCGTGACTATAGTTCAAGGGTAACTCGACGCTGTGCTCTCCGAGTTCCGTTGCCTATTCCTTGGATATTCATTGTTGTGGACTTCGTTGAAGCTCTAAGTCTCTTGACAAGCCGTTCACTTACGATATTGATCTGAGATCCGGAGTCCAGAATGGCTCTGCATTCAACTTCCTGCCCGTTGTTGCTGACTATTTTCACCATTGCAGTGCTGAGGAGCACATATCCCTGTTGCTTCGACTCCTTCGAAGCTACTAGTGTTGTGGACTGTTGAGGGTGTGGTTCATACTTGACCTGGTTTACGGCTGGTTCGCTGCGATATCCGTCAGAATGTACTAATGTATTTTGACTGTAATTACACTTAGTACATTTTCTTGACATACAATCCTTTGCCCAGTGACCAGGCTTTAGACAATTAATGCACAGCTTGTGTGTTTTTTAGAACTGTAACCTCTTCTGAACAGAAAGTTTCAAAAAGCGTTGGCATGCAAACAGCGGATGTGTTTGGCTATTGCAATACAAACATTTCTTAATTCCTTGTTTTGTGGCTATTACCGTTGTCAATGTTTTTACCGTATGCTCTCTTTGGCCGATTGCCTCGAGAGACTGGAATCTCGTTTCAATAAACTTTAAGAATTGCCTTAGGGTGAGTAGTTCCTTTGGCTTCTCCAATGACTGCTCATAATCAATCCGCGTGCCTTTGTCTAATTTCTTCACTAGAAGGTGGAGAATAATTGGATCCCAAGAATTCGTATCTAAACCAAGGTTTCTTAATGCCAATAAGGTTTCCTGGGTTGTATCATGAAGTCCCTTTAGTGCTGTCGGTGATGGATAGTCTGTTGAGTATTTGTTTTGCCCCAATAGTTTTTCCAACAGAGCTGAAGTTAGCCATCGCACATTGCTTTATCGGTCCTGGAGTGATTCCCATGCAGTTTGGTAGTTATTCTCAGTTAGAGTGAGGTGTCTAATTAATCGTTGTGCTTCTCCGATCAAATTTGTTTTAAGATACCACATCTTCTGTATCGTTGGAAGTGGCCTTTTGTGGATCATTTCATTGAATAGATCATAAAATTGTTGCCACTTCAGGTAATCTCCATCGAATTCTGGCAGTATTTCCTTTGGCAAATGTTCGGCAGGTAACGCTCGATTCGAAATTGCAGGAACGGTCACTCCCTTCTCTTGAAGCATAAGAATTCTGTTACTGACATGCATCTCTATGCTAGGTATTCTTCAAAATTATAATCGTCAGAATTCATATCATCTATAGAATCCAGTATAACATCATTAAATCTCCGGGCTGCATTCCAATGATGTTCTACACGGTAGGCCTTTGTAGTATAATATTGGCATGAATGGGGTGTGCCAGCAGCCAATACATTGTCTAACATGCGTTGCATGAGTGCAATAACCGTCTTTTGCTTGTGCACCATGTTAGGCAAATTAGTCTTTTGAAGCCTCTTCTCTATAGGTTCTGCTGAACGAGTTGGGTCACTAACTGCTTGTGGTTGAGTTATGCCCTTTGCTGTGAGTATTTGTTTGCTCTCCTTGATGTCTGCAAGGAAGTCTTGGTATCGGTTGCCCAATGATGCGTATAGATCCTTCACAAAGTATGGATGGTCATTAAGTGCCGTTGGATCCCTTCTAATTTGGTTATCGATACGTTGGAAAGTTAACCATAGCTCCTCAATTTCTCTGGATTTCCGTTCAATATAGTCGAGTGTCTTCCGATCTTTCGGTATCTTCTTATAGGATGCGATGGCCTTTTGGAGACCAATTGCATTGTCGTCCTGCTTACGGACGAGATCGTCGATAGTCGTCATTATTAATGCTCACACTATTGTGCCCTTGATTCTTAAATATCGCGTTTTGCAGCACCCTATGTGCTTGAACTAAAAACGATTGATGAATTGTGATAAAATTGAATGCACACACTGTTGTGCTTTTTCTGAATCAATTTTATGTCCTGTGTATCTCTCGTCCTTCGATCACGTCGGGGTCACCAAATGTAAAAACCGCCTCGTTTGACTGTAGTGATGTATTCCTTATTGACGCCTCATACAGGTACTTGAACCAATATGAGACTAGGAATAATAATTTGATGGTTCAAGCACTTGAACCTGAACAATCCGTCGATGAAATAAAAGACTCAGTTTTTTTGTTGATAAAGAATGAAAAAGTGATTTGTTTATTGAAATTTGGTATAAGAAACACAGGTTATAAAAATTGTGAAATTGAAAACACGTGTTTCTAAGTTGGCTTACAAAAGCGGAGAGAGCGATTTTATTGTTTGACATTATATACACACTTTCATTCTCTGTATTTATATTTACAGGATTGCATTTATGTTATTCATTTATCATAAAATATTATATTCAATCAACAAAATTCATCGTTTTAAATAATAACTTACTGCTACCATCATCAATAATAATTTATACGTACTAAAAGTAAATATCAGCAGAATATAAAGCAGCGCATAGCAGCATGTGCGAGTTCAATGAACATACGTTTCAATACCTCCGAAATGCTTATGTTGCATTTTTGGGAATGCACCTAATGCTTGTGCAGGTGTCAGTTGGGCCTCAATGCTACTGCACGCTCAGACTGCATAATCCATGTTTTTTGTTGTGATTACAAACGTACGGATACATACAAATATACTATACATATTAAACATTATGTTACAGTTGAAGGTTGTGCGATTGATATTTATATGAATTCGTACAAAATTATAAGGGGTAATTTAACAATTGTAAATTTGCATATACGGGGCAAAGCTCAGGCTACCGTGGGGGTCACAGTGTGCGGATAGTGAACGGTACGGGGCTAAGCTCAGGCTACCCTGGGGGCTACAGGTGGCGGATAGTGAACGGCCTACCAGAGTAGGTTAGCTGCGAATAACCAATAAGTAGTCCCCGACCAAGAGCGGCAAGCGAGGAGAGAGCGACTGAAAAGGTCAGCAAACTCTGAGAAACGCTTGTGACAAGACGAGTAGGCACCGTCTAAAGAAGTGCTCCCCAACTGAAGCGGTATGCCCTAGGAAAACAATTTGAAAACATATATGAACTGTCTGCCTTGGGTTGGTAGCTGCAGTATTTCGTTACCTCAGTACACCCGAGTGATATCGGGTGGAAATGGCTTTCGGGCAAATGCTGTAGCTGCCTCCGTCCCGTTAAAACCGTGGCGGGTCTTCAAGTGCGTTCGATGTTGCGTCACCATTAAGTTGGCGGTACAGGCTCAGTTGAGCATCAATCCTGACTAACGCTTATCCTGGCTCTGAGTACAAGTTCTCATGAAGACGGGAAGTGGCTCCTATACGGCTTTGTGTACTTCTTCCTTTGTGGCGAGCAGATCGAGTTCTAGTATCTCTATCGTGGCTCTTGGCTTAATATCAGTCACAACTGCTGACTCCTGTAGTGCACCTTTTAAAAGTTCACAAAAGCCCGTTTGTCAGAACAGAAGCCCTCCTGCTCTTGTTTTCTGGATCGATCGCACCTTGGTCTGTGCATCCTCTGGTTTGACATTGCAGCGGATGCTTTTCAGGACATCCGTATATTTGAAACCCTCTGCTGGTTTGATAAGCACGGCTTCGGACTTTGGTTTTGTCTCCTTTGTCCTATGTCTTCCTTGCGTTGTTGCTCGTGACTTATCGCTGTCGCCCACGGAATTCTTTGCTGTTGAATTTTCCTGTGCTTGATTTCGTGTTCCCACACGTCTACTTCCTGTGACAGTTTGCCACCCATCGGCCTTACTTTCACAGAATTTTTTCCCATCTTCTGGTTCTGCTGGGCTAGAATCTGCTCGTTTGGGTCTAGCCATCGTCGGTGTTGCTGAGGCGCTTGTCAGGGCCGTGTGCCTCGGCTTCGGTGTCGTAACAAGTTTGCACTCTTCTCTTTTTCCGTCCAGTTTCGCCGATAGCTTTCCATTTCGTTGAAAAGCTCCTCTAGCTCGGAAACTCCGGTCTTTCCGTCCATGCTCTCGTTCTTCTGCTTGATCATGGGTTGCTTCATCTTCGTCAAGACTTTCCGACATTTCGTAAGAACTTCTTCTTCTGCCGTTCTCATCTTTATGATGAATTCCTGTCTGGGTGAGCTGACGGGACATTTCATCAATAATGGTGTAGGATTTCCAGAAGACTCCTGCTGTTGTTGGTTCCCTTTTGCACCCAGAGGCGTTTGGTTCGCGTCAGGGATGGTGCGCGATTTGTTACTCGCCCCATCTACCGGTGTGTTACTCACTTGAGGTTGTTGCTGATATGTTACTCCCTCTTCTGGAGATCGCATAATTTTGCTAGTTCTTCTAAAGCAGCTTCCCCTTTCTGGATCGTTTGGAGTTACTTTCTGTTGTATTTAAGGTTGAGGTTGTGTTTTTTGCTTTGTTTTTTGTTGAGGTGTATTCATTTTATATGGGTCCCCGCTTCAAGCCGCTATCTCCGTTCGTTGTACAGTCGCTTTGAAAATATATAGGATAAGCGTTAGTCAGGATTGATGCTCAACTGAGCCTGTACCGCCAACTTAATTTTGATGCAACATCGAACGTACTTGAAGGCCTGCCACGGTCTTAACGGGACGGAGGCAGCTACAGCATTAGCCCGAAAGCCATTTCCACCCGATATCACTCTGGTGTACTGAGGTAACGAAATACTGCAGCTACCAGCCCAAGGCAGACAGTTCATATATGTTTTCAAATTGTTTTCCTAGAGGCATACCGCGTCAGTTTCCATTTACTTGTGTTTCCCCCGATGCCATCTGTGAATGGATGGGGAGCACTTCTTTAGACGGTGCCTACTCGTCTTGTCACAAGCCTTTCTCAGAGTTTGCAGACCTTTTCAGTCGCACTCTCCTCGCTTGCCGCTCTTGGTCGGGGACTACTTATTGGTTATTCGCAGCTAACCCACTCTGGTAGGCCGTTCACTATCCGCCACCTGTAGCCCCCAGGGTAGCCTGAGCTTAGCCCCGTACCGTTCACTATCCGCAACCTGTGACCCCCACGGCAGCCTGAGCTTTGCCCCGTATATGCAAATTTACAATTGTTAAATTACCTCTAATAATTTAATTTTTTTATACAAATTATAATTATTTTTATAAAATTATTAATATTAATAAATTTTTCTTAAAATAAAATTTGTTTATTTAAAAAAAATTCAAAATAAATATTTATTATAATAAATAAATATAGTCACTATCTCCGTAAATCAAACAAAATAATAATTAAATAAATTTATTAAACCAAATCCCCTTAAAAATTGGCAATATTAGTAATCATAATCAAATATTCATTTAGTCAATTTTTTACAACCACTATTTATTTTTTTATTGTTTTAATATTCCAATTCTATATACGAGTATATAGGAAAACAAAAAAAATTATCTATATTAAAAAATAATTATAAAAGTAAGTTTGCCGATTTTTAATTACCTAATTTTAGAATAATTTATATTTAATAAATTAATAAATTATTTTAAAAAATAAAAAATGTGTCTAATGATTTTTTTGTTATTTTTAACATGCATTTTAACTTATTTAGTGAATAGCCTCACTAAAGGACTACTTTGATAGAGTAAATGACGTAATTTAATTACATTCATTATATTTAATAGAATTAAACTATTTCTAAAAGATTCAAAAACTTTTGTGCGTCATACACTAAAATATAAAAAGATAAGCTAATAAAGCTATTAATTCATCTAAAATTTGATTTTATATGATTTTAATAATTAGTTCAATAATTTCAATTTCTTCTAAATCTTGATTAGGAGCTTGAATAGGATTAGAAACTAATTTATTATCTTTTATCCCCCTAATAAAAGAAAAAAATAACTTAATATCCTCTGAAGCTTCTTTAAAATATTTTTTAAATCAAATATTAGCCTCTTCAATTTTATTATTTGCTATTATTATAATTATAAATAAAATAACTACAATAAATTTATTCAATTGAATAAATTATGTAATCTTATCCTCATTAGTTATAAAAAGAGGCGTTGCTCCATTTCACTATTGATTCCCCAAAGTAATAGAGGGGTTATCATGAATTAATGCTTTAATTTTAATAACTTGTCAGAAGCTTGCCCCAATTCTATTAAATCTAATTTAATATTAAATAATTATTCTGTATTATTATATCATCATCTATTGGAGCATTAGGAGGATTAAATCAAACTTCTTTATGAAAATTAATAACTTTTTATTCAATCAATCATTTAAGCTGAATTTTATCCGCAATATGATTAAATGAAAGAATTTGATTAATTAATTAATTAAGTAATTTTTTTTTTTTGATAGAGAGGGTAAAAATGCCTGTCGCATCATTAAAATTGTCGTCACAGATTTGGTATGTGTGAATTGCACTCACTAAAACATTCCACCCCTCCTCGCTGAGAACATCTCCCCACCCTGGAACCCTCTTTATACTTCCTTCAAGGTGGAGATTCTGACTTCGTCCTATCCAGCTCGCTATGTCGGGAATGAGACTCGCTGTCCATCTTCCGCGACTATCGGCTGCCCATCGTTCTTGCCAATGGTGAACGGTTTGTTGCTTTATATCCTGCGCGGTTTCTCTGGTATTTTTACCCATCTTGGCTTCTCGTAGGTGTTTGCGTTCGAGGGCCAAGAGATCGATAGGGATTAAGCAGCTAATTACCAGAATTGCTGGCTCCGATACAGTAGGGTACGCTAAAGCAACTCGCAGAGCTGCGGTTCGTTGCACGGAGGATAAAACTTTTCTTCGGGCGTGCACCTTCAGCTTGTCAGCCCAAAATTCGCCACCATACAGCAGAATGGAGTGCGTTGTCATCATCAGAAGCTTCCTCTTGCTGGATGTCGGTCCTCCAATGTTTGCCATTAGACTGCTGAGAGAAGCCGTTACCCGTACTGCCTTCGCCTGCGCATTTTGCATTTGCGCCCGTTAGCTGAGCTTCGAGTCAAGCTGAATTCCTAGGTACTTTATCATCTTTTGTCTCCTGATGGTGTCGGAGCAAACTCTCAAGTCGATTTCTATTGGAATGTGCTTTCTCGTGAGGAATAGCAGTTCCGTCTTTTCCGTGGCCAACTTCAAACCATGTGAATCCAGCCACCTCTGGGTTCTGACCAGCTTTCTTTGGGCGTCTTCCGAGTCGCGTGCGGGGATGACAGCCGCAATGTAGTCTGCGTATCCGACTAGATGAGTGTCATCTGGCATTTCTATGCGCTAAATGCCGTCGTAGCTTATATTCCAAAGGTCCGGTCCGAGGATGGACCGTTGCGCTGCCCCTGACGTGATGGTTTTGCTTCGGGTGCCATTGTTGGTCTCGTATATCAACGTTCGATATTTAAGGTAGCTCCGGATTATTTTCTTTAGATAAGCTGGTATCTGAAAACGATTTGCAAGTGCCTCGATCATATCCACCCACCTGGCGCTGTTGAAAGCGTTTCTGATGTCTATTGTAACAAGGAGTACCACTCGCCTGGAGTAGTGATTTCCTTGCTGTGCCTCTAGCACCCTTTCTATGACATCTTCCACGGCGCCAATTGTGGACTTTCTTGGTCGAAAACCGTGTTGTCGAGTGGATAATCCCCCAGCGTTTTCAATGGCTGCTGTTATTTGGGATTTGAGTAGTCGCTCCAAAAGTTTGCCCGCGGTGTCTAGCATACACAGTGGTCGATATGCTGACGGTGATTCGGAGCTTCCTTTTCCCTTGCTCATGAGCACTAGCCGCTGTCTTTTCCATACGTCTGGGTATATTCCTTTTATCAGGCAGGCATTGTACATATCGAGAAGTACTTGGGCATGGCCATTTGACACTATTTTTAGGACTTCTGTTGGAATACCGTCGATACACGGTGCTTTGTTTCTCTGTAGGGCTATGGCGACTGCTTTAAGTTCATCGTCCGTGAAAAGAGGTGGGACTTCCTTGACCAGCATTTCTGATTATTCTCTTAAGGCATGTATAGGAAATAGAGCGTTTACTATGTTTTCCATAACATGGTCTTCTAGTTGGGGTAACGATGCTCTTGCCCCAAGCTTTTTCATTACGACTTTATATCCCAGTCCTCATGGATTGTTGTTTATGTCGTTTCGGAGCTCCCCCCATTTCTACTCCTTGCTGGTGCGAATAGCAGTTTTGAGGATTTTCCTAGCAGCTTGGAAATCTTCTCTTTCGGCAATCGCGGATCACACACGGCTGGCCCTAGTGTATTTTCTTTACACCGCAGACAGACCAGTCTGAGTTGAGCTATTTCCTCTGTCCACCAGTAAACGGCCGTGTTGTGTTTATTTGGTCTTATTTTCGGCATCACTATATAAACTGCATGGTCTGCTTCACCTTGCTATTAGCATCGCTGACGTGGCTGTCGAATGGAATGTTTGCCTCCAGCTCAGCAAGTAGCACTTCCGGATTTAACTTTGATACATTCCACTTGCGAGTTCCTCGTCCACTTGTGTAGTGGTCATGGTTGCTTGGCACATATTTAATGGAAAACGTGATGTATTGGTGATCGCTTCCATTATAGTCTTCTAAGACTTTCCGTGTACTTTTTTTTTTTTGTCGGAACAATCTAGTAAACGCAGCACTCAGACAGAGTATATATCCATTGTACTGCACTTAAGGTTCCCTTTTACTCGGTTTTAAATCTACCCGACCTCCGAAGAAGTAGAAGTAGATCCTGTGGTGCCAAGGAGCCAAGTTGGTTACTCCTCAGCACATCAGTGCCAAAAATCCCAAACCTGATTCTAGCAAAGGCAGGGCAGACGCAAAGAAAATGGTCCGCCGTCTCGTCTTCTTCTCCACAGGCTGGGCACAGCGCACTGTCTGATATGCCAATCTTTTCCATGTGCCTAGCCCATAGAAAGTGCCCTGTCATCACGCCAACCAACAGCCTGCAGTCCCTCCTACCTAAAGATAGAAGGAACCGTGACCATCGGTCAGAGATAGCAGGTAGCATAATTTTCGTCCATCCGCAGCCTCTCTCAGCCCGCCATGCTTGCTTGTGGGTCGAAACAACCCACTTGTTTGCAGTGGCTTTGATGGCAGCGGAAGGGAGTGGCAGAACAGGCTCAAGGCCAATAAAAACAGCCTCGGAGCCCATCCTGGCCAAGGAGTCAGAAGTCTCGTTACCCGCAATGCCAGCGTGTCCCGGGACCCAAGTCAACGTCAGACTATTATGTTTTCCAACACAATTTAGCCTGGATTTGCAGGACCTGACTATCGTGGAAGTGGTGGTCGGACTATCCAAGGCCATGAGCGCAGCTTGGCTGTCACTGCAGACACAAATAGATTTGCCTTTCCACCTGTTTTCCACAACAAAGTCCATCGCCTCAAGTATCGCATACACCTCCGCCTGAAACACAGACGCATGCAGACCAAGTGCAACGAACCGACGGGTCCCACAAGATTCCACGAAGACACCAGAACCTGAACCTTCTTCAGTCCTGGAGCCATCAGTGAAAATACGGCAGCAGTGTTTGCCGGCTCGTTCTCGGTATCTAACCATGAACGAGCCTCTGGCGGCAACACATTGTACCGCTTTTCTAGTATGACGGTTGACGACATGGAGTCCGGGGCATAGACAGGATTGCAGAATCGATGTCACTGCCTGCGCCGTCGTCCAACATCGAGCACACCCCATACCAGTGGCCACTATGTTTCACTCTGCAGATGGCCTTAACGGCCTCTCCGCTCCGGATGAAGACATCTAGTGGCGGGAGATTCACCAAAGCATCAAGTGCCGGGCCTGGAGTAGTGGGAAATGCTCCGGTACAACATATGGCCACAGCACGTTGTAGTTTTGATAGAGCTTTTTTGACCCCTAGAAGAGAGAGTCTGCTCATCCAAACCATCGATGCATAGGTGATAATAGGTCTTACCATAGCTGTATAGATCCATAGGACCTTACTAGGGGAAAGACCCCATGTCTTACCAAAAACACTCTTACACTGCCAGAAAACTGACAGTGCTTTGGATGTCTTCAGTTCGACATGTGTTTTCCAAAGAAGTTTGTTATCAAGGGTGACTCCAAGATATTTGATTTCCTTGGATAGCTGGATAGTGACTCTTTTTAGTGTAGGCAGAATAAGTCCATCAAGCTTTCTCCTTCTGGTAAAGAGGGGAATACCAGTCTTGGGAGGATTAGCCGATAGCCCATTCGCACTGCACCAAGTGTCAATCATATCCAGAGTTCTCTGCACCCTTCTGCAGACAATCATAAGGGATGGACCTGTGACAAGACAGCCAACATCATCCGCATATGCCTGAGCGTATACACCCGAGTCATTAGTTTCGTTACGCAGGGGATCGATTATCATGCACCAGAGCAATGGAGACATTACGCCACCTTGGGGACAGCCTCTATTAACCCCAGACGACACCAGTGTATCTTCCTCCGCCCGCACTGTTATGATTCTCTGGGCCAACATTGAACGCATCCAATTTACTAGAGCCCGGTCTACGCCATGCCGCCTAGCAGAGCCGCACATACTGTCGAAAGTAGCATTGTCAAACGCACCCTCTATGTCCTCAAAGATGCCTATGGCGTATTCTTTCCCGTTGATTACTCGCTCTATCCTTCCAACAAGGTTTTGCAGTCTCGCAGGATTTTCCGCTTTGATAGGCATGCTGAAATGGAGACAGTGGATGCGTCTTCAGAGACTTTCTACGCATGCGAAGCTCCACCAGCCGTTCTAAACTTTTTAGCATGAACTCATGAACTAGGTCATACTAATAGGTCTGAAGCTCTTGGGATTGGTGCAGTCGTCTCTTCCAACCTTAGGAATGAAAGCAACCCTCACCATCCTCCAAGAGCGTGGTACATAGGCCAGTGCGAGACATGCAGTGAAGATCTTCTTCAGTGCTGCCAACACTAACTCAATGCCTTCCTTCAACACAATCGGATATATGCCATCCAGTCCGGGCGACTTGAAGCTGTCAAAGGATTTGATAGCAAATCTAATAGCTACCTCATTCGCCACAGTTCTGGCGACATACCAAGCATCTCGAGAGGGTATAGCTGCCTTGACAACATTCCGACCAAAGGTGGTTGTTGACGGGCTATGCTTACCTGATTTCCTGGAAAGTGTGACTCCAACAGCAAGCTGAGTGTCTCAGTTTGCCTCTCCGTATAGGAGCCATCAGGTTTCCTGAGCGACCCCAGCTTAACGGTTTGGTCCTTTTTCAGGACTTTCACCAGTTTTGCCGTGTCAGTCAGGGATTCGATATCACTGCAGAAGTCTCTAAAAGAAGTCCTTTTCGAGTCCCGAATTAGCTTCTTGTAGTCCTGTTGGGGTCCTTATCTGCTTGTCCTCGGGAACGTCCTCTGGAATGTCCTGTTGCGGCTTGTCGTGCGCGGGAACCTGTAAACCTACATCACTTTCTTAAATGAGCACTGCACTATTTTGGGTTTAAAACAACAAGAAGATTTATTCTTAAAATACTAGTTCTTATATACTCTTTACAAATAAACATTACAGTCTACGTCTTGACTTTTCTGGTGTTCCAGTTACGCAATTGTTATTTGGTGTCAGTTGGTCAAGCCCACTGACCTACTGAAGTCAAAGTGTCGTCGGTGCATTCTAAATGCCCCTCGTCAGCTTGACTGCGGAACTGTGACACCCTAAAAGTTTACATCATAATTAATGCTTAAATACTACTATTTACAATATTTGCACCCTAAAAATATGTGCTCTCTTAATGAATTTAATAGGAGCCGTTGCTGTGAGTCAACTACGCGTAGGTAGCTTGATTCTAACTCACAACAGTCCCTCTGAACACGTCGATATGGTTCCCAGTCCTCGTCAAGATTCGTCGTGAGGGCCCGGTTGAGGAGTTTTCTAGACTCACGCCTCAGCACCTGAAGCTCTCGGTTCCACCATGGAACAGGAGTCCGGCTAAGAGGAGGTCTAGTTGGACAGGCCAGCTCGAAGCTGTTTGTTAGAGCGGTGTTGAGATGTTCAAAGCCGCCTCAATGTTCTGCTCCTTGCGAAGTTGCAGTGGCGTCACGTGATTGCTACGCAGTGCCTCCCTGAACTTTGGCCAGTCTGTTTTTCTTGGGTTTCTGGTGGGCAATGGCATCTGTGCCCGCTCGCCACACTGAAACTCAATGTATCTGTCGTCCGAGCATGAGTCTTCGGCGAGGACCCTCCAGTTGTTGATCGACCACCCCAGTCTTGGATTTGACAGGGTGACGTCAATTACCTCCGGCCTTCTCTTAGTCACAAAAGTAGGCTGCCTGCCTATATTGTGGATGTTCAGGCTGGAGGAGGCAATATACTCGAAAAGTCGAGAGCCCCGCTCATTGCACTTGCTGCTGCCCCAGATCGTATGCTGGGCATTAGCATCGCAGCAAAGAACCAGACCAAGACTGCGCCGCTCACAGAACCCTACGAGAGTAGCGACCTTCCCAGGTGGTGGCGCCTCCAAAGCATCGTAAGGAAAGTAAGCAGATGCAATCACAAACCACGACCATCCGTGCATACTCTTAAAACTAATCTCTGCCGCAACCAGATCCTGACAACAGCATGCGTCAAGGCAGGTTGCTGCGAGCTGGGATGATATTATAAGACCGGCTCTAGGTCTAATCGAGTTTCTGTCATATAATATCGTGGCCCCTTTCAACGAGCCAAGGCCACAGAGGCGACCCCTAAAGACTCAGGGATCTTGTAATGTTGTTATGTGGGGTGATGTGTGCAGCTGGGTGAGTCGTCTACTTAGGAGTACAGTAGCGGCTTTAGAATGCTGCAAGTTGATCTGCGTTACCGTCAAAGGACGATAGCTACGAGAATCGTCCGAGCCATTCATCTGGGAAAGACATGAAAGGTTACAGTCCCAAAGAAGAGACTCAGACGGCTCCGGTACCGAGAAACCATGACATCAACAGTGGCCTCATCCACTCGCACCACAAGACTAGCACCTTCTTTACCATCCCGGTTGCTACCCCTGGTGTGCGAAAGAACTCTCCAAAGCCTCGTGTTGATGCCAGGGTTCTGAGCACGCAGACAAGAAAGGACATCTGAGAAAGGTCGTCAGATCGGGATCCGGAATCCAGCAGATGGCCTTCCTGAGGGACACGCCTGCTTCGCTATAGACCGCGAAGCGAGTGGTCCCCATGGGGGGCACGTCATTGACTGCACCCCTGAGCCAATCAAAGTTGGCTTGAGACGCGCACGACACCTGTAGAGTGCCGTCCTTTGTCTCATAGCCCTTCGCATTAGCTTCAGGACCGGAGGCAATGACGCGACGCATCAGATGACCTTTGCAGTGTTTTATTTCTGCATCAGTTAGCTGATGGTCAGGCCCCAGCTTCCCAATCACCGCCATTGGTTGCGGGCCGTTAGCCTTCTCGCTGTACGATGGCTTGGCTGCACCTTTGGAAGTGCTTAGGCGAAAGTCCAGCTCACCACCCACCACTGGCAGAGATTTCGCCGGGTAGATGGTTTTGCTGGATACGAGGTGCTAGGCAAGCTGCAGCTTATTGGCAACATTCTTCCCCGCCACATTAGCCGCCACCGAGGTTTCGCTCGTACCCTTTGGGGTCGTGGCGCCACCAGCAGTAACAGCTGCAATGCAGCTGGGAATTCTGTTTTCAGCAACAATCATCCGCCGCTTAACTCGCGAGCGAGCTTTCGGAGCGGTCAATCCCTCCGCAGGCTCGGTGGCTTCCGTGGGTGTCACTTCCGACGACCTGGGCCTTTTGGAGGGAGTCGACACAGAAGGGCCGGCAGAGCCACGTGAGGATTTCTCCTGCACGAGCCTATCAACGCGCTTCTTTCTCTGTCTCCTCGCTTGAGTTCGCGTTGCCCTAGAACCACTGGTCGGTCGTTCCGCCACTGTGGTGACTTCCCGACGCAGGACCTCTGCATCCAGGGTACGTTCCTCCGTCTCTGAAGAAGAAGAGATTGCGGTAACAATCCCCGTCTCCTCCAGGATGCGCTCTCGCTGATAAAGGCGAGAGACTTTAGCGATAGTTGGGGCCTCCAGAATCCGTGCCCCTGCCGCCGAAGCGGGTGGATTTCCACATGCGTGGGTTCCACCTGGAGTAATTAACCTATTGTTGTCCATCGCCAGACAGTGGTTTTTGTTCGGGACTCCTCCCTAGCCAGTTTGGTCCGCGGATGGTACCCATTCTCTATACCATCATTGTGATAGACAGACAGCCATAACTCCCGCCCCTCCTAAGAGGTTCAGAAGTAATGTCATTTGCCTACCAAGGGTCCCCCTATCCGCCGCCTGGGGACGTGTCCGATGGGATGTCAGGCAAATTCAGCACGGACTTGTACTTACTCTGTGAGCAATGCTGTCAGAAGCTAGTGCAATATCTGAAAATGTACCCACGCATCCTTGTCTTCTAAAAGTGGCAGTTGTCCCTGTGTTTATGACGACCAGTCCCAGTCTCGCGACCATGTCCAGTACCCGCCGGCCCCTTGAATTGGTTGTTTGCATTCCCCAATCGACTGCTTTGGAGTTAAAATCGCCAGCGATGATGAGTGCTCCTCCAAACACCTGTGCTTTATCTGCGATGTCATCGATCTTTTTCTGGAATACTTCTACGCAGTCACTTGGAGTCAAGTAGCAGCTTATCAAAGTGAAGTATCGATCATGGGCCCAAACGAAACCATCGCCTTTTCCATCTCCGGTTATGCTAAAATTACTGCCTACAAGTAACCATATGGCCGCCATTGCGCTCGTATCTACAAGCCATGCTCCGCTTACTTTTTCCCTATATTGCTCACTGATTACTAAAATGTCTGCTTTCTGCTCTATACTAATTTGGTCCAGTAATGCGTCAGCCACACTGCTTCTGTGCATTTTTTCTTGTAGCACTTTCATTTAGATGTCAATTTTTTGCTCATCGCACATCTACTTGAGCTCGGGATATGGTCCACCGGACTGCATTGAGCATCAACGCAGAGGCAACAATTTGGGTTGTTACTGCACTCTTTTAATTTGTGCCCCGTTTAGCCACATCGTATGCACAGGCCTTGACTTTTCCTGTCAGGTCCGTTGCACTGCCATGTTACATTTTGTGGTATGCCCTGGCCTTAATCTGCAGTTAACCCATCCGATGCTGATGTGATCTTTCTTAAGCAGTATATTGGCGAGCTCCGATGACATCGTTATATATGCTCGCACCTGCTCTCGACTATTTGGTGCTGTCAGAATTGTTACCATATCCTCATAGGAAGCAGTTTTCATATTTTCGGGAAGTGGCTCCTATACGGCTTTGTGTACTTCTTCCTTTGTGGCGAGCAGATCGAGTTCTAGTATCTCTATCGTGGCTCTTGGCTTAATATCAGTCACAACTGCTGACTCCTGTAGTGCACCTTTTAAAAGTTCACAAAAGCCCGTTTGTCAGAACAGAAGCCCTCCTGCTCCTGATGGTGTCGGAGCAAACTCTCAAGTCGATTTCTATTGGAATGTGCTTTCTCGTGAGGAATAGCAGTTCCGTCTTTTCCGTGGCCAACTTCAAACCATGTGAATCGAGCCACCTCTGGGTTCTGACCAGCTTTCTTTGGGCGTCTTCCGAGTCGCGTGCGGGGATGACAGCCGCAATGTCGTCTGCGTATCCGACTAGATAAGTGTCATCTGGCATTTCTATGCGCTAAATGTCGTCGTAGCTTATATTCCAAAGGTCCGGTCCGAGGATGGACCCTTGCGCTGCCCCTGATGTGATGGTTTTGCTTCGGGTGCCATTGTTGGTCTCGTATGTCAACGTTCGATATTTAAGGTAGCTCCGGACTATTTTCTTTAGATAAGCTGGTATCTGAAAACGATTTTCAAGTGCCTCGATCATACCCACCCACCTAGCGCTGTTGAAAGCGTTTCTGACGTCTAATGTAACAAGGAGTACCACTCGCCTGGAGTAGTGATTTCCTTGCTGTGCCGCTAGCACACTTTCTATGACATCTTCCACGGCGCCAATTGTGGACTTTCCTGGTCGAAAACCGTGTTGTCGAGTGGATAATCCCCCAGCGTTTTCAATGGCTGCTGCTATTCGGGATTTGAGTAGTCGCTCCAAAAGTTTGCCCGCGGTGTCTAGCATACACAGTGGTCGATATGCTGACGGTGATTTGGAGCTTCCTTTTCCCTTGCCCATGAGCACTAGCCGCTGTCTTTTCCATATGTCTGGGAATATTCCTTCTATCAGGCAGGCATTGTACATATCGAGAAGTACTTGGGCATGGCCATTTGACACTATTTTTAGGACTTCTGCTGGAATACCGTCGATACACGGTGCTTTAATTCTCTGTAGGGTTATGGCGACTGCTTTAAGTTCATCGTCCGTGAAAAGAGGTGGGACTTCCCTGACCAGCATTTCCGATTATTCTCTTAAGGCATGTATAGGAAATAGAGCGTTTACTATGTTTTCCATAACATGGTCTTCTAGTTGGGGTAACGATGCTCTTGCCCCAAGCTTTTTCATTACGACTTTATATCCCAGTCCCCATGGATGGTTGTTTATGTCGTTTCGGAGCTCCCCCCATTTCTACTCCTTGCTGGTGCGAATAGCAGTTTTGAGGGTTTTCCTAGCAGCTTGGAAATCTTCTCTTTCGGCAATCGCGGATCACACACGCCTGGCCCTAGTGTATTTTCTTTACACCGCAGACAGACCCGTCTGAGTTGAGCTATTTTCTCTGTCCACCAGTAAACGGCCTTCTTGTGTTTATTTGGTCTTATTTTCGGCATCACTATGGTACAGGCTCTCTCTATAAACTGCATGGTCTGCTTCACCTTGCTATTAGCATCGCTGGCGTGGCTGTCGAATGGAATGTTTGCCTCCAGCTCAGCAAGTAGCACTTCCGGATTTAACTTTGATACATTCCACTTGCGAGTTCCTCGTCCACTTATGTTGTGGTCATGGTTGCTTGGCACATATTTAATGGAAAACGTGATGTATTGGTGATCGCTTCCATTATAGTCTTCTAAGACTTTCCATGTACTTACTCTGTGAGCAATGCTGTCAGAAGCTAGTGCAATATCTGAAAATGTACCCACGCATCCTGGTCTTCTAAAACTGGCAGTTGTCCCTGTGTTTATGACGACCAGTCCCAGTCTCGCGACCATGTCCAGTACCCGCCGGCCCCTTGAATTGGTTGTTTGCATTCCCCAATCGACTGCTTTGGAGTTAAAATCGCCAGCGATGATGAGTGCTCCTCCAAACACATGTGCTTTATCTGCGATGTCATCGATCTTTTTCTGGAATACTTCTACGCAGTCACTTGGAGTCAAGTAGCAGCTTATCAAAGTGAAGTATCGATCATGGGCCCAAACGAAACCATCGCCTTTTCTATCTCCGGTTATGCTAAAATTGCTGCCTACAGGTAACCATATGGGCGCCGTTGCGCTCGTATCTACAAGCCATGTTCCGCTTACTTTTTCCCTATATTGCTCACTGATTACTACAATGTCTGCTTTCTACTCTATACTAATTTGGTCCAGTAATGCGTCAGCCACAGTGCTTCTGTGCATGTTTCCTTGTACCACTTTCATTTAGATAACAATTTTTTACTTTGATAGAGTAAATGAAGTAATTTAATTACATTCATTATATTTAATAGAATTAAACTATTTCTAAAAGATTCAAAAACTTTTGTGCGTCGTACACTAATATATAAAAAGATAAGCTAATAAAGCTATTAAGCCCATAGCCCAATTATAAAGGTTTTAATCCTTTTTTTTAATTTTTAAAAATTCATCTAAAATTTGATTTTATATGATTTTAATAATTAGTTCAATAATTTAAATTTCTTCTAAATCTTGATTAGGAGCTTGAATAGGATTAGAAACTAATTTATTGTCTTTTATCCCCCTAATAAAAGACAAAAATAACTTAATATCCTCTGAAGCTTCTTTAAACTATTTTTTAAATCAAATATTAGCCTCTTCAATTTTATTATTTGCTACTATTATAATTATAAATGAAATAACTACAATAAATTTATTCAATTGAATAAATTATGTAATCTTATCCTCATTAGTTATAAAAAGAGGCGTTGCTCCATTTCACTATTGATTCCCCAATGTAATAGAGGGGTTATCATGAATTAATGCTTTAATTTCAATAACTTGTCAAAAACTAGCCCCAATTCTATTAAATCTAATTAAATATTAATTATTATTCTGTATTATTATATCATCATCTATTGGAGCATTAGGAGGATGAAATCAAACTTCTTTACGAAAATTAATAACTTTACATTCAATCAATCATTTAAGCTGAATTTTATCCGCAATATGATTAAATGAAAAAGTTGATTAATAAATTAATTAATTAATTTTTTTTTTGGGTAGAGAGGGTAAAAATGCCTGTCGCATCATTAAAATTGTCTTCACAGATTTGGTATGTGTGAATTGCACTCACTAAAACATTCCACCCCTCCTCGCTGAGAACATCTCCCCACCCTGGAACTCTCTTTATACTTCCTTCAAGGTGGAGATTCTGACTTCGTCCTATCCAGCTCGCTATGTCGGGAATGAGACTCGCTGTCCATCTTCCGCGACTATCGGCGGCCCATCGTTCTTGCCAATGGTGAACGGTTTGTTGCTTTATATCCTGTGCCGGTCCTCTGGTACTTTTTCCCATCTTGGCTTCTCGTAGGTGTTTGCGTTCGAGGGCCAAGAGATCGATAGGGATTAAGCAGCTAATTACCAGAATTGCTGGCTCCGATACAGTACGGTACGCTGAAGCAACTCGCAGAGCTGCGGTTCGTGGCACAGAGGATAAAACTTTTCTTCGGGCGTGCACCTTCAGCTTTTCAGCCCAAAATTCGCCACCATACAGCAGAATGGAGTGCGTTGTCATCATAAGAAGTTTCCTCTTGCTGGATGTCGGTCCTCCAATGTTTGCCATTAGTCTGCTGAGAGAAGCCGTGCTGCCTTCGCCTGCACATTTTGCATTTGCGCCCGGTAGCTGAGCTTCGAGTCAAGCTGAATTCCTAGGTACTTTATCATCTTTTGTCTCCTGATGGTGTCGGAGCAAACTCTCAAGTCGATTTCTATTGGAATGTGCTTTCTCGTGAGGAATAGCCAATTTTAATAATTAAATATCACTTCTATTTTCTTTTATTTGCAAATATGCTAAATTCAATACATGTTGTTATCACATGTTGCAATTTTATAACCTTTTGTTTGGATTATTTTCTTTTGTCTCTGTTATTTCGCTATTTCTTTTGATACGAAGTTCTTGCGGTAATGAGAACAAGAAGTGGAATTTTGAAACAGATGACGAAACGGACGATCTCGCATAGCGCCAACAATCAACATTTATTTTTAACATCGAATATATAAATATATCTATTTTCAATTAAATAAAATTGAACCATTATAAAACATCATTTGGAAGCAATATTTTTTATTTGCACTGCACCCCCCGGAGAAGACACACTTTTTGCAACAACATTTTTGTGCCTCCTGTGAGGATTGAATTAAACACTAATTCTTTCATTTTAATATTGGCGCTATCAACGCGGATCGTATCATTGCTATTGGAAAAATCGTATTCACAACTACGACAGCAACATCATTGACAATTTCATCAGCCATAAGTGACCATATACAAAACGGAATCAAAAAGAGGTTATGAGGTAAGTGCATTTTGATATTGGTGCGACGGATTCTCTAGATCACTTAAGGAAAATTTTAATTGAAATGCCAACGGAAATTATCGCCGAACAACACACGATTTCTGCGTCAGTGCAAAAAGTGCCTCGAAACTTTGCGAAAGACTCACCGAGCCGTAAGACAGAGTCTTATTTGCACATTGGGCACACTACATAAAGAGTTTCGGGAAAACCATCGATCACTCATGAGGATGGCTGATGCTGATGACGTCGTAAAAACTCATTACATTGCAGCCGAGCTAGCAGATAAATTTGAAGAGGAATATATCTATGTCGTGTTAACTATTCGCATCGCATATGTCTTTGCTTGCCCCCCTAAACCAGTAACATCTGCTGCAACTTCGTCAGGGTAAAAATTTAACGAATCCTCAGCTGCTATCTCTTCCCCAATTTTCAATGGAAGTTATATCGAATGGCCTGCCTTCAAAGAAGTATTTCTGTCTCGAGTGCACATCTGCCCCACTTTGTCTGATGTTTAACGGCTCCATTATTTAAAGAACTCTTTGACTGAAAGTGCTGAGCAAGACATACAACATCTTAGTCTTGTGGAAGAAAATTATAAGACCGCATGGGAAATGCTGAACAATACCTATGAAAACAAAAGAATTTTATTCACGCACTACATGGATGTGCTCTCCCAGCAATCACTTTCAGTTCGCGAGGATCCTGCATCGATAAAACGGTTCACTCAAACATGCAGGTCGTGTATCAGTTCCATCGCAAAACTCGGAATCAGTGTAGACAAACAAAATGAAATCCTCGTCTATTACTTATTGAACATTCACACTGAATGGAATCGCATGTTGCGGGAAAGCAAAGATACTCCGAATTTTGAAAAATTGTGTGAATTTTTATACGAGTATCATCAAATGCTAGTTACTTCAAATGTATCGCAAGTGGCTTCCAATCAGCCATCAGCCCAAGGGTCCCGTAATCAAAATAATCATCCTAAACCTACAACTCGCCTATCTTATCAGATTCTGAAGCAAGAAATAATGCGCCCAATCTGCGAAAAGGCTAACCATCCAGTACGTGAATTTCAACTATTTCTCCGCATAAGTGTGTCTGAAAGAAGAGACTCGGTTGGCAAGCATAATTTATGTTTCAATTGCCTAGGATATTCGCATATTGCTTCTAAATGCAGTAGCCGCAGAAGTTGCTTAACTTGTGGCGAGAAGCACCACACACTTCCTCGTATTCAATTTATAAAAAGGTATAATTATTAGGATAGCAATAGATAAAACTAAAGCAATTACTCCTCCAAGTTTATTAGGAATAGATCGTAAAATAGCGTAAGCAAATAAAAAATATCATTCAGGTTTAATATGAATTGGTGTTACTAAGGGATTTGCTGGAATAAAATTATCTGGATCTCCTAATAAATAAGGATTAGTAAGTGTTAAAATTATTAAACTAATTACAACAACCGCACACTCTCAATGTCGAGCCTTCGCCGGCAACACGATGGAAGGACGGCGCAGAGTCGTTAGCGAGCACGGCTACTGTTACAATTGTCAGACCACCTCCCATCACGCACACAACTGTACCAGCAATTTCAGGTGCCGTGTGTGTAACCATGAACACCACTCGCTTCTCCACCCGGAGGAAGCTTGCTCCATGAACAGGTTCACAGCGGCTATGCCGTACTTCCCCCAGAACAGAAACGGGAAGGCCCGCTGAACCGACCCCTCATATTAACAACAGATGAAACTTGCCAGATGAAACTTGGAAGCACAAAATATAGGAACCTACTCGCACCTTCTACAATTGCTGCTATCTACCTCATCATGCTATCACCAAGGAGTCGCGTACGACCACCAGGGTTCGCGTATGCACTTCAAGCTCATCTTTCAGCTGTACTAACAAACTGGCGTTCTTTCAAATACGCTTTCATGGCAGATGTTGAAAAAATATATCGTTGCATTAATATGAATGACAAAGACGCTCAATACCAAAGAATTTTATGGCGTAATGATCCTTCGGAAAATATCCGTGAGTATTATTGCTCAACCGTCATGTTCGGTACGCGTTCTGCTCCGTATGCCGCCATCCGCACGATGCATCAACTGGCTGACGACGAGGCCCATAATTTTCCTCTGGCTGTATCTGCAGTTAAACAACAAACCTACGTTGATAACGTTTTATATGGAGGATATTCGATAGATCAAGCAGTTGAAAGTCAAACTCAGTTAATTGGAATGCTAAGATCTGGTACCTTAACGCTACGTAAATGGGCAAGCAACAACTTTCAGTTCCTGGAAAACATTCGACCTGAACATCGTGAAACCAAACGATCGTTGCAATTAACTTCAAACGAAACATTAAAGACGTTAGGAATGCATTGGAGTCCATGGACTGATTTTTTTTTTTATTCAACATGGATTTATTTATTGCATCTTTTCAATCGAAACCAACAATAATATTACAAAGCTTACAACTAATAAATAAATTGATGCTCCGCGCCAGTGCTTGGAGCAATTTCAGTTCAAGTATTATGTAAATTATGTAGAAAAAATAAAAATAAAAATATAAATATAAAGAAACTCTATTTTTAGAAAAGTGGCCTTTTAAGACGAGATGTATTCATCCTGTGAAGTAGATTCCTTGCTAGTTCGTTAGGATGACACTGAAGTTTGGATTGGTATCTTGTTTCTAAAACTGCTAGTTCTTCTTCAACGGGTGCTATATTAAGGTCGCGGTGAATATTTTCGTCTCTGAATATATTTGTATATAAGTACTTTGTACTCCAGTCGCAGTTTTGATTTTCGGTTGGTAAGCCAATACAAGGAACTTGCCTTGAGTTTCATTTGCATTTTCTCAGGAGAGCTCAGGATAGCTGTGGCATCCGCGAAAGTCGAGGTAACGAGGTTTTTATCCGTTGGCAGATTGGAAGTGTACAGAGTCTAAAGCATAGGTCCTAGCACACTACCTTGTGGTACTCCAGCCATAATTTCAAAGTGTGGCGTTACAAATTCTTTATATCTAACCCTAAATTTGCGATTTGTTAAATATGACTCCAGAATCTTATGCGAACTTTTTGGCAAAAGTTTTTTAATTTTATATATGAGTACCTCATACTAGAGTTTGTCAAAAGCTTGTGCGACGTCTAGAAATATTCCGGAGCGGTACATCCTTTGTTCAAATGCTCGCCTTATTTCAGAGGCAATACGGTGCACCTGCTCAATAGTTCCATGATGTTTGCGGAAACCAAATTGGTGGTGAGGAATGAGTATTGCGTTAAAAATATGTGTGAGATGTATCAGAGCTATTTGCAGCAATTCACTTACTATTTTATTGGTAATTAAGTCACAACCAGGTGCCTTTTTTGGGTTTAGACTCGTTGTACATAGGCGTATAACTTCCTTTGGTTTGAAATGAATTGGTACTGCTGACTTCGTAATTGAAAAGTTCTGTATGCTAGTGTTATTGTAGGTCGGCGGGTTAGGTTGAAGTACTGACCTCAGATGTGCTGCAAAGAAGTTGCATTTTTCTTCTTCGACTGATGAATTCACATTCAGCATTAATTTCCAACTCCCCATTGGCCCTGGCACGAAACGTATAATTTTATCTACGATCGCGCGTTTGTTCGGTCCGCTGGGTTGGTTAAGTGCTGTCATCGTCAACGCGAAGTTAATTATGCAACAATTGTGGTCGATCAATATAACTTGGGATGAACTCGTGTCACCAACAATTCAGTCGACATGTAATAAATATGTCCTCGAACTGAATGCTTTATCGGATATTTAAATACCACGCTGGTTGGGAACCATTCATGAGTGTGCTCCGGCCAGTCTCCATCTGTTTTGCGACGCGTCCAGGCATGCACTCTCTGCGACAGCTTACTTCCAATTGCAAGATAGCCAAGGCAATTATCATACTAATCTACTGATAGCGAAATGTAAGGTAGCAGCATTACAGCCGAAGCTGACTATTCCTCGAGCAGAGCTGTGTGCCGCACTTTTAGCAGAAAGGTTATTCAAATGGTTAAAGCAAAATCTAAATTATGACATTGACTATGCTAACATCTTCTTTTGGACAGACTCTATGATAGTATTGGGATGGATCCGCGGTGATCCAAACCAGTGGAAGATTTTCGTGGCTAAAACACTATACAAAATACTGCAAATATCGAACAGCGGACAATGGCGCCAGGTCGCTTTAGAAGATAACCCAGCGGATATCTCAAGTCGTGGTCTAAATCCAAGGAAGCTAGCTCTGGATAAACGATGGTGGCAAGGCCCTGCGTGGCTTCGACAGAATTGTCAGCAATGGCCAACAGCAAAAACGCCAACCATTCCGTTATCATCTTTAGTAGAAACTGTAAGCAGTCATCTAGCAATCGATGCACGGGGTCATTAACATTATCCAATTTGGAAAACAACTTGGTCAGCATCATACGGATTGTGCAATATGATATCTTTTCTAGCGAGTTGGTGGCCCTTTCATCGAATCAATCGCTTCCAGAAAAAAGTGTTCTGGCTCCTTTAAATCCATTCTTCGACCAATCTATCAGTGTCTACGTCTAGGTGGTATACTTCGAGATGCTCTTCATCGCTTCGATGAAAAACATCCATTTATCCTGCCCTCAAAACATAATTTTACGAATTTATTAATCTCACATAGTCATTTGCTTACGCTACACGGAGGTGCAGTTTTAACGCTAAATCATACGCGAAACCGTTTTTGGATTATGAATGGATGCAATGCAGTTAGAACAGTGATTCACTGATGTGTAACATGTTACAAAAACAAACCCAAACTTCACGAGACTCTGATGGGAAATCTGCCTGCATCACCTATCCGGCCATCCCGAGTATTCTCCTTAACTGGCATCGATTATGCTGGCCCCTTTAATATTTCTCCATCTAAAGTTCGCGGACGCATTTCCATCAAAGGATATGTAGCATTATTTGTATGTTTGGTGTCCAAGGCTATTCATTTTGAACCCGTTGGAGATTTGTCGGGTGATGCCTTCCTTGGCGCTTTGAAACGTTTCATAGGTCGACGGGGACTATGCAGTCATACCTACAGTGACTGCGGAACAAATTTCGTGGGTGCCAACCGCAAATTGCAAGCAAACCAAACTTCCTATCGAACCTACATAGAAACAAACGTAGTACCGTTCCTCACCAACTACCACATTCAATGGCACTTTATGCCACCATCAGCTCCACATTTCGGCGGATTATGGGAAGCAGGCGTCAAATCGATGAAATACCACCTGAAACGAACAATCGGAGAACAAGTGCTTACGTTCGAGGAATTTGCTACTGTTTTGGCACAAATAGAATCCTGTCTCAATTTCCGCCCACTCTGCCCGTTGTCGAAACACTCCAACGATCTGATGGTTCTCACGCCGGGCTATTTTCTTATAGGCGATTCTTTATTGGCTCCACCATCACATCAAAATGAGGACGCTTATGTAGTGACATGCTAAAACTGCCAATTTCTCGCTAATCAATTTCGGCGCATATGGAGTTGCGAATATTTATCTCGGCTTCAACGACGACCGAAATGGCTAAATCGTAAACCAGATTTAAAAATTGGCGATATAGTACTTATCAAAGACGAGCGATTCCCTTGTAATCAATGGCCACTTGGACGGAATGCAAAATCATGAAATGACCAAAAGCCAACTTGTACCCCTTACCCATTCAACGGGTGTAATGAATCTAGGGATCTGTCGTACTGATATTAATTTTTACTTTCCTCTATTCCATTTAGCAGTTAGCCAAACATCATCGTCATATGAAATACATACAGCATGGCAAATGTATCGGAGCTTGCAGAACGGCAAAGAGAGGTCGGCGAAGAAATCGCGAGGATTATTCGGAACTTCAACAAGGATGCCGCAGACAGAAAAAGAAGGTCCTCCTATTACAATGAGAAATTGCGTCAATTGACTCAGTACTGGGAGGACATCGATGAAACAGATGGCAAATTAAGGACATTAATGGATCATCCGGCTGACCATGAATATTTCACATCCGGATACTACGACCTAATCAGCAAATTAGTCGATACCTATCAGAGCCGATTTCTCCAGGAAGCCACCCATCTCCAGGCAAACGAGGAAGATGGGACTATACCAGGCGAAAAGGCGGCAGCACCATCGGCAGCAGCAAGCTTACTGGCCATACTAGAACCCACCAAGCATCAAATTGAAGACATACCAACATCAGCTCCTCATGTAGCGCAAAGGACATCGATCATGAGGGAACCTTCTAGAACTTTCAGTACTTAAACTGAAAATTCACGACGAAACAAAATTGAAGTTAATTTAAATTGACCTTCTATTACTTGCTCTGAATAGATTTTAAGCAAAGTGGAATTTGTTAGCCATTTTAGGTGTTTGCAACGCTAATTTTTACTAAATTTTTAGAAATAATTTAACCATTTTGGGTAATTGCATTTTTAGCTATGGCTGAATATTTTTCAAAAAAAAAAAAATAAAAAATTTGTGTTTTCATATTTTTTTGTTATATTACATGTTTAATATATGCCTTGTGAAGCTTTTTCCCTGTTACCGTATGATTTGTTACCCTGTTGTTTTTGTCCACTATTTCCTTTTTATAGAGAGGTCACCATTTTTGTATTGTCTTGGAGTAGTCCTTGTCTTATTTCGTCTTAGACTACGAGTTTCTTGATTGAGTTCAATTTGTGCTCTAATGTTTTCATTACTTACATTACAATAGTTGACGATATTTTGAAAATTTATCCTCTGTGACTTATTTTAAAATATGTCACTAGGTTTTTTATGTGTCACTGAGTGAATTGAATGATTATAGCTGTCTACCGCTATATAAAGTATCACCGTAAGTCGTAAATTTTTAACCTCCTTCTCCAAACAGTGATAAATCTCTAGTAAGGTTGTGTGTAATCTTTCAACCCGACCATTTACCTCGCTTCTCTGAGTTGGAGTCTGATAAATCTCGATCCCTAAGGATCTTATAAAGTTTGCAATAATTGGGCTCAAAAAACCCCTCTCGTTGTCGGTTATTATCATTTTGGGTGCTGTGAAGTAATGTAGGTTGTGAATTAAAATCAAGCTACCTGTGTGTAGTTGACTTACAGCACCAACTCCTAATGGACACTACACAATTGGCATAGTTAAATCCATACAATTAAATTCATTAAGAAAGCACATATTTTTAGGGTGCCAATATTGTAAATGAATACCATTTATGTATTAATTATTATGTAAGCTTTTGGGGTGTCACAGTTCCGCAGTCAAGCTGACGAAGGGCATTTAGAATGCACCGACAACACTTTTACATTCAGTAGGTCAGCTGGCTTGAACAACTGACACCAATTAACAATTGCGTAACTAGAACACCAGAAAAGTCAACATGTAGACTGTAATTGTTCTTTGTAAATAGTATAAAAGAATTATGATTTTAAGAATAAACGGATGGATGTTATTTAACTAAAATAGTGAAATAGTGTCTATATTGTAAGTGATTGTTAGGTTTCAGCTACACACGCGGCTGATACAAACAGCATAAGGATGCTTCCCGAGGACACCAACAAATACGGTCCCCAACATTTTGGCGCAGCCGGTCCCCGGAATCCCAGGGCAAGGAACCCTGAAGCAGGGAGGCATCCTTCAACACATTAGAAGTATAACCCAGGGCGGCGGACCCTGAAGCGAAGATGTCATCAGATAGGATAATGGTGAGTAGAGAGTATAGTAGCGTAGTTTCAGTAGATACTTCTGCGACCCTGAAGGCGCCTTAGCGCTGGTCAAAGAAGTCGCAACATATAGGCGCGTTTGCGCTGTTGCACGCAGCTTTGTATGGCCAACCATAAACCGTCAGTATGATCGGACGGTCTATGTATGTCGTCCTAGCTATGAGGATTTTTTTTCTAGGGGAATCGTGTTTTTTTGTCGATAGGAACATTTATATTGTTTGTTAAATTGTTTTAATTATTTGACATTGTAAGCTTAGGGTATTAGGCAAAAATAATTACAACACGGGTTGTTTCGCCAAAGTTTGAGTAGTTCCGAAACTACGATTTGCGAATAAAAAACGAGAACGAAAATGTTTACTTAATATTTTGCACGGAAAAGCAAAACAACTCTACACAGCATTTTACTGAAATGGGGATGTGTCAGTAGTGCTATAATTATTTTTTGTGTTTGGAAATTTAGTTTGATGGGGAGGAAAATAGAGAACAATTTCGTGAAACCAATAACATTGTCAAAATGGGTTCATAGAAAAATAGTAACAGAATCGTGAATACGTATTGTTGTAAATACTCTATAGTTACCTTCAGTAGTTGTGCAATTAATTAGTATAGTTTTTTACTTACGTAATTCGAGCAATTTTATTTTCCGCACAGCATTACGCTTTCTATGTGGAATAATGTTTGTTTTATTAAATAATAAAACTTAAAACTTATTTGTATACTATTTCTCGTTTTAGTATATAAAATCATAAACTTTCGCGTCAAATGATAAGGTTAATGAAAAATAGCAATAGGGAGCAATAAAACGAAATCGGGTTTAGTGAGAACATAATCGAAACCAAGTGAAAGTTAGGTGCTTAGTATTATATCTTAGTTGTAGTACATTGTAGTCTATATGGGATATAATATTGATCCATCGATTGTACCTGGAAGAGTTCCATGTTAAACCTCAGTTTTTCTTTGATCTTAAAGAAAACAAGTTTGGGAAGTGACCCTCGAAACAATGAACGACAGCTGAAGGACATAACGTCGATACTAAAGGACGGAAAGCGTTTTGGAATGAGGAAAAGAGGAGGAGAACAGAAGCGGGAACGGAAGCGATTGGCGTATCTAAGAGAGGTACTAAAGGAGCAAGAAACGGTGAAGGTCCCTATTCCGGGAGAGCAGGCAAACAAATTCTGGCAATTGGAGGAGCAGCAATTCAAGAGACGTGGGAGGCTATGAGAATAATATCTGTGTTATCGAATTAGGTTGTGGCACAGTTAAGTTTAAGTGTCACCACTAAATCGAAAACAGTATTTAATGTTTAATAAAGTAAAAAAAAAACAAAGCATGTTGTAGCATTTATTATTTTTGGAATTTGATTTTGGAATTCACGGTTTCGTAGATAAGAATTTGTTCAGCCTATGGAAGCGCCAAGAGAAGCTATAAGATAGCTGGAAGCTCAAAAGCTGCAGAGCGAGGCAATCCAGAAGAGAATCAGGAATTGTAGAAAGGATAATAAGGCACTAAAAATAGCGAGTATTACCATAAGCGCATAGCGGAAATAGATGCCTTGCTGAAGACAATTAATGATAACAACGAGGAGTTGTTAGCTTTTAAGGAGTGTTGTGGTGGCAACGAATACTTTGTCAAGGATTATCCGCTATATGTCAACGATTTAACACGGGACTGGTTGACCAAGTTCAGATTGGATCTGGAGGAGCTGGAAGCACAAGAAGATAGTCCAAGTTCGCAAGAGGACAAGGCTCAAGACAAGTTAAGGTCTTTACAGACGAAGGTAAAATTTTTTACGGAAAAACTGTTTGAACAATTGGAAACGGCAACGAGCAAAAGTGAAGCCAGGTGCTCTGGAGAACTTTCTAGGCAACTCCGATAGCCCGAGGAAGCCGCATCGTATCTGGAGAGGATAAATCTAGAGCTTAAGAGAATCGGGGCAACTGCTAAGCCAGCAAGAGTAAGATCAGAACCAACCTCTTAAACAGTAACAGTGCAGCAAAGTCACGATGCAGTGGACAGTATTTCGCCGACGGTCGAAGATTAATAAGTTTGAGTCCGCCACTGGTCAAATGCATCTCAGATCCGGGAGAAGTGAAAAAGATAACGCTCAAGTTTTACCAGCCATAAGTAAAACAAGAATAAGTAAAATGGGTATAGAGGAGATTTCAAAGGCAGTGGCAGGCTAGTACCTGTGTTTACTGGTTCTGCTTCAGAAGACTTACGGTCAGAACTCAACAGGTTCATTCAAGGTTGTGAACTTGCAAAGCGAAGCATAAGCCCTGATGAGCTGCAGGACTTCTTCGACTGTGTTAAGCAAAGGTTACTTGGAGATGCATGCAGCCTTGTGCTGCCAAAGCAATTCGCCAGTGTGGACGAGCTTTACGGCCTTCTAAATAGGACGTATTTAAAGGAGAGAACTCTGGAAAACATAACAAGAAATCAGAATCGGGAAGCAGCTGGCAAGAGAAGACATACGCACCTTTGCCAGGCGTTTAGAATCATTTCAGATGATGGCCCTGGAAATAATAGGAAATAAGTACAATGTAGTTGGAGATAAATCATTATTATATGAAGTTGACAAGTCGGTGTTAACAGATTTCGTGATGGGTGTGCTCAAGAATAGGAACTCTGGAGCAATTAGCAGAAGAAGCCATTAGAGCACAGGTCCTCGTGGAACGGAGTACGGCTGGGTTAGGCGAGGTACATATGTTCGAAAACAGAAAGGACAGTTTAATATCACGAGAAGTTAGGAAGTGGATACGCATCCATGTTGGGAACAAAAGGAGGCTGCTTCGTTATGAGCATGATAGGTGATGCCTTCATCCAGATACCCTGCAAGGAAGCAGCTAGTGGAAAGCTAGTGTTTTTGGTAGCCTCGGGGGCGGACACCAGCCTCGTAAAATCTAGTGTTTTACGGAAAGGATTAATTGTTAACCCAAAAGATGTAAGAACACTTAATGGAGCGTTTGGAGGTTGTATCAGGACACTGGGGTCTCTCAGAATAATGCACAGTCAAGTTAAGGGCATGAGTTTTAGAGTGCACGCAGTAGAATTGGATATTGAAGGTATCCCGGTCGATGGGATAATTGGCCGCGATAATCTTTGGGGCCGCACCATACTGGATGCGCTAGAAAAGCAGTTATCATTTTATGATGATAATAAGAATAGAATCCTTACTCTTCCCTTAAAGTCATGGCAGGAAGGAACCGTGAACAGGGTTCAGAATTGTATGGAGGTAGTGAATGCAAGGTCAACCAGAGTAGTTACTATACGTGTGAATACGAAACTTAGGACTCTTGTTTTGCACAAGCAGCAGCTAGCGGAGAGCGTATATATGGGAGAAACAATAACGCACGGTGACAAGGGTAAGGTGTACGCTTGCGTACTCAACGCATTAGAAAAGGACTACCTGATGGATGAGGATTTTAGGCCCAAGTTCACTAGTTACGATAATTTTAAGGAACCGAATTAGAGATCGGTAAATCAGATTAAACAAGTTGATATAAGAAAAAGAATGGAGAGAGTTCTAGAATCACTGAAGTTAGACCCAAGCGTAAATTCAGAAGAGAAGGCATCAATAGAAGCCATTTGTACGTCATTACATGACATATTTTTCCTGGAAGGAGACCAGCTGACGTATACACCAGAGGTAGAGCATGAAATACCTACTAGAGTGGATTATCCACCAATTAACCAGAAAGAGTAAAGATTGCCACAAGCTCACAAAGATGAGGTAAACAGGCAAGAAGAAGGAATGTTAAAGGATAACATAATTTCACCGAGTATCTCGCCTTGGAACTCACTAATAATTTTGGTATCAAAGAAGGGTGCTCAGGGTCAAAAGAAGTGGAGAATGGTCGTCGATTTTAGGAAATTAAGCGACGCCACTATCAACCAAGTGTTCCTGATTCCAAGGATAGAAGAAATTCTGCATCAATTGGGGCATAGTAGATATTTTTCTACACTTGATTTAGCGAGTGGCTACCACCAAGTTCTGGTGGATACCCAAGCTAAGCAGAAAACCGCGTTCAGCACCGGTTTAGGGCATTATGAGTTTAACAGAATGCTATTTGGATTAACAGGCGCAACGGCTAATGAACCATGTGCTAACAGGCTTGCAAGGGTTAGATTGTTTTGTCTATCTGGACGATATTTTAATTTATGGGAAGAACTTGCAGCAGCATTCGCAACGCTTATGCAAGGTGCTCCAGAAATTACGAGAACACAATTTGAAATTGAACACGGAGAAGTGTCAATTTTTGCGAAGAGAGGTGGTTTATTTAGGCCATCTTTGCTCAGAGGCAGGAGCACTGCCTGACCCGCAGAAGGTGGAATGCGTTAAAAATTTAGCGATTCCGAGAAATAGAAAGGAAGTGCAAGCATTCCTAGGACTAGTGAACTATTACAGAAAGTTCGTAGAAGGACTAGCCGGAATTGCGCTGCCAATTAAAACGTTGCTACGAAAAGAAGCAAAGTTCGAATGGACAGAGAGCTGTCAGCAAGAATCGAGAGGCTTAAAGAAATAATTAGCTCGCCACCGATTTTGGCATACCCCGACTTTGAGCAAAATTTTTTGGTGGCCACTGATGCTAGCAATGAAGCATTAGGGGCAATATTGTCACAAGGGGAAGTCGGTAGTGACCGGCCAATAGCATTCGCATGCAGGGCGCTTAGCGATACGGAGAAAAGATACTCCACCATAGAGAAGGAATTCCTAGACATAGTGTGGGCTACGAACAATTTTAGGGCATATCTGCTAGGACGTCCATTTAAAATATATACTGATCACCAGCCGTTGAGAGGCATAGCCAATTTGAAAGGCCAAACGTGTATGCTAGCCAGGTTCTGACACAAATTGTCTGAATATGATTTTGAATCATATACAAACCTGGGAAGAAAAATCTAAATACAGATGCGCTCAACGGAGTACCGCAGGTACAGAAGATATCGGGATTGCACACTAGGGCCAAAGCAAGGTCAGAGAAGGAGAGGGCCGAGAGAATGCAAGGGAATAAAATAGATGCGACAAAAGATGTTAGCAATGCGGGTTGCGATGCCAATGAACAAACAGCCAGTTGTGTGGAATGGCTGGAGGATAAAAAGGATATCCAGGCTGTGTTAAAGGGTTTCCATGATTCACCTCTAGGTGGGCACCAGGGATTCTGGAAAACCCATGACAGAATTAGGCGAGCATACGAATTGGTTAGAGAAAACCAGGATTGTGCTAAACGAGTAGCAAAGGAAGCCTATAACCTTGTAGCCTTATAGCCTTGTTATAGGCTTCCTTTGCTACTCGTTTAGCACAATCCTGGTTTTCTCTAACCAATTCGTATGCTCGCCTAATTCTGTCATGGGTTTTCCAGAATCCCTGGTGCCCACCTAGAGGTGAATCATGGAAACCCTTTAACACAGCCTGGATATCCTTTTTATCCTCCAGCCATTCCACACAACTGGCTGTTTGTTCATTGGCATCGAAACCCGCATTGCTAACATCTTTTGTCGCATCTATTTTATTCCCTTGCATTCTCTCGGCCCTCTCCTTCTCTGACCTTGCTTTGGCCCTAGTGTGCAATCCCGATATCTTCTGTACCTGCGGTACTCCGTTGAGCGCATCTGTATTTAGATTTTTCTTCCCAGGTTTGTATATGATTTCAAAATCATATTCAGACAATTTGTGTCAGAACCTGGCTAGCATACACGTTTGGTCTTTCAAATTGGCTATGCCTCTCAACGGCTGGTGATCAGTATATATTTTAAATGGACGTCCTAGCAGATATGCCCTAAAATTGTTCGTAGCCCACACTATGTCTAGGAATTCCTTCTCTATGGTGGAGTATCTTTTCTCCGTATCGCTAAGCGCCCTGCATGCGAATGCTATTAGCCGGTCACTACCGACTTCCCCTTGTGACAATATTGCCCCTAATGCTTCATTGCTAGCATCAGTGGCCACCAAAAAAATTTTGCTCAAAGTCGGGGTATGCCAAAATCGGTGGCGAGCTAATTATTTCTTTAAGCCTCTCGATTCTTGCTGACAGCTCTCTGTCCATTCGAACTTTGCTTCTTTTCGTAGCAACGTTTTAATTGGCAGCGCAATTCCGGCTAGTCCTTCTACGAACTTTCTGTAATAGTTCACTAGTCCTAGGAATGCTTGCACTTCCTTTCTATTTCTCGGAATCGCTAAATTTTTAACGCATTCCACCTTCTGCGGGTCAGGCAGTGCTCCTGCCTCTGAGCAAAGATGGCCTAAATAAACCACCTCTCTTCGCAAAAATTGACACTTCTCCGTGTTCAATTTCAATGTTCTCGTAATTTCTGGAGCACCTTGCATAAGCGTTGCGAATGCTGCTGCAAGTTCTTCCCATAAATTAAAATATCGTCCAGATAGACAAAACAATCTAACCCTTGCAAGCCTGTTAGCACATGGTTCATTAGCCGTTGGAAGATAGCCGGTGCGCCTGTTAATCCAAATGGCATTCTGTTAAACTCATAATGCCCTAAACCGGTGCTGAACGCGGTTTTCTGCTTAGCTTGGGTATCCACCAGAACTTGGTGGTAGCCACTCGCTAAATCAAGTGTAGAAAAATATCTACTATGCCCCAATTGATGCAGAATTTCTTCTATCCTTGGAATCAGGAACACTTGGTTGATAGTGGCGTCGCTTAATTTCCTAAAATCGACGACCATTCTCCACTTCTTTTGACCCTGAGCACCCTTCTTTGATACCAAAATTATTAGTGAGTTCCAAGGCGAGATACTCGGTGAAATTATGTTATCCTTTAACATTCCTTCTTCTTGCCTGTTTACCTCATCTTTGTGAGCTTGTGGCAATCTTTACTCTTTCTGGTTAATTGGTGGATAATCCACTCTAGTAGGTATTTCATGCTCTACCTCTGGTGTATACGTCAGCTGGTCTCCTTCCAGGAAAAATATGTCATGTAATGACGTACAAATGGCTTCTATTGATGCCTTCTCTTCTGAATTTACGCTTGGGTCTAACTTCAGTGATTCTAGAACTCTCTCCATTCTTTTTCTTATATCAACTTGTTTAATCTGATTTACCGATCTCTAATTCGGTTCCTTAAAATTATCGTAACTAGTGAACTTGGGCCTAAAATCCTCATCCATCAGGTAGTCCTTTTCTAATGCGTTGAGTACGCAAGCGTACACCTTACCCTTGTCACCGTGCGTTATTGTTTCTCCCATATATACGCTCTCCGCTAGCTGCTGCTTGTGCAAAACAAGATTCCTAAGTTTCGTATTCACACGTATAGGAACTACTCTGGTTGACCTTGCATTCACTACCTCCATACAATTCTGAACCCTGTTCACGGTTCCTTCCTGCCATGACTTTAAGGGAAGAGTAAGGATTCTATTCTTATTATCATCATAAAATGATAACTGCTTTTCTAGCGCATCCAGTATGGTGCGGCCCCAAAGATTATCGCGGCCAATTATCCCATCGACCGGGATACCTTCAATATCCAATTCTACTGCGTGCACTCTAAAACTCATGCCCTTAACTTGACTGTGCATTATTCTGAGAGACCCCAGTGTCCTGATACAACCTCCAAACGCTCCATTAAGTGTTCTTACATCTTTTGGGTTAACAACTAATCCTTTCCGTAAAACACTAGATTTTACGAGGCTGGTGTCCGCCCCCGAGGCTACCAAAAACACTAGCTTTCCACTAGCTGCTTCCTTGCAGGGTATCTCGATGAAGGCATCACCTATCATGCTCATAACGAAGCAGCCTCCTTTTGTTCCCAACATGGATGCGTATCCACTTCCTAATTTCTCGTGATATTAAACTGTCCTTTCTGTTTTCGAACATATGTACCTCGCCTAACCCAGCCGTACTCCGTTCCACGAGGACCTGTGCTCTAATGGCTTCTTCTGCTAATTGCTCCAGAGTTCCTATTCTTGAGCACACCCATCACGAAATCTGTTAACACCGACTTGTCAACTTCATATAATAATGATTTATCTCCAACTACATTGTACTTATTTCCTATTATTTCCAGGGCCATCATCTGAAATGATTCTAAACGCCTGGCAAAGGTGCGTATGTCTTCTCTTGCCAGCTGCTTCCCGATTCTGATTTCTTGTTATGTTTTCCAGAGTTCTCTCCTTTAAATACGTCCTATTTAGAAGGCCGTAAAGCTCGTCCACACTGGCGAATTGCTTTGGCAGCACAAGGCTGCATGCATCTCCAAGTAACCTTTGCTTAACACAGTCGAAGAAGTCCTGCAGCTCATCAGGGCTTATGCTTCGCTTTGCAAGTTCACAACCTTGAATGAACCTGTTGAGTTCTGACCGTAAGTCTTCTGAAGCAGAACCAGTAAACACAGGTACTAGCCTGCCACTGCCTTTGAAATCTCCTCTATACCCATTTTACTTATTCTTGTTTTACTTATGGCTGGTAAAACTTGAGCGTTATCTTTTTCACTTCTCCCGGATCTGAGATGCATTTGACCAGTGGCGGACTCAAACTTATTAATCTTCGACCGTCGGCGAAATACTGTCCACTGCATCGTGACTTTGCTGCACTGTTACTGTTTGAGAGGTTGATTCTGATCTTACTCTTGCTGGCTTAGCAGTTGCCCCGATTCTCTTAAGCTCTAGATTTATCCTCTCCAGATACGATGCGGCTTCCTCGGGCTATCGGAGTTGCCTAGAAAGTTCTCCAGAGCACCTGGCTTCACTTTTGCTCGTTGCCGTTTCCAATTGTTCAAACAGTTTTTCCGTAAAAAATTTTACCTTCGTCTGTAAAGACCTTAACTTGTCTTGAGCCTTGTCCTCTTGCGAACTTGGACTATCTTCTTGTGCTTCCAGCTCCTCCAGATCCAATCTGAACTTGGTCAACCAGTCCCGTGTTAAATCGTTGACATATAGCGGATAATCCTTGACAAAGTATTCGTTGCCACCACAACACTCCTTAAAAGCTAACAACTCCTCGTTGTTATCATTAATTGTCTTCAGCAAGGCATCTATTTCCGCTATGCGCTTATGGTAATACTCGCTATTTTTAGTGCCTTATTATCCTTTCTACAATTCCCTGTTACCGTATGATTTGTTACCCTGTTGTTTTTGTCCACTATTTCCTTTTTATAGAGAGGTCACCATTTTTGTATTGTCTTGGAGTAGTCCTTGTCTTATTTCGTCTTAGACTACGAGTTTCTTGATTGAGTTCAATTTGTGCTCTAATGTTTTCATTACTTACATTACAATAGTTGACGATATTTTGAAAATTTATCCTCTGTGACTTATTTTAAAATATGTCACTAGGTTTTTTATGTGTCACTGAGTGAATTGAATGATTATAGCTGTCTACCGCTATATAAAGTATCACCGTAAGTCGTAAATTTTTCACCTCCTTCTCCAAACAGTGATAAATCTCTAGTAAGGTTGTGTGTAATCTTTCAACCCGACCATTTACCTCGCTTCTCTGAGTTGGAGTCTGATAAATCTCGATCCCTAAGGATCTTATAAAGTTTGCAATAATTGGGCTCAAAAAACCCCTCTCGTTGTCGGTTATTATCATTTTGGGTGCTGTGAAGTAATGTAGGTTGTGAATTAAAATCAAGCTACCTGTGTGTAGTTGACTTACAGCACCAACTCCTAATGGACACTATACAATTGGCATAGTTAAATCCATACAATTAAATTCATTAAGAAAGCACATATTTTTAGGGTGCCAATATTGTAAATGAATACCATTTATGTATTAATTATTATGTAAGCTTTTGGGGTGTCACAGTTCCGCAGTCAAGCTGACGAAGGGCATTTAGAATGCACCGACAACACTTTTACATTCAGTAGGTCAGCTGGCTTGAACAACTGACACCAATTAACAATTGCGTAACTAGAACACCAGAAAAGTCAACACGTAGACTGTAATTGTTCTTTGTAAATAGTATAAAAGAATTATGATTTTAAGAATAAACGGATGGATGTTATTTAACTAAAATAGTGAAATAGTGTCTATATTGTAAGTGATTGTTAGGTTTCAGCTACACACGCGGCTGATACAAACAGCATAAGGATGCTTCCCGAGGACACCAACAAATACGGTCCCCAACATTTTGGCGCAGCCGGTCCCCGGAATCCCAGGGCAAGGAACCCTGAAGCAGGGAGGCATCCTTCAACACATTAGAAGTATAACCCAGGGCGGCGGACCCTGAAGCGAAGATGTCATCAGATAGGATAATGGTGAGTAGAGAGTATAGTAGCGTAGTTTCAGTAGATACTTCTGCGACCCTGAAGGCGCCTTAGCGCTGGTCAAAGAAGTCGCAACATATAGGCGCGTTTGCGCTGTTGCACGCAGCTTTGTATGGCCAACCATAAACCGTCAGTATGATCGGACGGTCTATGTATGTCGTCCTAGCTATGAGGATTTTTTTTCTAGGGGAATCGTGTTTTTTTGTCGATAGGAACATTTATATTGTTTGTTAAATTGTTTTAATTATTTGACATTGTAAGCTTAGGGTATTAGGCAAAAATAATTACAACACGGGTTGTTTCGCCAAAGTTTGAGTAGTTCCGAAACTACGATTTGCGAATAAAAAACGAGAACGAAAATGTTTACTTAATATTTTGCACGGAAAAGCAAAACAACTCTACACAGCATTTTACTGAAATGGGGATGTGTCAGTAGTGCTATAATTATTTTTTGTGTTTGGAAATTTAGTTTGATGGGGAGGAAAATAGAGAACAATTTCGTGAAACCAATAACATTGTCAAAATGGGTTCATAGAAAAATAGTAACAGAATCGTGAATACGTATTGTTGTAAATACTCTATAGTTACCTTCAGTAGTTGTGCAATTAATTAGTATAGTTTTTTACTTACGTAATTCGAGCAATTTTATTTTCCGCACAGCATTACGCTTTCTATGTGGAATAATGTTTGTTTTATTAAATAATAAAACTTAAAACTTATTTGTATACTATTTCTCGTTTTAGTATATAAAATCATAAACTTTCGCGTCAAATGATAAGGTTAATGAAAAATAGCAATAGGGAGCAATAAAACGAAATCGGGTTTAGTGAGAACATAATCGAAACCAAGTGAAAGTTAGGTGCTTAGTAGTATATCTTAGTTGTAGTACATTGTAGTCTATATGGGATATAATATTGATCCATCGATTGTACCTGGAAGAGTTCCATGTTAAACCTCAGTTTTTCTTTGATCTTAAAGAAAACAAGTTTGGGAAGTGGCCCTCGAAACAATGAACGACAGCTGAAGGACATAACGTCGATACTAAAGGACGGAAAGCGTTTTGGAATGAGGAAAAGAGGAGGAGAACAGAAGCGGGAACGGAAGCGATTGGCGTATCTAAGAGAGGTACTAAAGGAGCAAGAAACGGTGAAGGTCCCTATTCCGGGAGAGCAGGCAAACAAATTCTGGCAATTGGAGGAGCAGCAATTCAAGAGACGTGGGAGGCTATGAGAATAATATCTGTGTTATCGAATTAGGTTGTGGCACAGTTAAGTTTAAGTGTCACCACTAAATCGAAAACAGTATTTAATGTTTAATAAAGTAAAAAAAAACAAAGCATGTTGTAGCATTTATTATTTTTGGAATTTGATTTTGGAATTCACGGTTTCGTAGATAAGAATTTGTTCAGTCTATGGAAGCGCCAAGAGAAGCTATAAGATAGCTGGAAGCTCAAAAGCTGCAGAGCGAGGCAATCCAGAAGAGAATCAGCTTAAACTAAAATGCCCAACATAGTATAATGATTTGTACAACTACAAACAATTTAATGTTGCATATGTATGTAATTAGTTTTGGCTTAACTAGTAACTTATATATAATTGGTTAAGAGTTCATTGTATCTCTATTGAGAACGCTTGCTGGCGCCTCCAGTTGTTAACTGCGACTCTGATTCTTCAAAATCTGATTGTATGAAAATCCATGTCGTATGTGCTGTTCCATTAGCTTGCACATATGGTATAGGTGGAGGACGTACCTCATCGTCATCGTCCAGATCGGCGTCATCGTAGTCTGCACCGTCTAATGTTTTGTGGCCAAATCTTTCATCTGAAGCCGAAGGAAAATGATATTCGCCAGTGGCTTTAATGCGTTTGGGTACGAGCATTTTGCCGTTGACCTCAATCATTTCTTCTAATTTTGCTATCATATCTCAAATTGGAACAATTCAAAAGTTGCCCAGACTGTGCAGGATCTGCTACTGTATCAGTAAATCTACACGCTCGAGTCAGGCAGGATCGCTATGTAATCCGCGTATATTTTTGTGCAAGAATATTTTATATACATGTATATATGTAAATACCAAATATATGTATATACGTCAGAGCGTTACTCGGCAAGACGCCATTGAGAAAATTACTAATTTGAGCCGAAGAAAGGCTGAAGCCGAAGAAAGGCTGTTTGCAAGAAAAATGCAATGTTTTGAGTTGCCAGTTGGAAACTGATTTCTTTAATTCCCGAGCAGGGTTTTTTATATGATTTGTTTGAGTTATAAATTCGATAACAAATTCGATTATACTAAATTGTTTATATCTAATCCCTTTCGCTTAAGACTAACTCAAATTCCACTCAAATGTAAAGCAATCTGATTCACCAATGACTGCACGCTAGGACTCTAATTACGCTGCACATGTCAAGTGTCGCAGTGCAGCAGATGGGTGTGTCTTACGTATTGGTATGGTTTGGATGTGTAGAGTTTGCGTAGGTAGTTTTTGTGCTACACTACGTTTATGCGCAATAGTGCACATGCAACTACACCTTGCTTTTAACAAAGCTCCAGGACACGAACTCATTACTGGAAAAATGATCAAGGAGTCGCCCCAAATGGCAATCATCTTACTTACTTCACTATTTAATGGCTTGTTGAGCTTAGGACGCTTTCCTAATGCCTGGAAAGTTTCAGTAATCTCAGTGATCCCGAAACTAGGAAAAGACATCTCCCAATCGACATCATATAGACCGATTAGCCTCCTGCCTAACTTATGAAAACTCTTAGAAAGGCTTTTTCTTGCAAAACTAATGCATACTAACGCATATAAACGAAAAACACACTATTTCCACTCACCAAAATATTGTTCAGCCATCTTTTTAGATGTGGCGCAGGCGTTTCACAAGGTCTGGCACGAGGGGTTTATTTACAAAATCAAAAAACTGTTGCCCACAAAAGTACACTAAATATTGGAATCGTATCTGAGGGGCAGAATGTTCATGGTAAGGTACAATAATGCTTACTCTAAATGCTATGATATCAAATTTTTTTTTTTTTTTTTATATTATATATATATTTTATTGAATCTTCTAAAAAATATCTTAGAACTAACAATAAATCTTCATAGTATATTTAACATTTCACTTTTAAATTCATATTAATCATTACCAACCTCCCAGTGCCAGTGCTTTGAGGAGTTATGGTATATGAAAAGAATTAGCGCAATACTTAAATAATAGCGTAATGAATAAGCTTAAAATCTAGTTTGTTGCTAAGCGCAGCACGTCCATTCTTTTCAGGCGGGTGTGTCCTTGATGCTGTAGTAGGCGCCTCGCTAATGCATTGGGATGCTTGTCTAGCTTTGCTACGTAAGATTCAGCAAGTCGGGAAACTTCTTTAGTTACTTACGGGATATGTAAATCTCTGTGGATGTTAACGTTTTTGATGTACCAAGGAGCATAGGTAATCATTCGAAGGATTTTCGATTGGCTTTTTGCAGCTTTTCGACATTTGAGGGTGAAGCAGTACCCCAGAGTTGGATACCGTAGGTCCATATGGGCTTGATAATTACTTTATAGAGTAGAACTTTAAAGTCCAGTTTGAGCTTGGACTGCCTGTTCAAAAGCCAGTTTAGCTCGTTTATTTTGAGTTTAATCTGAGTAATTTTTGCACTTATATGCTTTGCCCAAGTAAGTCTGCGATCTAAATGCATTCCTAGATATTTAGATTCTGTCGCCTGAGGGATCGGCTTGGTGTTAATTTGCACAGGGGGGCAAGTACTCCTGCATAGAGTGAATGTGACATGAACGCATTTCGACTCATTGACTTTGATTCTCCAGTGGTCAAGCCATTCCTGAAGCATGTTGACGTGTACTTGGAGAAGTTTTGACGCCTCTTTCGGATTTGTGTGAGTACACAATATGGCTGTGTCATCGGCAAAAGTATAGGTGATAGTCTTGCCGTTTGTTGGCATATCTGCAGTGAAGAACGTATAGAGCAGGGGGCCTAATACGCTGCCTTGCGGTACTCCAGCTTGTATAGGGTATTCATCTGAGATGAAGCTTTTTTGTTTCACCACAAAGCGTCTACCTGAGAGATAGCTTTCGAGCAATGTGTAGATGTTAAGAGGTAACATACATTTCAGTTTGTGCAAGATTCCTTCGTGCCAGACCTTATCAAATGCCTGAGTGATGTCGAGAAAAACTGCGGAACAGTATTGCTTCTTTTCGAACGTTTCTTGTATAGTGTTTACAATGCGATGAACTTGTTCGATAGTACTGTGTTTTTCTCTAAGCCCAAACTGGTGGTTTGGTATAACATTAGACTGACAACGTCTTTAATACGCTTTAACTTGCAAAGAGTTTTGAAAAAATTGATAGCAGACTAATTGGTCTGTAGGGAAAGACGCTTGTTGGGTCCTTTCCAGCTTTGGGAATCATGGTAATTTGGGAAATTTTCCATGAGTAAGAAAAGAATCCAGTGCGTATTATAGTTATTATTGTGAGAGTGTGATCAGAGGACAGCTCCAGAGAAGAATGCACAAGAGAGTGTACATTATTTATACCTCTAGTGATGGCGAAGTCAAGAAGATCTGGAATCTTCTGTTTGTCGGATGGCCAGTATGTAGGCTTGCCATTGGACAAGACATTAAGACCAAGAGCATTTATCGCAGAGAATAGTTTTCTGCCTTTGGGAGTTACTAAACGTGAGCCCCAATGAGTATGTGTTGCATTAAAGTCTCCAGCAGCAATGAACTTAACATCGAGAGTACTAAAGAATTGTTTGTATTGGTGCTCATCTATATTAAACCTGGGTGGGCAATAGATGCATGATACTGTCAAGCCTTTGACGTATTCTTCGAGCTGAATAGTCGTCGCTTGTAGATAATCGGTATCAAAACTGGCGTACTACAAGGAAAAGTGCTAGGTCCAGTGTTGTATCTACTATATACCTCAGACCTGCCTACCAATCAATACTTAACAATAGCAACTTTCGCCGATGCTACGGCTATCCTTAGCATTCATCCAAATTCCAAAATCGCATCACGTGACTTAGATGATCATCTGGTCCTAGCAACAAATTGGTTGGCTGACTGTGCGAATTAACGTTAAAGAATCGAAGAGTACGCATATTACCTTCATAAAAAAGGTGCATGTTCAGCCATAAAACTAAATAACGTTCCTATTAAACAGGCAAAGGAGTTAAAGTACCTCATTTTGACTCACTTGGAGGCGCCACATCGAAGCCAAAAAAAAAAACAAATGACTTTGAAAGCAAATACCCTACACTGGTTCATGCACAAAAATTCCAGGTTGAACCTAGAATACAAAATACTCCTGTACAAAGCCATTATAAAACCAATTTGGACTTACGTACGTCCAACGATAGCCAGTTGTGGGGTGGCGCAAGCAACTATAATATAGAACTGATACAAAGAGCACAGTCCACAATTCTAAGAACCATTACTGGCGCACCATGGTTCATAGAGAATACCAACATTCACAACGATCTGAACATTCTGTTCGTAAAAAAGGAAATATTTGACGCCAACTTAAAATATGGACAAAAAACCAAAGAGCATCCAAATCATCTAGCTAGAATATTAGCATGTAATAGGGTTCCAAATCGCCTAAAACGTACGAAATCACCAGCACAACTAACATCGACAACTTAATCATGTACAAACACTAATATAACATTTATTACAGTAACTAACATATAACATTGTGATTACTAAAAAGCACTAAGCATTGGCAAAGTGTATTACTTATTGTTAGTCTCAGCTTAGAAGATACAATAAATAAAAATATGAAGACAAAAAAATTTTTATTTGTGTCTACTGAAATTATTTTCTTCGCGAATTTCCCCAGTAAGATACATTTTTGAAAAATTTTATTGTTACAACAAAGTAAATAATATTTTAATATGTATTTATTTATCAACTTTAATGTTTATTCAAAGACAACGATTGAATGTTTATATAACTCAACACTTAAAATTATTTCATCAGAAAATAAAATCCGTTTATTCAGCATAAAACTGAATACTGAGTCACCAACGAATATTTTGAAATTCTTTTCTTCTCGAATGTTCTAGAAAGCTTCACAATATATTTCACTATTAAATATTTGTGATTCGAAGATCAACTGTTCAAAATACTTAATTCTTCTTATAATTTTGATTTATTTCGTTTGTTATTTCGACGAGATGACTTTTGAAAATGTTCATTTAATTTTATATATAAAATATACCTATGGTTCGACGATGCGGCTTTTTCTATTTTATACATCATAATTATATATTTATCAAAATTATTGTTCTGGGCCCATAACCTCTTGAATTGTTTCTAATGGTTATTTATGCAAATGACAGTTATTGGATTCTTAAGTAATCATTAAGGTGAGCAACTTAAAGACAATACATTTAGCAATGTAATCTTAACACATCCATTTACATATACATATAACTATAAATATATATATATATATATATATATATATATATATATATATATATGTATATATATATATATATATATATATATATATATATATATATATATATATATATATATAGATATATATATATATATATATATATATATATATATATATATATATATATATATATATATATATATATATATATATATATATATATATATATATATATATATATATATATATATATATATATATATGTAGATGTATATGTATCAGGTCGCCCTCAATTGGCACAACAAATGATGGGACACCTGCCAGCTACAAGAGTGACACCAGCTCGACCATTCATTAATACTGGTGTTGACTGCGATAGACCTTTGTGGGTGCAATATAAGGTCTGCCGAAAGAAGCCAACCAAAGCGTACTTAGCTGTATTCTGTTGCTTTGCCTCTAAAGCTGTTCATCTGGAGTTGGTAACGGATCTGTCAACAGAAGCGTTTATTGGAGCCCTCAAAAGATAAGCTCGCCTTCAATTGGTACAACAAATGATGGGACATCTGTCACCTACAAGAGTGACACCAGCTGGACCATTCATTAACAAAATTTTAATTCAAAATTTTTTTTTGAATTTGTGTTTTGAATTTCCAGTACTTGAACTGGGAATTCCCAATGATTAAATTTTAATTTTAATTTGAGGCTTTGAATTTTCAGTACTTGAACTGAAAATTCACGGCGAAACAAAAGTGAAGTTAATTTACAACTGACCTTCTAGTGTTTGAACTATAAAACCACGAAGAAATGATAATTCAATAATTGTTCTTTAGAGTTCTAATTTTGAAATGACTTTATTAAATCATTGCTTGCGCTTTTATACAAAATTTAAATGTTAAAATCAACAGAAATACTATATAATACAAATAATACATGTGATCAGCAATATTGTAGTTCGATGCACGTTGCACAACATATATGCCAGAGTAGCATATTATCATGAGACTAAAGACAACAAACAAACGGAAGGCGTTGGAAAGGAAATGTAATCTAACCCGTATTGAAAAAGTACAAAGACTTGCTAGCCTGGGAATCTCAGGGGCTGCAAGCAGCATGCCTCAAGAAGGCTTAAACATATTATTTCACCTCTTACCGCTAGGAATGTTCATTCAAGTGCGCTCTCAGACTGATGGAGTGCAACACGTGGAAATCTGCCAACTATAGACAGTGTACAATTTTGAGCGAAATAAAACGGAAGCGTCAAGTTTAGTTACGGCCGATTTAGAAACGGCTACAGACTACATGACTTCCACTATGGACTTTAAAGCTAGAATTCCAACTTTCTATCCAAGCATTGAATACTGGCAATACTGGGGGTCAGGCTCTGTGACGCGTAATTCTGACATTAGCATCTACACTGACGGCTCAAAGATGGAGGGTGGAACGGGGGCGGGTGTCTTCTCTTAAGGCTTGCAGGCAAGACAGTCATATCGGCTGCCTGACACATGCGGCGTCTTTCAGGCCGAAGTCTATGCAATTGAGAAAGAAGCCGGACTGATACAAAGTAGTACAATTCGACCTTCGAATATCACTATCTTTGTGGATAGTCAGGCGGCACTTAAGGCAATAGAATCCAAGACAGTTAAATCGAAGCTGGTAAAGAAATTTCGTGCCTCACTACTGAACATTGGACCCCACAAGGTGTCACTTTGCTGGGTTCCCGGACATAGCGATATAGAAGGGAATGAATTAGCGGACGAGATGGCCAGAATGGGCTCTGCAATGGACATTAACGAAGCAGATACCTCTATACAAATCCCGATATGCGAACTATTTAGGAACGTAGATGAATTCACTATTGCAGTGAGAAATAACTTATGGATTAATCGTGACGACTGTGAAGTTTCAAGGGCCTTATGGCCTAGGTTAGACATGAAGAGAACAAAGTGATGATAGACGCGACAAGATTGCAAAATGGTTACTCAGACTAAGTGCCATTAGAGTTGCTAGTGCATTTCGCACAGTGTCTCACGATGCTGTTGGAGTCATATCTAGCATAATGCCACCAGATGGCTCTTGAGCTTAAGAGAGTATATTACAAGAGCAAAAAAATCGGCAGGTCTTTAACAGCAGAAGAGCGAAAAGAAGAAAGGCAAAAGAGCTTGAATGTATGGCAAGAATGCTGGGATACAGCGACCAAAGGACGATGGACGCACAGACTCATCAAAAATTTGCAGACTTGGGTTGAAAGAAAACACGGAGATGTTGATTTCTATATGACGCAGTTCTTGAGTGGACATGGCTGTTTTAGAGAGTACCTGTACAAGTATGGACATGATGACGGAGAAATCTGTTATTCTTGTGGGAGTGGTAATGAAAATGCAGAGCATATATTCTTCTACTGTTCGAAATTCGATACAGAACGTAAGTTTTTAGAGAACCAAATAGGAGACAGAGTAACACCAGAAAACATAGTGCCGCACATGCTGCTATCAAGGCAGATTTGGCAAATTGTGAAAGAGTTAACCGCTAGGGTTCTACAAGAACTAAGAAGAATGGAACGGTTGCGAAGCAGCGATACTAGATCCATGAATGTAGTATAAACCCCTTGAGATTTTCTAGCCAATAGGCTAAGCTAGCCCTGCGATGTATTACCTAACGGTCGTGCCGCAGGGCAATTCTAAAGCTGAAGTAATTCGAGATGTTTTTTAGTGGGTTAAAGTTCCACACTATTGTTGTAGGGGCAACAGTGTCTTTTGAAGATTTTTCATCTCACCAAAAAAAATAAATAAAATAAAAATAAAAAAACTGCACACATATGTACGAGCACACTTGCCTAAAGTGTGGAAATAAAGGGCATTTAGCTAAAATGTGCGAGGCCAAAGCTAAATGCGCAATATGTGAGCCAGGATGCAAAGGTGGAAACGACCACTCCACTGGAAGCTTGTCAAATGTGCTTCATACACACAAGCGATGAAAGTATTGACAAAACGGGATGGTTAGGTGTATCCAAATAAACCTAAACCGCTGCGAGGCTGTTCAGGATCTGCTGAAGCAGACATTAATAGAACAGAAAGTGGACATTGCATTAATTAGCGAGCAATACAAAACAACTATGTATGATTCCAATTGGGCAGACGATACAAAAAAAACGAGCAGCCATCTGGGTCTGTGGCACCATTCCCTTCGAATGTAAAGCCAACCGGCAACAGGAAGGGTTTGTATATGCCAAAATAAAGGGGGTCCACTTTTATAGCTGCTACGCCCCACAAAGTGCACGCCTCGAAGAAATGGAGGAAATGTTGGACCGCTTGGTCACAGATGCTCGAGGGAAGATCCCCATAATAATTGCGGGTGATTTCAATGCATGGGCAGTTGAGTGGGGCAGCATTAGAACGAATCGGAGGGGTACCGCATTATTAGAAGCCTTTGCTAGCCTCGATATTGTTAACTTAAATCGTGGTGCAACACACACGTTTAATAACGGCAGATCGGGGTCAATAATAGATGTCACCTTTGCAAGCAGACTGATCTCGAGACAGATAAAGTGGGAAGTCATCTGTATATACGCATAGTGACCACCAAGCACTAATATTTGAAATACTGTCACCAAAAAGATTTCAAATGCGTAAGACAGATCGAAAGGTACAAGAAAAAGTCTGGAAGACAAAACAGATGGACTGCGAAATGTTGGACATGCTTGACAACATGGAAGAAACACAAGGCAGCGCAGAACTGAGGACCAGGCGACTTATGGACCACCTTACTAATGCATGCGATGCCGCCATGCATAGAAAAGGAAGAGGAAATGGGAGAACGCAAATGTATTGGTGGAATGAAAGCATTGCCTCCCTGCGTAAAGAATGCCACAGATGTCGCAGACGTTACCAAAGGGCTAGGGGTTCTGAAAACTACGAACAGACCCAAGCAGAATTCAAGGAAAAAAGAAAGCAATTGTGCAAGGCAATAAGAAAAAGTAAGAGCGAGGCTTTCACCACCCTCAGAGAAGAAGTACAAATTAATCCCTGGGGCAGCGCGTACAGAATTGTGTTGAAGAAAGTGCATAACAATTCTAACACACGTATCTGTGCGAAAACAATGGCTAAGATTATGACAGGTCTGTTCCCACAGAATGCCGAGCTAAGGCCTGAATGGGAAGTAAGCCACGCAGAAGATCCGATCCCGCCGGTCACAATAGAAGAAGTTCTAGGAGCGGCAGATAAGATGAAAAGCAACAGGGCTCCAGGTCTGGATGGGATACCAAATATGGTAATTAAAACTGCCATAAAAAGAAATCCAAACATATTCAGCAATCTCTACACGGAGTGTCTGAGGGAAGGAACATTTCCCCAAAGATGGAAGCGCCAGCGACTGGTACTCATACCAAAAGGCGATAAACCTATGAGGAACCAGCATCGTACCGACCCCTGTGCATTCTGGACGCAGCAGGAAAGGTCCTGGAAAGAATAATCTGCACCAGACTTGAATGCCATACTGAAGGAACCCCGGGTTGTCTAAACGGCAATATGAATTCAGGAAGAAGCGATCCAAGGTGGATGCAATTGCATCTGTATGCGACATAGCGCGGAAAGCCATGGCTGGAAAAAGGTGGCTGGAAGGCGACAAACAATATTGCGCGGTAGTTACATTAGACGCTAAAAATGCTTTTAGCTCTGCCAATTGGTATCGGATCTTAAGTGCTCTACGCACCTTGCATATCCCTGGATACCTACTAAGAGTCATAGAAAACTATTTCAAGGATAGAATATTGTAGATAGCGGCCACGAGCGGGGACCAAATTTATAAAAAATATACAACATACAAACACAATAGGGAAAGAAAAATGATGCGGAGAAGGATCCCTTCAGTGGTGCGGAGAAACTCACTAGCACACCCCAGTGATGTCCGACCTACATCGGCTACGAAAACCGATGCAATGGCGCTTCATCCCCCAGACGGAGTCGTTGCTAAAGGCAAGATGGATGTGTTGGAGTGGCACGTCGAGGTTTTAATTGCCTTCTTGGGGCCACGGCATAATGTCCACGCGGATATCAAGCGGAAGACGGCCAAAATCCGGGAAATTTGCCTCCAGATCCATCAGGAAAACGCCACCACGGGAAGCTCCTGCCCTGGTGAAGAGCTTCGCGGCCACGGTGGCAATGCCGAAGCGGCCCCGCGAAATGGGGGAGGTGGAACCTGCGAGTCCTAACAGCCTGGTGGTAACCAAAAAGCGGAAAGGAGAGGAGCGGAAGGCGACGACCGAAGCAGCGGTATCCCGGTCGAAGCCAAAGTCCAAGGCGATTAAACCCAAAGCGGACAAACCAGAGGAGGAAAAAGAGGTGAATCACGGTCGGTACTCGCGCCCGCGCCAAGCCTAAGGACCTGAAGCCCCGGCAAGTGCGCCCAGATACTATAGTGATAAAAGAAACTGGGATGGCGAATTATGCGGAAATCCTCCGGAAGCTCAAGACGGATCCGCAGCTCTCTGAACTGGGAGAGAGTGTGCGGCGAATTCGCAAAACCGCAAAAAGTGAATTACTGCTGGAGCTGAGCGCAGTTGCAGACCCAAAGACCGTGCAGTACAGCAAGGCAGTGGTGAGTGTCTTAGGATCCAGTGCGGAGGTGCGTAAACTCACGCAGGAGAAATTGGTGGAAGTAAAGGATCTAGATAAGGTTACCATGGTTGAAGATGTTCATGAGGCGCTATGTAAACAGCAGAATGTCTCAGAGAGACCTCCCGTGGGTGCAGTCAGGTCCCTCCGGAAAGCATATGGGGGAACGCAGACGGCGACCATCAGGTTACCGCCCCAGGTAGCCGCAACCCTTATAAAAATTGGCAGGCTTAGAGTTGGATGGAATTCTTGCCGTGTGCGTGAGAAGGTGACACCAGTGCGCTGCTACAAGTGTATGCCGTTTGGTCACACCTCACAGAAGGGCACTAGAAAAGAGGACTGGCGCCACACGTGCTACAGATGTGGTGGAGAAGGACACAGCGCCCGTGAGTACGACAGGACGCCTGCGTGCGCACTCTGCACAGCCAAGCATTGTAGGGACGTGGAGCATCCGACAGGATGCAGCTCATGCCCGTCCTACAAACAAGCCGCGGGAAAATCCAGACGTAGGAGATGATTTTGCTCCAGCTCAATCTCAACCACTGCGAGGCTGCACAGGATCTCTTGGAGCAGACAGTAAGGGACCAAAAGGCTGATGTTGCGAGCCATACCGGCGCAAGCACCAAGGAGTTTGGGCCGAGGACAATACTGGCGGAGCCGCACTGTGGGTGTGTGGAGCCAGAGCCTTACAACTGAGCAACAAACATAGTAGCGACGGCTATGTTAGAGCGACCATTGGAGGTACCACGGTCTACAGTTGCTACCTTCCACCAAGGCTCACTACGAATGAGTTCGAGTCAGTGGTGGACAGACTTACCCTGGATGCGCGAGGCAGGCACCCCGTAGTGATTGCTGGCGACTTCAACGCATGGGCAAATGAATGGGGCTGCGCCCGAACAACGCCAAAAGGTCGTATCCTCATGGACGCGTTCACGTCACTTGACGTAATTCTCATGAACACGGGAGAGGCGACATTCGCCAGAGGAGGAGCCAGCTCAGTGATCGACCTTACGTTCCTGAGCAGCAGACTGGTGAGAGGAGCTAAGTGGATTGTGAGTCCCATAGCGATCAAAATGCCATTACGATCGATCTGAAGTTACCGGGGAGAAGGCTAAAGATAGGTCCAAGATTAAGAGGCTGGAGTGCGGATAAACTCGATGACGGCGCCCTTAAAGTCATTTTGGAGGACATGATGTTGGAAGGTGGTGCGGAAATGGCAAGTCAGCTAGCAAGTCAGCTAGAGAGTGCATGCGACGCGGCGATGCCCAGAAGGGCCTATGGCGGATGTCATAAATCCGTCTACTGGTGGACAGATGAGATCGCTGGCCTGCGTAAGGAATCTCGTGCCGCAAGACGAAGACACCAGCGGGCAATAGGCAAGCCAGAGTGTCTGCATCTAAGCCAGGTATACAAGGAGGCCAAGAGGAGGCTAAAAAGGCCATAAAGTCAAGCAAGCGCAGGAGTTTCATCGAACTATGTGCACAGGTTGAAGAAAACCCATGGGGCACAGCATATAAGCTTGTGATGAAAAAGCTCCCTTGCCATAGGCAACCAGCCCCACGCTGCCCCGACTTGCTCAGACGTATTGTGGGAGAGTTCTTCCCAGCACAGGACTGCATGCCTGGCCAATTCTCCCTCGAGTTGCACCAAGAATTACCCAGTGTGACCATTGACGAGGTGACGCGGGCTGTTGGAGGATTTTGGGACCAGAAGGCACCTGGCCCGGATGGAATACCCAACCAAGTGCTCAAAACGGCAGCTGCGCTACACCCACAGGAACTGAGGTCTCTTTACGAGGCCTGTTTTGGACAAGGTGTCTTCCCAAAACGGAGGAAAAGGCAGCGGATGGTCCTGATGCCAAAAGCTGATAAGCCAACGGAAGACCCATCAGCCTATCGTCCCCTGTGCATGCGAGATACGGCAGGAAAGGTCCTGGAGCGGATTATTTGCAACCGGATTGACGAGGCTATAGTGGAGGCTGGAGGACTGGCGCGACGCCAATATGGATTCCGGAAAACAAGATCGACAGTGGACGCCATTGAAAACGTCATCCAAATAGCGAAGGGGGCGAAACAAGGACGAAGATGGAAGGGGGCTCCAAGAAGTATTGCCTTGTGGTCACCCTCGATGTCAAGAATGCCTTTAACTCGGCGAGTTGGGCGCGCATAGCGAGTTCGCTGGCAGAGTGTGGAGTGTCCGTCTACCTAAGACGGATGATTTCCGACTACTTTAACGACAGGATGCTGCTATACGAGTCCGAGCGAGGTGTGGAAACGCATAAGGTCACCGGAGGGGTTCCCCAGGGGTCTGTACTGGGTCCACTACTCTGGAATGTTATGTATGATGGCATTCTCCGCATACAGGTGCCCCATGATGTAAAAATCATCGGATATGCGGACGACATAGCGTTAGTGATCGCGGCGAAACATCTGGAAGAGGTAGTAGCGGAGGCAAATCGCACAGTGGCCGTTGTCGGGAGATGGCTGGCGAATGCAGGACTTAGTCTGGCGGAGCAGAAAACGGAGGCTATCCTTATTTCGAGTCGAAAGGTACAGGAGGTCGTGGAGATAAGAGTTGGAAACTGCTCCATTACCACGATCCCACACTTGAAGTACCTAGGCGTCTGGATAGACTCCAGATTAACATTCAAGGAACACTTGAGGCGTGTAGGCGAAACGGCGGCTCGGATCTGCTCTTCGCTTTGCCGGATAATGCCGAACCTTGGAGGACCGCGACAGCGGAAGAGACTGCTTATATCAGGAGTTGTCAAATCCGTAATCCTCTATGGGGCGCCCATATGGGCTGATAATGCGAATGTCATGGCATACGTGCGCACCATAGAGGCAGCCTATAGGAGAAGTGCACTTCGAACGATCTGTGCCCATCGCACTGTGTCCACAGACGCCGCGCTGGTGATTGCTGGTATGATCCCTGTGGACCTGCTGGCCAAGGAGTCGTGGAGGTTATACTACGGCAGAAGTACGCGCGAGACCAGTGCTGAAGATCGCGTAGTAGCCACCAGGCAGCGCACCATACGGGAGTGGCAAGCCCGATGGGATGCGTCTGAGAAGGGCCGTTGGTGGAGACTGATGCCTGACCTCCAACGATGGATGAACAGGTCGCATGGCGACATAAACTACTACGTCACACAAATGCTGACCGGGCACGGAGGTTTCCGCGCATATTTGCACAGATTCCGGCTGGATGAATCCCCCTGTTGTGGAAACTATGGAGGCACGGAGCTAGAGGACGCGGAGCATGTCGTTTTCGCATGCCCGCGGCACAGCGGTGCCAGAGCGGTGCTTCAGAGAGTTTGCGGAGAGCCCGTGACCCCTGACAACATCGTGCACCATATGCTCGAGCGCCCCAAGAAATGGGAAGTTGCCTGTGACTCTTCTGCAGAAATAATGCGAGACCTCCGCCACTTGGAGTGGCGACGACGTTCAGGCAATCCATAGGAGGGGTCCTTTGACCATGAACCCGAATGAAGTATTGCTTAGCGGTTATGTACCGTCGGGGTTTTAGTGGGTAAGAGCCCCACACTACTGGCGCGTCGTCCAGTGTCTGGTTGCAGATTTCCACCTAGATACGAGTTCTTGTACTCGGGTTCTTTTTATATGTTTTCACCGCCGACAATCGCATGGTGACAGCGCTTCGAGGCGGCATTGCGCGATAGCGTTTCACGGCTGGCCTTGGCGGCACCGACACACAACACATGTCTTGCCAATTCCTCCGGCAACGAGAACCATCACCGTCTACCGTATCTACGCGTAGCGGCTGTGCCGCGGACTCTGTTGCAGCGTATTTTGTTCAAGACTTTCTACTGCTGGGCAAGCGCATGGCGCCAATGCTCTTTCTCATGTATTTACTCGCGTACCGAGAACCAGCACCGTCTACCGTGCCCTTGCACAGCGGATGGAAGCAGTCGCTGTTGCAGCGTATTTCGTACAATGGTTTGTACCGCTGCGCTAGCGCATGGCGCCAATGCTCTCTGTTTTGTATTTTCTCACATACCGAGAACCAGCACAGTCTACCGTGCCCCTCCGCAGCGGATGGCAGCATATTTCGTACCATCCCTTGTACCGCTGCACAAGCGCTCGGCGCCAACGATATGCAACACGTGTGTTGCTAACTTATACATATCCATATACAAATTTATATACATATTCTTAAACCTAGACATATACATACACATATCAATATACATATACATGTACATATACATATACTTCTAGATATACATAAACTTATAACTATACATATACATATACATATATATATATATATATATATATATATATATATATATATATATATATATATATATATATATATATATACATAATATACATATACACATACACATACTCGTATATATATGCACGGGGCTTAGCTTGGGCTACATATACATAATTATTTTATTTTAATTTATATATATATATATATATATATATATATATATATATATATATATATATACATATACATATACACATACTCGTATATATATGCACGGGGCTTAGCTTTTGCTACTGTGGGGGTCAGCGGATAGCTGAACGGCCTGCAGATATGTAGGTTAGCTGTGAATACTAAATAAGCAGTCCCCGACCATAAGCGGCAGGAATGGAGGGCGAAAAACTTAAAAGTCTACATGTTCCCGGCGAACTACCTGTGACGGGGCGAGTCGACACCGCTCATCAATTAAGTGTCCAATGAACGAAAATCCCAATAGCGTCTGGCTCATACTGAGCGGCTTATTGGTCAGCGTCTGTCTTCAGGTTATGAGCGGCTGAATCGACACCTGTCAGTAGGTCTAAAATGATATGGGTAGAATCCCAGAATAACAAATGGCAAATACAAAGGAAGGTATGAAAGTTACGGTGCAGGGTGTAAAAAGCCCAGTGCCGGCGGTTTTGGGGGGTGAGCAAGCAGGCTCCCAGCCGTCGATATACAATGACTGCAATGAGGCGGTGGTGGCGCATTTGGCCCACGTATCAGATAATGCTACAAGCGAGTGTGAAGCAATAGATCCCTTCAAACGAGCAGCAAAGGTAGCTCGCTCACCATAGAAGGCGTCTTCTGCGGTAAGATCTGCACGATCAAGGTCGTCGCCGCCCTCTTTACATCAGGAAAAGACGCCACCATTGAAAGCCGCACAAACGGAGCGAAATTATATGGCTGATCTAGGAGAAAATATAAATAAGCTCATAAACTTGATGCGTCTCCCTCAGCGATCAATAAATAATAACATGAGAGATCTCCTTAGCACTATTTCGAAACTACATGCCCGTGCACAGGCGGAGAATCTTAAGAAAGTCAGCAAAAGCTGTCCTCTGATTAAAGTGGCTACAGAGGCAATACGCCGGAAAACGCCGCCAAAGAAAAGCAAAACTTTCCATGAGGCAGCAACGAGAAAGCAGGATGTAATTTCGGATTGCGAGATAAGCGATAGGAGTACCACCAGAACAGGAAGGACGGTATCGCCAAGAGACGAAAGTTGGGTAACGGTTAAGTACAAAGCGCAAAAAGAAGAAGAACATAAAGACAAACGCCAAGTCTACCCCAAGACCGGATGACCAGATAATTTCAAAATCTGGAGACATGTCCTATAGTGATATATTGAGAGCGGTGAAAAAAGATGGAAACCTCCAACAGCTTGGCGACAATCTCTCGCGTGTAAAGAAGACAGCTACAGGAGAGATCTTGTTAGAGTTAAAGAGGGCTCAAACAGGAAGCACAAAGAAATTCAAAGAAGAGATTGGGAAGGCTCTTGTAAACCAGACGGAAATAAGGGTGCTAACACAAGAGTTAGTGGTAGAAGTCCGGGACTTGGATGAGATTACCACAAAGGATGATGTAGTCGAGGCTATCCGATCCCAAATTAAAGAGCTGAACCTTTTTTGTGAAAACTCCATCAAAAGCATCAAAAAGGCGTATGCTGGTACACAAACAGCAGTCATAAGTCTTCCAGTACGAGAGGCACGGACATTATTAGATGCTGAAAAGATTAAGATTGGCTGGGTTATTTGCAGAATCCGAGAAATGCTAGTTCTAAAAAAATGCTTTAGGTGCTTGGAATATGGTCATGTGGCAAGGGTATGTACTAACCCGGAAGATAGGAGTAAATGTTGCGTGAAGTGTGGAGAACAAGGACACTACGCAAAAGATTGTGATAAGAAACCATTCTGCGTTGCATGCAAAAACAGTGGAACGTCGAATACAAATCATCAAATAGGTAGCCGCAAATGCCCAATTTACTTAGCAGCAGCAAAATAAGCCAAAAATTAAGTTTCTTCAAATAAATTTGAACCATTGCGAAGCGGCACAGGAAATTCTAACGCAAACGGTGTATGAAAACAAAATAGATGTGGCGATAATCTGTGAGCAATATAAGAAGTAAAATGCTGGATCGTGGGTCTCAGATGCAACGAACAAGGTGGCAATATGGGCCTGCGGTGACAAAACGGTGCAAGATAAGCCATTAATATATAAATCTTACTACGCTAGAGCAAAAATCGGTGGATTCTATATATACAGTTGTTACGTGCCACCAAGTCTCACACAAGTAGAATATGAAAAAATTCTCGACGAACTGGTTAGAGATGCTATGACAACAACACCAAATATAATAGCATGAGATTTTAATGCATGGCCATAGAATGGGGAAGCAGAAGTACAAATCAACGAGGAGATGCGTTCCTCAAAGCGTTCTCCTTACTTGACGTTGTGCTGCTGAATACAGGGAGAAGGAATATCTTTGGAAAAAATGGTTATGGCTCGATCATTGACATAGCATTTGCCAGCAGAGCCTTATTACGAATGACGGAGTGGCAGGTTTGCGACTTATACACACATAGCGACCATCTGGCCATAATGATTGTTGTTGGCAACTACAAGCAAAGTCAAGGGAGAAGTGTACGTGTGAAAAAGGCACAGGCCAAAGGGTGGAAGGATGAAACCATGGATGAAGAGCTGTTCAAACTTATGCTGGACACAAACATAACCAGATCGAAAGAATCAAACGAGCAAGCAAAGTTTTTGGTTGATCATATTAGCAAAGCTTGCGAGGCTTCTATGATCAGGAAGAAACGCAACTGTCGAAAAAACCAGCATATTGGTGGAACAGCGATATCGAAGAGCTGAGAAATAGCTGCCGGAAAGAAAGGCGAAAATTCCAAAGAAGTAGGGGTACAGTGGAAAACGGAAATTTTCGTGAAGTTTTTAAAAAGAAACGTAAGGAGCTCAAAATGGCTATTAAAAGAAGTAAATTCTTCTGTTTCAAAGAACTTTGCGACAAAGCTGATGAAAACCCATGGGGAGGAGCGTATAAGGTGGTGATGTCTAAGATTAGAGGTGGCAAAGGACAAGCACCAACCTGCCAATACTCCTACAAAATGTGGTGGGTACCCTCTTTCCCCTACAACCAACACAAGTGGAGGAGAACTTGTTATCTGATGAGCCGGAGTTTATAGATACACCAACTATTACTGACACAGAAGTAATAGAGGCTGCTGCACGGTTTGGTGACTCCAAAGCGCCAGGATTTGGATGGTATTGCAAACCGGGCTCTAAAGATTGCCCTCAAACACAACATAGCAACTTTCACGGAGATGTATACAAGGTGTTTGCAAAAGGGTGGTTTCCCAAACATTTGGAAAAACCAGCGTCTGGTTCTATTGCCGAAACCAAACAAACCGCCGAGCGAACCAAGCTCATATCGACCACTCTGTATTATTGATACGATTGGCAAAATCTTGGAGTGGTTAATCTGCGATCGCTTGGAAAAACGCCTTTGAGAAGAAGTAGAGGGCCTGTCTGACAACCAATACGGATTCCGCACGAGGCGATCGACTATAGATGCGATCAAAAGACTTGCCGAAATAGCAGATAAAGCAATTGAATGTACCAGGTGGATGCATGGTACCAAAGAATATTGTGCACTTGGAACATTCGATGTGAAAAATGCTCGGCATGCTGGCACAACATAATTCGAGCATTAGAGACATTTAAAGCACCGGTGTACCTGCTGCGTATCATAAAAAGCTATCTGTCCGATAGAGTATTGCTGTATGATACGGATGAGGGAGTGAAGCGACATCAAGTAACTGGGGGAGTGCCGCAAGGCTCCGTACTGGGCCCACTCTTAAGGAATGTACTTTACGACGGAGTCCTTCGTCTACCTATACCAAAAGAAGTACAAATCATCGGTTATGCGGATGATATTGCAGTTACAATTGTGGCAAAAGAATTATGCCAAATTGAGAGCATTTGCAGAGGTACATCACAAAGAATAAAAAACTGGCTAACGTCATCGAAACTCCAACTGGCAGGCCAAAAAACTGAAGCAGTCTTAATTACATATAGACGGGTACAACATCAGAACGCAGCCATCGTTAAAATACTTAGGGTTGATGTTTGACGCGAGACTTAACTATAAAATAAACATTGAGCAGACCTGTCAAAAAGCTGCGCGAGTAACCACGGCCCTATCTCGAATGATGGCCAATATAGGCGGCCCAAATCAAAGTAGAAGGTTACTTCTGGCCAAAGTTACCCAATCCATAGTAATGTATGCGGCACCTGTATGGGGACAAGCATTAAAGCAGAGCCTTCTAGAACCGGAGGAATTATATGTGGAAGTAGGCCCGAGAATTATTGGTGCCCAATAAATAACACAAAGTAACATAATCACAATCTTGTAAGATGGGTATACTTTAGGCTGCTCATGCGGTGGAAAAGTTGATGGCCATGTTCTCAGAAGTCCAGATATATGGTGTGAGAACTAAGATCAGGAGCTTCAAAGAAGGTTGTGAGCTAGCGCAACAGAGTCTCCCGGAAGAAGATGGGGAACACTTAATAAAGTGTATTAGGCAAAGGACCACAGGTGATGCGTTTCATTTACTAGCGCATATCTCAGTAAGCACCCTATCGGATTTGTATGCACTTTTACCCAGAACAGATTTGAAACAGAAATCTAATGATACATTCAGAAAAGACATCCAGGAGACCATACAGAAACCCGGTGAGGACCGGAGAGTTTGGGGACGAAGACTTAGATCTTTAGGGAACGCTGTGAACCGGCTATGATTTCTGTATTCAAAGCATGCCTAATAATGGGGACTTAGCAAATTCCTCATTTAATCTATCGCAGATAACTATGGTAGAGTTAGTTAAATACGGTCTCTTCCGCTGAAATAGCAATCCAACTGCGAACTACAACAGTTGGAATCTGCTGGACTAGCACGCCTGCATAAGCAGGTGTGATACTACAACGGAACACATGAGATCTCAGTAAAATTGTTGGCCAATTTCCGTAACAAAAAGCCCATACAATAGATAAGTGGTTTACTCGCAAAAATACGCCCTACTGTATGGAATGCCAAATATATGGTCATGAGGCAAATAGACAGAAGCCAGGGGGCACAGAATGGGATTAGAGTAGGATGCAGCCCGCGACGCTGTGCCCGAATCCGCCCAGGAGAGAAGGTGGGAATAAATTCAACAGAACTAGAATTAATACCACGGAAGGAAGTGGCTAAGTAAAGAATCCTTTCAACACTGGGAGGTTCGGCGCAGCGTTCAAATTTGAATTCTAGTTATGGAAGCGGGGATAAACAACACTATACAGGGGTTGAAATGCTTCTCATGTGAACGAATGGGAGATCCAGCAGCAGAATGCAGGCAAAAATAATCCCAACAGAGGGACTAGGGAAACTTGCAGTAGTAGTAGGTCGAACGTAGCAGAGAGGGTGAATCATGTGTCAAGCGAATAATGAGGCACTCCAAAATATTCTTCTTGATTGTGTTTCGATTTGGTTTACAGTGGTGATTCTAGTAGTAGGGTTAGATTTTGATAAAATTAGAAAGTATAGGCTAATAGCTGTAAAAGCAGTATGGGAGTACAAGAATAAGATAACTATGTTCGCACGAAAGGAGTATAAGTATGTAAGGAAGAACTACACCTCATGGTGGGAGAGAATCAGAGAATTAGGGAATAGATATGCATACATTTTGGGAACAAGAATGCGTTGTTTCGTGGCTAGTAGAACAGTCGATTCGTCCAGTTCGGTAAGAATAATAATAGGATTCTGACTGACTGACTGCGGGAAGGAGCAATGAATATGGTTATGACTAATAGTCAGGAAAGAGTAGGCGCAAAGTCAACGAAGGCAATTACTCTCCGTGTAAACACGAAACTTCGGACGGTGCTTTTGCGCAAAGAGCAGCTAGCGGAGGATGTATATAGGGGAGAGACCATAATGCATGTTGACCAGGGTAAGGTGAATTATTAGATGCATCAGATGAGGACTATTATATAAATTAGGATTTTGTACGTAAGTTTCCTAGTTATGATAATTGTAAGGAACCGAACTGTGGGTCGGTTAACCAGATTAAACAGGTAGACATGAGAAAAAGGTTGGAAAGAGTATTAGAATCACTGAAGTTAGACCCGAGCGTAAATTCGGAGGAGAAGACATCTATAGAAGCCGTTTGTACATCATTCCATGACAAATTTCTACTAGAAGGAGACAAGATAACATACATACTCGAATTAGAACATGAAAACTATAGCTGATCAGCCGCCTAAAAATCAAAAGCAATAGAGATTGTCAGAAGCTCACAAAGATGAGGGAAATACGTGTTAAAGGGATGCTAAAGGATAATATAATTACACCAAGTACATCGCCTAGAGCGGATCAGCCGCCAAATAATCAAACGCAATATAGATTGGCACAAGCTCACAAAGAAGAGGGAAATAGCTTATAAAGGGATGTTAAAGGATAATATAATTACACCAAGTACATCGCCTTGGAATTCACCAATTATTTTAGTGCCTAAAAAGGGGAGTGCTCAGGGTCAGAAGAAGTGTTGAATGGTCGTTGAATTCAGAAAATTGAATGACGCCACTATGAAGCAGGTGTTCCCGATACCAAGGCTAGAAGAAATCCTGGATCAATTGGCATGTAGTAGATATTTTTTTACGCTTGATTTAGCAAGTGGCTACCATTAGGTCCTGTTGGATACCCAAGATAAGCAGAAAACCGCGTTTACCACCGGTTTGGGGCACTATGAGTTCAATCGGATGACGTTTGGATTAACAGGAGCACCATATACCTTCCAGCGGCTAATGAACCATGTGCTCACAGGCTTGCAAGGATTAGATTATTTTGTGTGTCTAGATTATATTGTAATCTATGGGAAAAACTTTTATCAGCATACCCAACGCTTATGCAAGGTGCTCCAGAAATTGCAGAACACAATTTGAAATTAAACACGGAGAAGTGTCAATCTTTGCGAAGAGAGGTGGTTAATTTAGGCCATCGTTGTTCAGAGACAAGAGCACTGCCGGACCTTCAGAAAGTGGAATGCGTGAAGACTATACCAAACCCAAGAAACAGAAAAGAAGCAAGCATTTCTGGGACTAGTCAACTATTATAGAGAGTTCCCAGAAGAACTAGCCGGAATTTCGTTGCCAATTAATAAGTTGCAACGTAAAGAAGCAAAGTTAGCAAGGACAGAGAACTTTCAACAACCATTTGAGAGTCTAAACAGATTATTAGCTCACCCTCGATTTTGGCGAACCCCGATTTTAAGCAAACTTATTTGGTGGTCAACAACATGCTAGCAATGAAGCATTGGGAGCAGTGTCGGAAATGACCGACCAATAACATTCGCAGGCTGGCCGCTTAGCGGTACGGGGAAGCGATACTCTACGATAGAGATAGAATTTCTAGCCATTGTTTGGGCAACTATGAATTTTAGGGCATATCTGCTAGGAGGCCCATTCCGACCACCAATTGCTGAGAGGCATAGGGAATCTTAAAGATCAGACCTCTCGGTTGGCACGTTTTTGGCACAAAATGTCGGAGTATGATTTTGAAATCATATATAAGCCTTGGAAAAAGAACCTAAATGCAGATGCACTTAGCAGAGTAGCTCGGACCAGAGCACAGACAAGGGCTAACAAAGCGAAGGAAGAACAGCGGGACAAAATAAGAAAAGGACTGGCGGATGAAAGTAATGATAAATCCTCACAGTCAGCGAGAAGAGTATTGAGTTGAGGAGTAAAGAGGATGTAGCAAAGGTAGTGAATGGTTTCCATGATTCACCTCTAGGTGGACACCAGGGGTCTTGGAAAACCTACTAGAAAATCAGAAGGATATACGTCTGGAAAATTGTTCTCATAGACATAAAGAAATATCTTAAGAGTTGCCCAAATGTCAGGTAAAACAGATTTCGAGGCTAACAAAGATGCCGATGGTGTTGACTGACATACAGAAACAACCATTTGATGGATATTGTAGGTATTTGACCAGCGACAGTTTCAGTAAATTAGTACATCTTCAAGTTCCAAGATGATATTTTTTAAATATATGGCATGCGTAGACATACCTGATGCCGAGGCGAGTACGTTAGCCAAAGCATTATTTGACGAAATTATAGCACGTTACAACATACCGAAATTGTTGGAGCACGTGAACGCTTCCAATTTCGTTTCAAAATTATTCTCTGAGACTTGTAAATTGGTAGGTATTAAGAAATTACACATTACTCCTTATCATCCGCATGCGAACGGTTTACTAGAACTAAGTCATAGACCTCTGGCAGAATACTTGCGTAGTTTCGTCAAAGAGGATTGCTGTAACTGGGATCAGTGGTTGACCACGGCCCTGCATGTACATAACAATACTCTACATGTATCAACAAAACAAACTCCGTTTAGCACATTCTAAGAGTTTGACTTCAATATGCCGGCAAATTTGAGGCGCAAATGTACGCTGCATGACCCAAACAAAGAGAAGAAATATCAGCTCCAGCGATCGCACGAGTTTGTTAGAGAAAACCAAATTGTGCTAAACGAGTAGCCAGAGAAGCCTACAAAGAGGTACTAAACTCAATAGTCCTTCATGTGGGTAACCGGGTACTAAAGAAGAACTAAACTAGGAAAATAAACTTTCTCTTGTGTGGTTAGGGCCGTACACGGTGGTGGAAATCCGTAGTCCCGCTACCACGGTTGTAACGATTAAATTTATCTCATTTGGTAAATTTATCTCATTTGCGAACTCACAACTGAATAACATGTATTTGTCGTGTAGTACACCCATAATCCTCATTTGATGAGCAACTGAAATCAACATTTTATTAACAAGCATAAAATAGTTCTATTTTCAAAGACAAGGCCAGCGTGAACCATTGAATCATGGTAACTAAGGTCGTTTATAAATTATATAATGCGAGTATGCAAATATTGAAGCCGAAATGCAGTAAAAACAAGAATGAAAAGAGAGAGAATGGTTGAAAAATATTAAGTAAGGTAATAAATAGGAACGAAAAATATAAAAATCACAGATACGAGAATCAGAATTCAGTTGCGGGAAAAGGAATATGAATAGAAGGTTTGCCTAGTGCATCCGGGCAAACCGAAAGTGTATTGACCAATTGCCCAAATCACAAAGTGGAGCCCATGCAAGGCGGAAATGTTAGCAGAGCACATATGCTTGTACATCTCGTACATCTGTACAAGCTTTGAATGTAGAATGAAAATGGAGCACTTGTATGTTTCTGGACGTACGTTAGTACATGATATGAAGATGGACATAATCTGTCGCAATAGGAAATAAGGAACGAGTGCATGGGCATGCATTCTAATAAGTAAGTATGATAATAAGTATATTTTTTTCAATCATGTAAAATAAAAATTACATAAAATATTCCTTTGAGAGTGTAAGCAAGTTTCACAAATATTTTCGCAACCGGTGTGCACATATGGGTGCATGCATATAAATAAACGAATTCATTTAAGATAGGAGATACAAACAAGTATCTGTGCCAGCTAGATTGGACAGACATAAACAACCACCAAAAGGGCAAATCAGACTATGGGAAAATACAATCTGGATTACCGCACTAGAGACAAACATAGACAAAAACAAAGCTAGAAAGAGCCAAACAACAAAAAATACAACATGAACGTGAGTATAAATGTTTTCTTTGTTGTTTTCCAATTGTTTATATATCAATTATAAAACTCCCCACATTACGTGCTTCCACTCCAGAAAAGATCCCGTTCATACCCTAGACAACTGACTTGAGAATGAACTGTGAATCTGGTTATACTATCCCACATGTGCAAATAAACTTACACAAGCGATTTAGGAAGAAACCAAAAGTAAAACTCAAACTCTATTTGAGATTGGAGCATAATGGGAAATATAACTCCCCACATTAGGTGCTTCCACTCCAGAAAAGATCCCTCAAGGTTCCAGATTTCACCGTTCATCTCCTAGACAAATGAGTTGAGAATGAACTGTGAATCTGGTTATACTATCCCACATGTGCAAATAAACTGACGCAAGCGATTTAGGTAGAAACCAAAAGTAAAGCTATTTCAGATTGGAGCATAATGGGAAATAAATAATTTTCTGAGTTATAAATAGTACCTATAACACAGGGAATGTACAATACGAATGTATTACACAGTTAAAGATTTCACTCTTGCTTCCCAACGTATATTACCATAACTATTAAGTAAAATCTTTTGTAATTGCAAGGGAAAGGCGAGAGAAACAAATTTAAAAAAAATATACAGTTTTGTTTTCAGTATAGAATATACAGTGTATCTGCCTTAATATATATGTCAGTATATATATTTTCTTAAGTGGAAGCGATCATGATAGCCAAAATTCGAAGATACCCTGTAATTATGGTGGGAGACGGCTACAACAACAATCACAGCTTTAACTTCAGTCATTCATTTAAATTTCTAGGGAGATTAATCTCCAGGCGAAAACTTCATAAACCTCGAAAAGATCCAGCTTTACGTAGCCAAACTTTATCGGCTAACTTCGTAACGTTTTCTACAATTAGAAGATCTCAGCAGACACATACGAAGCGAAGATTTTTTTTGACTTGATCGGAAGCGCAACTACTCGCGTAAGCTTGCAGCATCTTTATGCGTATCGTTCCAGAAAGAGGGGAGGAGTATGCAGAGTTCGTTGAGCGACATCACTCCAACAACGACGTCATCATACGGCGTCAACAGAACCAGCAGGCAGCCGACGTCGCAGTACAGAGTAGCGTAGAACAAGTTAAATTTGTAATTTGCTTGTAAGCTTATGTTTGTATATACGCCAAGAAGAAAAGAGTCAATAAAAGACCAAAAGTTATAAAAAAGGGAAATAAAAAAATAAACAGTTAGAAATTAAAAAAAAACAAAAAACATAAATACAGAAAACAAAATTTTAAAAAACAAATGTAATATAAAAAATACAAAAAAAACATGTAAAAAATAAAAGAGGAAAAGAAAAATGGACCCAAAATATAGCGATTAAAAAAAAACACAAAAATTTATTATTATAGGATTTTTTGAATCCATTAATTGTACATGGTGCAAGAAATATGTTGTAAACGATTCACTAGAAGGTAGTGTCACTTCCTTCTTTTAGAAAGATGTTCAGAGTCAAAATCATGCTACCTGCATGTAGTTGGCACACACCACCGACTCCTAACTAGACATTTGTGGTAGTTAGATTTGAGAAGTAGTATTAAGTAAGCACATATTTTTAGGGTGTAAGTATTATAAATAAATAGCGATTTATGAATAATCATTATATGTACTTCTAGGGTGATACAGTTTCTGAATCGAGTTGACGACGGGCATTGGCCTATAGAACGCATCGTCAGCATTCTTATATTCAATAGGTCAGCTGTCTTAACCGACTGACACCAATCAGGAAATGCGTAACTGGAAAACCAGAAAGGTGCTTACCTTGACTATAATTATTTATTAGGCGCATTCGATTCGTCACTTGTATCGAGCTCGTAACGAGCTGTGCGAATAAAACAGCACACGAGTAAGTGGTATACTTTGCAGCACTGTTTCAACTGTTTTTTTAAACAATTACTTTCTTTATATTTTTTATGCAAACTAATCATCTGAATATAATTTAAATCAACAGAATAAAAATATTTAAAATCAAAAAATATTTTTTTTAAAATTTTAATTTAACCAGCTAAAATATAAAAAATTCCAGATAATTTTTATGGGTATTTTTTAATCTCGTTGGTTTTCAAGCAATTTTCATTTTGGAACCACTTTTCTATGGAGGATGGAAAAATTTGCCCGTTTAATCCGAGTATAATTTATTCGATATCTTTTTTATACAAATGTCGGTCCTTTCGTCGATAAAGTGGCGAATCGAATGCGCCTATTGGAAAATAGTATATAATTTTATGCAATAAAGCTCTCTTATGTTTTGAACATAAATCAAGTGTATATTTTATTTGGCAGCTTTGAGCGCCTTTAGTAGACATCGGTTTGTTTGATCACGCCACTGACGAGCTATTCGAGGCTCCCTATACAAAAGATCCTCAACCATTGGCTCAGCCGGTAGGATCCGGCCAACATGTAAGAAAGAATGTTAAAGCAAAACATAATTTCACCTAGTACCTCGCCTTGGAACTCACCAATAATGTTGGTACCAAAGAAGGAGGGTGCTCAGTGTAAGAAGACGTGGAGAATGGTAGTTGATTTTAAGAAATTGATTTATTCCACTATCAAGCAGGTGTCTCCGATACCAAGGATAGAAGAAATCCTGAATCAATTGGGACATAGTAGATATTTTATTAAAAGACATATACTCGTATATATGTACATGTACCTTGCTTAGAACTGCGGTATGTATATATGTATTCGTATGTATGAGTATGAGCACGTTTTTTTTTTCTCTTACAGTTGGACGTTCATTCAAAAACGTATGATGCTGACTTGTACAGAGTTATTCCAATTCCCTTATACCTACACTGAAAAAGTAAGTCTTCTACTGTACTTTTTATGAATCTAAATTTTATTTTACCTGAAGCCTATAAGTTGGTTTTAAAAATGCATATTAATATCTACAAATTTTATCACCTCTATATTTTACTTTTTATTCTCTCTTAATTTTCCTATTATTGGTTTAATTATTTCAAATCTATTTATTACTCTATTAAATGCACGTATTCTTACTAACAATAATCCATATACCTATACTCATTTAATTTTCCCTACATTACCTACTTATGAAAATGTACGTTCGCACATTTGTACTTTATACACATACATATTCTTACTTCTACGTATGTCCTTCTATACTAACGTTTCGTCTCGAATTGTTTAAGCCACGCTGACACTAAATTTTCCACATATCCATGAAAACCCGTCGCAAAGTACTCGTCGTCCCTACAGACCTCTTTGTAAGGCAGAAATTTTGCGTGGTTGCTGTTAAATTTTTCCCCCAAACCTCGCAACTCTGTGATGCGTCTGTAATAGTCCTTCACTTTTTTGACATTCTTCCGGTCCTTCTTAAAGTTTGAAATCAACCTCTGGACCTCTTTACCCACCACTTCCTGGGATTTCAGCAACTCCTTCACTTCCATCGATAGTCCCATTGATTATGCCTAATCCAATATATATCTCGTTGAACAACACAATTTAAAGAAAAAAATCTCCATCTATTTGTTCATCCCAAATGCCAGAACAGATGGCGTATCTCAATTACAAATAAAACGCAAAAATTGTTAACACTTTTTATCAACTTATTCCAATATTTTATTGTATCATACTTAATGATAAATACAAATTTATTAAAAAATATTCCACCGTAAATTCTATCTTTATATTCTTTTTACTTATTTTCCATCACAAGTTCGATATCCGCTGTCTACCGGCGTCTAATACGTCCTTCCATCATTGCAAATTGGTCCTTGACTTCCTCACAGATACTCCTTGATTTCCTCTCACCATCTTTAATACTTAAAAAAAATCCATAGAAAATGCTACATGTTCGCTAAAACCGTAATTGGATTTACGGGCAAAAGTGTATTGATTCATTCCCGGAAATTTGAATCCATATTCAAAATTAAACCCGTAACGTATGCGCCACGTAATAATAGCATTTAAATTTTTTCTTCCACATTACTACGGAAATCGTAGTTTCCGAACTACAAAAACTTTGACGAAAGAACCCGTGTTGTCTGCACCTCTTGAAGTATTTTTGCCTAATACCCTAAGCTTACAATGTCAAATAATTAAAACAATGTAACAAACAATATAAATGTCCCTATCGACAAGCAAACTCGATTCTCCTACAAAAAAAAATCCTCAAAGATAGGACGACATACATAGACCGTCCGATCATACTGACGGTTTATGGTTGCCCATCCAAAGCTGCGTACAACAGTGCAAACGCGCCTATATGTTGCGAGTTCTTTTACCAGCGCTACGGCGCCTTCAGGGTCACAGAAGTATCTACTTAAACTACTCTACTATACACTCTACTCACCATTATCTTGTTTGATGACATCTTCTCTTTAGGGTCTTCGAATTTGGTGCAGGATGTTTCCCTGCTTCAGGGTTCCTTGCCCAGGGATTCCTCCACGCAGCTTTATTCTTAAAATACTAATTCTTATATACTATTCACAAAAAACAATTACAGTCTACGTATTGACTTTTCTGGTGTTCCTGTTACGCAATTGTTGATTGGTGTCAGTTGCTCAAGCCAACTGACCTACGGAATGTAGAAGTGTCGTCGGTGCATTCTAAATTCCCTTCGTCAGCTTGACTGCGGAACTGTGACACCCTAAAAGTTTACATAATAATTAATACATAAATACTGTTCATTTACAGTATTTGTACCCTAGAAATATGTGCTCTCTTAATGAATTTAATTAACCACACCAAATGTATAGAATCTCTTAGGAGTCGGTGCTGTGAGTCAACTACGCGTAGCTTGATTTTAACTCACAACACATTCCTAGCACTAGTGAACTATTATAGAAAGTTCGTAGAAGGACTAGCCGGAAAAGCTTTGTCAATCAATAAGTTGCTACGTGAAGAAGTAAAGTTCCAATGGACAGAGATCTGTCAACAAGAATTTGAGAGTCTAAATGAGATTATTAGCTCACTGCCGATTTTGGCGTACCCCGATTTTCCGCAAACTTTTTTGTTGACCACCGATGCTAGCAATGAAGCATTGGGAGCAGTGTTGTAACAAGGGGTAGTCGGAAATGAATGACCAATAGCACTCGCAAGCAGGACGCTTAGGGATAAGGAGAAAAGATACTCCACGATAGAAAAGGAATCTCATTGGCTGGGCTACGAACAAGTTTAGACCATATTTGCTATGACCATGATTTAAAATATGTACCGATCACCAGCCGTTCAGAGGCATAGCCAATTTGAAAGAGAAAACTAGTCTAGGCCACCAAGCTTCCGACACAGAATGATTGTATAAACCTGGGAAGAATAATCTGATTGTAGACGCACTTAGCAGAGTGTCACAGAAGCAAAAGATATCAGTATTGTAAATAAGAGCAAAAACTAAAGCCGAGAAAGAGGCGACCATGGTTAAACGGTCAACCAAAAACGCAGAAGCGTCAAAAGTGGAAAAACCAAATAACGAAACAGATAAAAAGCCAGCCAACATGGCTTGAAAACGAAAAGGATAGAGAGGGCGTAATGAAAGATTTCCATGATTTACCTCTAGGAGGACACAAGGGGTATTGGAAAACCCACGAAAGAATTAGAAGAGGATACGCGTAGAAAGGTGTGCTCAAAGTAATAAAGAAAGTATCAGGCGAACAAGATTTCATGGCTGATAAAAATGCCAATGGTGTTGGCAGACACACCGAAACAACCATTTGATGGATATTGTAGGTATTTTGCCTGAGACAGTTTTGGGAAATAAGTACATTTGACGTTCTAAGATGATTTCTCAAAGTATATATACGAGTATGGCATGCGTACCCATACCTGAAGCCGTGGCGACGGTGGACAAATCATTCTTTGACGAACTTATAGCCCGGTACAAAATACCGAATATGTTGGTGACCGACAATGGCTCAAAGTTCCTCTCAAAACAATTTCAAAAACGTATAAATTATTAAAAGTCAAAAAGGTGCACATGACGCCATATCATCCGCAAGCGAACGGTTCTCTATACTGCCCGTTTGTAGGTCTCTTCAAAATTAGGGTCCAACATCTGGTTATACCTATTCACTGCTTCCTGAGCCTCCAATGATTCTATAACTTCACTTAAAAATTGCATCGAATATCACTTAATAAAACCATAATCTCATTATGAAAACGCAGATTTTTCTGCAATACATATCTCTACATAAAATGCACTTCCACTCAAACAAAAATTTTTTTTTGTAAATATTCAAATAAATAATAATTTTAAGCATATATGCAAACAAACGTACCAATATTATCCGACTTCTAAATCTCATGATTCGACCATAACAAATTTATTAAACAAAATTCCACAGTAAATTATTTCTTTATATGTATTATTTCTTTACTTATTTTCCATTACAATTATTTTCATTATTTTCAATGCCAATCTTTCCTTGACCGCCTCACAGATCCTTCTTGACTTCCTCTCATGTATCGTCACATGTTCGCCCAACTCTAATTGTCCTTTCACTATCTTTTTTGCTCCCAAAAATCCATATATGTTCTATATGTTCGACAAAAACCGTAATGGGCTTTACAGTTCAAAGCGGCATGATTCATTCCCGCGTGAAATTAACCCGTAAAGAATGCGCAACCTAATGAGAGTATTTTCATTGCTTATTATTAACGTACAAAGCAACTATAATGTAATGACGCAGAGAAAACAAAATAATTTCAAATGCTCAAGTATAAAAATTGTACTAAATTAGATGCACAACAGCGAATACAAATTATTTAATTAATCTTATTGCATTTTCCTTCGTTTAAATACTGTTTTGCAATATTTTTGGCAGCAGAAGGCGGTCATTCTTACAAACTTCTCCTCCTCTTTTTTCCATTAAAATCGTGAAAATTGAATATTGCAAAATATGCAAAATATTAACTAAACATTTATGCGCCAATTGTAGTTGCGGAACTACACAAACTTTGATGCAACAACACGTGTTGTATGCACCTCTTGATGAAGTCTTACCAAATACCAAAGCATAAATGGGTGTTTAAATGTGTAATAAAACAAAATGAGTATCTAAAATATCCCTAGCGACAAACAAACACAAACCAATACAAAACGTTTCCACAATTATGCTGACATATACTCGTATATACCTTTAGATCACTCCGACGGTTCCTTGGTTGCCAAGACATAATCGCGTGCATTAGCACAATAGCGACTAATGTTCCAATTTGTTTAACAAGCACAATGCGCCTTCAGGGTCGCAGAAGTATTTTCTTATATTACGCTATTAATACTTATACTCATCATTGTCCTTTTTGGTGACATCTCGATTTGGTCGGATACAGGATGCTTTACCTGCTTCAGGGTTCCTTGCTCTGGGTTCCTCCAGATTTGTTGCAGGATCCTTCGCCTGCTTCAGGGTTGCTTGCCCTGTGTTTCCTCCTGTAGGTGAGAGCGGCTGCGCCAAAATGTTGGCAGCCTTGCGGTCACAACTGGATTCCCAAGCACATTCCCTGGTGTGGAAAGTTGAGGCGCTTTATGTAGCTGCCATAAATACCTGTGTTTTAAAAACTAATCATTCTGGCTGCGCCATATGATCTACTGAAGGCCAATGTGCGAAGTCCACTCGATTGCGGAACTTATTGTTGTGAGTCAAACTCACAATTTCCACTAAATTCCAGTAGCGCTTAGATTTTATTATTAATAAAATAATAAATGTACATAGCCCTAAGGTGCACGTTAAACTTAACAAAATTGTTATTATGAAGTAAAAGTAGATTGCATGCTTTTAGGTGCGCAGATTTGACAATTGAACTGCAATGATCTTCCACTATCATGCACGGTCAGCAATTTCTAAAATTGTGCCAGTCAAACAGTTTGGTCAACAATTGAACAATGTGTAAACCAAAGAGTGCGACAATTGATAATTAAGTAACAACAATGGTTGTACTTGTAGGTGCTTTGATAATAAACGGAAGATTCTAACAAACAAACTTTAACGCGTTTTAACTCGCTGGGTAAGACTGGACATTGTGGACTCAGGCTGCTAACAAGCGCACAGTTATTGTCCAACGGGTAAAATATATCCGGCAACCACACCTATACCCCAACATTAATGGCACAGCCGCTATAAGGACCTACCGTCCTAGGACCATACTAGAATCATTTCGGAGGAAACTCAGGAAAAAGATACCTGCAATAATAATAACAGCAGCATCATCAGCAACAATAACAACGAAATTTGCATCAATAGCGGCAGCAATAACATCAACAGAAAGCCACAATCATCAGACATCTGAGCAATGGAGGGAGCAAGTAGGAAACTGTGAGTATTTTATTAATTTAGCGTAGTATAAGTAGATTCTTCTGCGACCCAAAATACGACGTACCGCTGGACAAAGAAGATGCAACCAACAGGCGCTGTTGCACGCAACTATGTATGGGCAAACATAAACCGTCAGTAAGATCGGACAATCTGTGTATGCCGTCTTAGTTGTAAGGATATGAGGTAGGGGAATATGTTTGTGAATCGCAAGGGATATTTAGTTTTTCTTAGCACTAATTCAAGTTTTAACGCACGGTTAAACAAAGTAAGCTTAGGGTATTACGAAAGAATACATCAAAGGTGCATCAAAGTTTCTATAGTTCCGAAACGATAATTGGCTCATAAATGCTAAATTAATTTTGGCTATTTTGCAATATTAAATTTTCAAAATTTTGATGGAGAAACGGGGGAAAAACTTCGTAGAAATTATCGCCTTCTTAGGAATGATCGCCTTCGTGAAGAGCAGTCACCTTGTCGGGGTACGAACGCTTAAATGATTGCAATGACGCAATGGGTAAGGATGGCGCAGTTTAGGCTCTTATGGGATTACCCTAGCCGGACTGACTACTGCGGAGTAATCGAACTAAGAACTGTCTCCCTCCTAATCCAGGGTGTTCTTGGGATCGTGCCCATTGGAAGTTGTTTTGCAGCCAGGAGGTTAATTAGGCTGTATCCTAACGGAGTGCCCCTTCCTGACACCAGGCCGCCTCAGGTAGTAACGGTGGCCTTGCTGTGGTACGGGGCCTGCCACAGTTGACCAACCCCTTCCCCTTTCAAATTTTTGGCTGCCTTAGCTTGATCAATCGAGCGGGTGGCCGTAAGAACCAGATGAACAAATTAAACAAAAAAAAAAACTGACGTGCGATCTCTAAACGCTATTTCGGATGGGACTCCAAAATCCTCCGCACACTCTGCGGAGGCTATTGTAGCTAAGGACGTCGAGCCTGGCACAAGCAAAGCCACGTGCTGCGATAGTGTTGCTAACCACGGAACCAAAAGGTTCTATAAAGTAAAAAGGGCTGCCCTCCGGACGGTGGAATGCTTGTCGCGGATCCCAGCGAAGGAGAGGACGGTGAAGGAGAAGGCTTCCCTCGAGTGGGCGACGAAAGTCGTGAAGGAGTCTCAAGCTCCAACACAACAGGCTACTAAACATCAACGGTCCCTAGAAGAGACCACCCACCCGGACCCAAAGAAGTTTAAAAAGCGCGGTACTGTCACCACGAAGTCCTTCAGCGAAGTGCTGAAAGGACACCAGGTCATGGCGGTCATAGATCGTAATGACCCGGATGGGTCATTCAAAGGTAGAAGTAAGCCTTTCAAGGCCCTACCTCCAGCTTTTCAAGGGATTCCCAGGTGGTTTTCCCTCTTTTCGCGACAACGGTTGGCATCAGGGTCACGTGAAGCTGATTGCCTGCGCGGATCAAAGGTCAGTCGACCTCTATAGGATTGCGATCTCCAGGATAGGGGAAGCATGGCCAGGAGCAAGGCTCGAATTCGTACCTAGGGAGCTGATCCCTAGTAGACCGAGAGCGCGCGCGTGGATCCCAGCCGAACCGTCTGACCCTGAGGCTATCTTGGAGATCTTTAGGTTAAGAAACCAGCAGCTCCCGACTAATAATTGGTAGGTTACTAAGGTGGAGGAACAAAGAGGGGATTACAGGTCATTAACCCTTGTGGTGAACGCCCAATCTCTGGCGTCTCTAGTGAAATCCAATTGGGTCGTGGGCTATGGCTTCTCATCCACAAGCCTCAAGGTGTACAAAAAGGATGGACAACCGTCTGACACGGATCAAGCGGTAGTGAATCCTTAAGGGGTAACTGCTGATCCTGCTGCTGCTGAGGACTTCGCCATGCACCCGAAACGTAGTGACTATATGTCAACTGTGGGGGGTTTGGAGATTCTCCTAGGGACAACCATACTCAGTGAGGAGGAAGTCCTTCTGGAGTCAAACCCGGAGGCTGGCGCTGATGTCACGGTGGTGGAGGTGACCAGCGCTACAAGTAGCAGAGATGCTACGAATAGTGCAGATTAACCTCCATCACTCGAAGGAGGCGTCTGCCAGCTTTCAGCTCCGTCTTGCAAAAGGCGGAGTAGACGTTGTCCTGATGCAAGAACCCTGGACACACGGGGACTTGGTATCTGGTCTCAGGACTGAAAATTACAGCTTGCTGTATACCGTAAGTGAAGGAAGACCTAGGTCTTGTGTCCTCATTAGGAATAATGTTAGCTCATTTATTCTCCCCAATTATAGCAACAAGGATCTAACGGCCGTCTGCCTGGAAACTGGCAAGGGACGGTACTGGTTGGTCTCGGCCTATATGGCGCATGACCATGAGATCCTTCCAGAAGCCAACCTACAGAAGCTTGTTGTGGATGCAAAGGCTCAACGGGTGGCTGTTACTATTGGATGCGATGCCAATGCGCACCACAATATCTGGGGAAGCACGGATGTCAATGAACGAAGTGAGTCATTATATGAATATATTGTAACGACTAACCTTTCTGTATGCAATAAGGGGTCAGATCCCACTTTCATTACTGCTAATAGGCAAGAAGTCCTTGACTTAACCCTTGCCTCCGAATCAATTTTTGATCGGATCTCAAATTGGAGAGTTCTAGAGGAACATTCCTTTTCGGATCATAGGTTAATTCAGTTTGATCTTCTAGATAGTCTACCCAGCCCTAAGGCTTTTAGGAATATCAGGAAAGCAAACTGGGACCTCTACAAGGTGACTGGGGCTGAAATTGATAGGTCTGTGGATGTTTTAACGGTTGCTCTTAATAAGGCTCTATTGGTCTCTTGCCCACTCAGTAGACCCAGGGGGAAACAAAAACGCACATGGTGGGGGAGGAAATTAGGGGACTCGGACAAAACTGTAGGAGACTTTTCAACAGCGCAAATAAGTCTAGAGATAGTGCAGACTCGGCTTTATATAAGGCAGCACTCAGAGCCTTCAAAAGTAAGCTTAGGAAGGCACAGAGAGAATCGTGGAGAAACTTTTGCGGTGACGTAGAAGATATCTCTGAGACGTTCAGGTTGGGGAAGATCCTATCAACTGCTCCAATGGTACCTGGTTACCTGAGGAGGGAGGATGGATCCTGGACTTCAAATAGCTTCTTCTGGAGACTCACTTCCCTGGTTGCTCGAGCACCATTCCGCGGAGAACGAAGCCCAGCGTTAATGTACTTGAAGTCAACTCAGACATAGTCACGAAGCCAAAATTGCAATGGGCTATCCACAGCTTCAAACCATTTAAAGCATCTGGCCCAGATGGTGTAGCTCCAATTGTAATTCAGCAGTAAGAGAATCTAATAATAGAGTGGCTGTTAAAGATCTATAATAGTTGTCTTGAATTAGCGTATATTCCAGACTAAGCTGGTTCTCTTCACTAGGAAGTATAAAATTCCTCAATTTATTGCTCCAAAACTAATGGGTGTAGATATTGACCTTGTCGAGGAGGCTAAATATCTGGGCGTGATCCTAGATAGGAAGCTAAACTAGAAGGCTAATATAAGCGAGCGCATTAGGAAGGCTCAGGTAGCTCTGTACTCCTGCAAAAGAGTTATAGGCAAAAAATGGGGCTACAGCCTAAGGTAGCCTATTGGATATATACAGCTGTGGTACGACCAGTCCTTTTCTATGGGGTGCTTGCTTGGTGGACAGCTCTAAGTAAGTCCACATACAATAGGCTGATAACAAAGGTACAAAGAACGGCAGAGGTATTCATAAGTAGTGCCATTAGAACGACTCCAACGGCAGCATTGGACATTATGCTCAGTCTGCTGCCTGTTGGGCTTTTTGGCGAAAAAATGGCTGCAAACTCAGCTATCAGGCTAAAAGCTATGCATCAATAGGATGCCAGGAATGTAGGTCATGCGTCCATGCTAAGACATTTTGAGGGTATTCCTGACTCTTTCGACTACATCACACCAATATACGCCTTCAATGGTATGTGCAAGATCTCCATTCCCTCCAGGGACGAATGGAAGGATGGCATCCCCCCTCATGTAGAAGGGGTTCACATCTACACAGATGGATCCGAACTACAGAGTAGGGTGGAAGGTGGTGTATTCTCAGAAGATTTGCGCATTAACATGTCCTTTAGGATGCCCGACCACTGCCAAGCTGCTTTGCGCTCCCTGGATTCGGTTATTATCACCTCAAAAGCCGTAAAGAGCTGCCGCAAATCTTTAGACGAGATATCTAAGCAGACCCGTCTGCATCTGTGCTGGGTTCCGGGTCACAGAGATATTCCAGGGAATTGCAAGGCGGATGAACATGCCCGTGAGGGTACTACCATACCGATGGAACCAGATAGGTCGCAATTCGGTATTCCTATTGCCACATGTAAGCTCTTAGTAAATACAATATCCTTAGGAACAGCGGGCAGGCGCTGGTCTGAACTTTCAGGATGTAAAATAGCTAGACAAACCTGGCCAGAGATAAATGTCAAGCGCTCTAAGGACCTACTGGCTCTAAATAGACAAAGCATAGGTCCCGTGATTAACGTCTTAACGGGACACTGGACTCTAGGCACACACGGGTGTGGGGATCGCCTCTAACGACTTCTGCAGGAGGTGCATGGACGAGGAGGAGGAACAGTCCACTGTTCACCTACTGTGCACGTGTCCAGCTTTGTCCAGAAGGAGGCGCACTTTCCTAGGCGACTACTTTTTGGACTCCTTGGGAGATATCTAAAAAAAAAGATTAGCCTGTTGTCCCATGCGGTATCACAAAGGGTCAATGTTGGCCTAAGTGCCCCCTTTTCGGGTGGCCGCCATACCTACCTACCTACCTAGGAAAAAATTATTGCAAAACAGTAACTAAACGAAGGTAAATACAATAAATTTATATAAATAATTTGTATTCGCAGACAGACTTGTGCAGTAGAAATTATTATTATTATATCTTACACCATAATTAATTATGAGTGCAAGGTGTTGGTGTTGAAATGCAACCCTGAAACCATCTTTTGCAACTTACATATTCTTGCAAATTCTTTTACTAGTCTGAATTAATATTATTGCTTCTTCTCTTTCTTCCGTTTTATACGTCACTTGATTTTGTACATTCGAACGTGTAAGATCTTTTATAATAAAACATTTTTAAAGCCAAACAGTTGGAATGAGTACTTGCTATAGAGGCCTTAAACTCGAAGAGAAAAAAGATTTTATAGAAACAAGCATTTTAGAGACCAAGCTCGAGGCATGATTTGAAACTGCGACACTCGGGGTGCGAGTCTAGCATGCTTACCCCTAGACCACAGAGGGCGGCTAGAAAGTACTTGTTTTCTCTACGGCACTACATTACAGTTGCCTTTCTATTTTAGTTATACACCGAGTTATGTTTGTTTATTATTATATTATTACTCGTTTTAACTTTATACTTTGAAAAAATTTAATATTGAACTAAATGCGAAGAAAAAACCAATTCAAATTAGATCTGGAAGAACTGGAATCACAAGTAGATATTCCTGGATCGCCGGAGTACAAGACACAAGAGAAGTAGAGGTCTTTACAGACGGAAGTAAAATTATTTACAGAAAAAATATTGGCAATTGGTAGCAGCAACGAGGAAAATTGAAACTCAGGTACTCTGGAGATTAGCGAGGGACAGTTTGAACTTGTCGACTTTAGAAGTGGCAGACCAAGCATTAGCGACTATTCTGAGTCGAACGGAGGGGAAATTTCTTCAAGCCTTCAAAGATACAGAGGAGAGTGGAAGGCAAACACGGAATATGTCGGGAATAAAACTAGAGAGCTTTCTAGGAAACTCCGAGAAACCGAGGAACCCGCATCATATTTGGAGAGGAAATATCTAGAGCTCAAAAGAATCAGGACGACTGTTAAGCAAGGGACAGCAAGAGTAATACCGACATCAACTTCTCAAATACATACCATTGCGGAATGGCAACGCAGATGGGAACAAACGAACCTTCAGGCTGATCCCATGCAAAACAACATGGGTAACAAGAAAGCATGCAGAACATTTACATATACAATATCATATACATAAACATATACATATACATACACGTATAATTATACATATACATATACATATAGATATACATATACATATACATATACATATACATATACATATACATATACATATACTACTGCATATACATAGACAAATATTATATTAAATATAAATATACATATATTTATGCATACAAATATACATATATTAATCCATACACAATGCATATACATAGAGAAAGATTATATTAAATATAAATATACATATATTTATACATACACCCATACATATATATATATATATATATAACCATGTGCTAACAGCCTTCTAGGGGTTAGATTGTTTTGGGTATCTGGATGATATTGTAATTTATGGGAAGAACTTGCAGCAGCATTCGCAACGCCTGTGCAAGGTGCGCAGAAATTACGAGAACACAATTTGAAATTTAACACGGAGAAATATCAATTTTTGCGAAGAGAAGTGTTTTATTTAGGCCATCGCTGCTCAGAGGCAGGAGCTTGACCCGCAGAAGGTGGAATGCATTAAAAATTTAGCGATTCCGAGAAATAGAAAGGAAGCATTCCTAGGAGTAATGAACTTTTATAGAAAGTTCGTGGAAGGACTAGCCGGAATTGCGTTGCCAGTGAACAAGTTGCTAAGAAAAGAAGCAAATTTCGAATGGACAGAGAGCTGTCAGCATTCGAGAGGCTAAAAGAAATAATTAGCTCGCCACCGATTTTGGCGTACCCCGACTTTGAGAAAACTTTTTTGTTGACCACTGATGCTAGCAATGAAGCATTAGGAGCAGGATTGTCACAAGGGGTAGTCGGTAATGGCCGACCAATAGCATTCGCAAGCAGAGCGCTTAGTGAGACGGAGAAGAGATACTCCACAATAGAAAAGGAATTTCTATCCATAGTATGGGCTACGAAGAATTTTAGGGCATATCTGGTAGATCGCCCATTTAAGATATACACTGATCACCAGCCGTTGAGGGAAAGACCAAACGTCTAGGCTCGCCAGGTTCAGACACAAGTTGTCTGAGTATGATTTTGAAATCATATACAAACCTGGGAAAAAGACTCTGAATGCGGAGGCGCAAAGCAGAGTACCGCAGACAATGAAGATATCGGTAGTGCAAACTAGGGCCAAAGCAAGGTCAGAGAGGGAGAAAACCGAGAGAATTCAAGGGGATAAAATTGATGCGACAAAAGATGTTAGCAATGCTGGTTTCGATGCCAATGAGCAAACAGCCAGTAGCGTGGAGTGGCTGGAGGATAAAAAAGATATCCAGGCTGTGTTAAAGGGTTTTCATGATTCACCTCTAGGTGGACACCAGGGATTCTGGAAAACCCATGACAGAATTAAGCGAGTATACGGATGGAAAGGTATGCTCCGAGACATAAAAAAGTATATAAAGAGTTGTCCAAAATGTCAGGCCAACAAAAGTTCAAGGCTAACAAAGATGGCAATGGTGCTAACTGACACACCAAAACAGCCATTTGATAAAGTTCATATGGATATTGTAGGTATTTTACCTGTGACAGTTTCGGGAAATAAATACACTGGGAATCATGAAAATGCATATAACACCATATCATCCACAGGCGAATGGCTCATTGGAACGTAGTCATCGACCTCTGGCCGAGTACTTGCGCAGTTTTTCCAAGGAAGACGGCTCGAATTGGTTGACCACTGCAATGCATGTACACAACAATACTGTGCATGTATCAATGAAGCAAACTCCGTTTAGGACGCTCTACGGGTTTGATTTCAACATGCCAGCGAATTTGAAGCGCAAATGTGCGCCAATATACAATGCTGACGATCCCAATAAAGTGTAAAAGTATCACCTACAGCGAGCGCACGAATTGGTTAGAGAAAACCAGGAATGTGCTAAACGAGTTGGCAGGGAAGCCTATAACAAGATACTAAACCCAGTAATCTCTCATGTGGGTGACCAAGTACTAATGAATAATCAGGCTAGGAGAAACAAATTCTCACCTGTTTGGATAGGTCCATATGTAGCAGCAGAGATCCGCAGCCCAGTTATAACAGTCGTAACAATTAAGCGCAAGAATAAAAAGCTACATAATAATTTATTGAAATTGTTCCACATGAGACCACACAGCTAAAGACATGTGTTAACAGCGTTTTACAAGAGTAAACACAAGAAAAACAACATAAACAAAATGAAATAGCGTACGTGTGTGGGTCAAATAACACGCACAGCTTCGATTTTCAAAATCAATGCCAGCAGAAGTGTGTCAATTAAACTCGGGCAAGTAAAATTGACGTAATGTAAATATGCTTATTAGGCACTGTAGCCGAATGAAGCACCGTAGAAAAACATATATTTTTAAAAATATTAAATAATAATTCAAAATAAAATCATAAGACAGTCGTGGGTAAGTATTATGAAACTTAACTTAAAATACATACATACGGCAGTTTATGCACTCGTAACGCGTAAGCGTTAACGCCAGGCAACGGAACCGCTGGTGAAGTGAGTATATATATACATATATGTATATATGTGTACAAGATACAGAGTGAATGTACGAACGTATATTGAAAGAAGTAAGTATTTTAGTTAAGAAGCATGGGTATGTACGTATGTATATTTTTGCAGATATTTACATACTGTAGCAGGCTACATGTAAATATACATAGATTTTTTCGGTTTATCGCTTAGGAAATTAGCGTGTGGGGAATAGTAATATATATGTATATTGAATTAGAACAACATATTTAGCTTACCATTTCAAATTAGGTAATAACGTTGGCAATTAGTTATAAAATGCGTTGAATGTATGTCTGTATTCATATAAGAGCATGGTATCGTGGTGTACGGATATATACTTGTTAATAGATATATACATACAAGGCTAGTAGTAAATTGAAATATATAGAGTAGTTAGATGCAATGAAAAGTTGAGTCATGCAATGGACAATTTTTTCACATGAACATGTTTATCTTTTATATACTCGCTTGTGTAAGATGGGCAACTTGTTTTGTCCAGAATTGATATAAAATTTTGTTTATATCAGAGGGCAAAAGAATTTGAAAATTTAAAAAGATATTATATAAAAAGAGAAATGATATGAAACAAATTATGAAATATTTAAACAAAAAAAAAGTAATAAAAAGAAATCAATATATGAAGAACAAATAAATTGAAAAATGAATGAAAAATGAATGACTGAGATTCAATTTTTTCTAAACGAAATTTGGTTCTTACCTATTTCACAAAATAAGTACGGATTATTACATATTGAATATTCAAAATATACTCGCATTAAGAAAAGTTATAAATTATTATTATTATTATTACACTTTATTCTAATAAATTAATTATTACAATAATTACAATTAATGAGTCCTGGATGCTAGGGCCTTCGACTCGATCTTAATCTATTTTATTTTAAATTTTATTTTTGAAATTTATATAACTTAAAAAGGATTCTATTAATTTTATACTATCTAGAGTCACATTTTTTAAAAGATTACTAGGGACTTCCGTTTCAAATATATTTCTTCTAATTGCACTGAAAGCTCTGCATTCGTTCAATAAATGAGTTATTGAAGCTCTGTGTCCGGTGCAATAATCACAATTTGGCGCTGTTTCTCGACGTAGTAGGTAGGTAGTTAGGTAGGAGTGGCCGCCCAGTTTGCCAAAAGCATACTTGAGCACACATAATGGCCCATTGTGATACCACGGTGTGGCGCCGTTCAAGCACTGACTAAAAAGGTTCCCATACTTGGGATGGTGATAGTCAGCGCAAGGACAGCGTCTGGAAAGGCATTCTCGACGTAGTAAGTCTTCGTGCGAAAATGAGGCATGTCCCAACCGAAGTATAGTATAATTATATAAATTTTATATATTTTTGAAATTCATTTAATAAATTAACTTATGAAATGTTCAACTAAAATTAAACATAGAAATTAATATATGTATTCAGCTTTGATGATGTGAATTGAAGCAGGAAGTTCCGGGAACAGCATATATCGGAAGACGGTTCGGACTAAAGGACCAACGTATTATTCGATGGATTGGGGATGAATGGCGACTAAAGTGATATCTCGAAACAGCATATGGCAGCAATTTTTGATCACGTTTTGGATGGGTTTATTGACAAACAATGGAAAAATAAACAGGTTTCCTTGCGGTGTCATATTTTGCATTGGACAGTCTTACGTTACAATGTCCACCCAGTGGATCACAATCTGACCAGAATTGTTTTTGAATAAGTTGAAGATGGGCAAAAGCATAAGGAGGGTGACTGAAACCACCACCAAATATAATAAGCAGAGAAAATTATTCAGAAATATTATTCGCTTATGAAGTTGATTTACTAGAAGATGACACAGAGACTGGTATCTAATCGGAGTACCCAAATTGCGTCATTAACCGTGTATCTCAGAGAAATACCGATAGTCTACACATCGGGATCAACCAAGTCAAATTCCAATATGAGAAAGCTCAAGAGAAACACTGCAAAGAGCACGAGACTCTTAATCTCGGGGTCGTGGGTTCGAGCCCCACTTTGGGCGCCAAGAGAAACACTTGCACCATAAAACGCATTGCTGCAAAGTTTATTTATTTATTTATTTATTAATGTTACTAAAGAATACTCTTATTATAATTACAATTAGTTCCAAGTTCATTTTTACTTACATTAATTAATAACAATAATGCCACATTCTGTAGTTCCAAAGGAACTAGAGGCGAATGCGGGTTACATATGATGGAAAAGAAAAACAATTATGTTTACAATTATGTATACAAATAAGTTGACATGGGGTCGTTAAAGCAAAGCTTGAACATTAGTTTTAAGTTTGATTTTGAGAAACATGGAAAAAAGAAGAAATGAGAAAAATGTTTATTTAATATTAATAATAATAATTGCAAACTTAGTTTAATTTAAGGAATTATTTATGAGATAGATTTTTATTTTAGTTAATAAGTCAATTAAATTACTACATCAATAAGCGTATTAACATTTACATAGGATAACTTTAAGAGCCACGATTTCACTTCTCTTAAAAAAACATACTTATTACGAATACATCTAACATAACTAGGAAGACAATTAAACAATCTAGGACCAACCGAGGTATAAAAGTAAAAGAAATGTTGCAAGTTATGCGGTGGAACTAACGCTAAGAAATGATTTTAATCCTTAAGTTATAATTCATATAATTCCTATTGACAAGATAACCAGATCTTACAAAAAACAATTTTAAGACTTTAAAATAATAAAGGTGTTTAAGAGGTAGGATGTTTAAATTTTTATACAGAGGAAGACTACTTTCATGAATACTTTTTTTGCATATAATTCTTATTGCGTGCTTCTGGACCGTTAGTAAAGGTTTAATTTTATTCATATGTGTACCGCCCCAGCAGGTCAGACCATATTCCAGCTTAGAATGAAATATTCCAAAATATATACATTTAAGTAAATTGTTTGAACAATAAGACTTTAAAAGAAAAAGTTGTCTTATAGCTGCCATTAAGTATCTTTTTAAAGCAATAGAGTGATCTAACCAATTCAATTTCCAATCCACTATCACACCAAAATATTTAAACGTTTTAACACAATCAATCGGAAAACAACTTGTGGGACAGGTCTCAAGGGAGTCATATGTATATGTATAGTTCGACGAATTACAGATTTCATGGCAGATGGAATATTTTTTGCAATTTGCAGAGTGAAAATTAAATACAGGAAGTTTGGTTTCTATACCAGCCACATTAAAAAACATAATTTTTGTTTTGTCATTTAGAACAAGTTTGTGTGATGTAAACCAGTGTCTCAAGATTTCCAAATCATGATTTAATTCAAGAACAGCTTCAAAAGTTGAATTGCAGGAAAAAGTGCAAGCCATATCATCAGCAAATGCTATTGTTTTACTAGAAAACTTTTGTGAAAACAGTGAATTTATGAAAATCAAGAATAGGACTGGGCCTAATACTGACCCTTGAGGTACTCCAATGGTTATATTTGCATAATTACTATAAAAAGTATCAATTTTGACTCTTTGTGCTCTGTGCGACAAATAAGACGAGAACCAATTTAAGACCATGCCACGAAAACCACATTTAAACAATTTAGTTAAAAGAATTTGATGATCAACTGTATCAAATGCCTTAGTTATATCCACGAATACAGCCGCGGAGACTTTTTTGCAATTCAAACTATTGTAAATGTTAGTACAAAAACTCAAAAGGGCATCTTCAGTGGACAGACTTTGCCTAAAGCCATATTGGCAATCACTAAAAAATTTTGTTTTATTTAAAAAGTCAATCATTCGTGATTTGACAGCTTTTTCAAAAATTTTCGAAAAAGTAGAAAGAATCGAAATCGGTCTGTAATTATTGAGCATCGATCTATTTCCTTTTTTGAAAAGTGGAATAACCTCAGCTTTTTTTAGTCCATCAGGAAAAATTCCAGAATTAATGCTTTTGTTAAACAAATAACAAAGAACATCTGCAACATTGAATACTATTTTCTTTAGAAAATTGCTAGAAAAACCATTTTCAGTGTCGGAATTTGAATTCTTAAGAGACACGATAATTTTATAAACTTCCAAGGAAGATATTTCTTCAAAAAAAAAACTCTTAAGGCTTGTATTTTCATTTTCTACGCAATTACAAGAATAATTCACAAGGCCATTATCCAGAACGACATCACTACCAATAGTAGAAAAAAACTTATTAAATAAATTTGCTTTGTCACATGGACTAGAATAAACCGTACCATCAGCTTCAATCTCATGAATAATATTATTTGTGTTAGATTTATTTAAAATGTTGTTTACTAATTGCCATTCCTTTTTAGCATCACCACTGATCTTATTAAATTCATTTTTGAAATATTCACTTTTTACATTGGAGGTTTCGGTTATAATTTCTCTACAGAGTCTATTATAACGGGCTTTTAGATTAGCATTCGAAGGAAATTTTTTAATTTTCTTATAAAGTTTATTTTTAATCTTTATTCTATTAAGCAACTCAGATGTCATCCACTTTTGAGTCTTTTAGTTTTATTAGGCAACGCTACTGTAACGCCTTTTGAACATTGAGCAGTGTAATGAGATAATGTGTCAATAAAAGTATTAAAAGCAATAGACGGATTTGGTTCAATATACACATTTACCCAAGACTCATGATGAAGATAATTATTTAGCTGAATGAAATCGGTTATTAGTTTAAATGAATCAATAGGCGAGTTTGTATTTTTACACAAGACAACATTTTCAAACATTAAACATGTCAGGCAATGGTCGGATAAAGAGAGATTACAGACTGAACTACAGATTGAAATATTTTTTGATTGAGATAACCGCACAAAAATATGGTCAATACAAGTACAAGATTGATTGGTAATACGAGTTGGTTCAATTATACACGATTCAAGACCGTACGAAGCAAGCATAAATAAATAGTTGTCAACAAATACAGAGTCTTGCAAAATATTAAGGTTTATATCACCAAGTAAAATGACATTATTGGATTTTTCCGAATACAATAAATCATTTAAGTCATCCAAAAAAATGTCAAAAGAAGTGTTAACAACGAATCTATAAATACAAATAAATACAAAAGTCTGGTTATCAATTAAACATTTAACTTTAACAACATCCGAACTCATAAGATTATAACCCAAAAACTCACAATTTATGGTATTCGTAACAAAGACGGCCACACCACCAGCTGCATACTGGTCATTGCAATTTGCATAAAACTTGTACCCCGGAATAGCAAAAAGTGACTTTTCAGTATCATAAATCCATGTTTCGGTTAAGAAAATGAAATCAGGCCTATTAATGAAGGATTCAAGATGTAGTAAAAAATTATCAAAATTCTTGCGCATACTTCTAATGTTTTGAGAAATAATATAAAAGCTGTTATTATTGTTTGGGTTAGTTGAAATACTTTGAAAATCTACACTTCTACAATTTGTCAAAGGAAGATCATATAAATCATCACCATGATCTAAGTTAACCATAATAATCTCAATAGATTCATTATATTTAACTTTTAATTTATAAAACAAGAAAACAAGAGCAATTAAAAATTAATTGACTCTGTTTAGATCATCAAACGAATTAATAACGATAACAATATCACCCTCCTTTTTACGCATCAAAACTTTACCATTTTTAACCCAAACAAATTTAAAACTTTTTTCTTTTTTTAATTTCTGAGCAGCCTTTAAAAGATTTCTGGTCAACGCGGGCAAGTTATCATTTATATAAATTTTATTGTGACTATTTCCACCAAATAGTTTTGCATTTAGCTTTTTTACGTTAGAAAACTTGTTCCTCATTATTTCTTTCTTCCTATAAAGAGATAGAAACTTTACACATAAAATATTAGGAGAAGGGTTTGATGTTGACGTTTCACTTGTTTTTTTAATAGATTTAACATAACAATCATCGATTTCTAACTCAGTAATGTTTGAATTTAGGCCCTCACAGAGAACTGTCATTGCTGCGTTGAGTGCGTTGCTGTTGTTTATATTTGGGACACCAACAATTTCTACGCATTTTTCTCTATTTTTATTCTGGAGATAGACAACTTCTTGCTCTAGCTCATTTACCTTGCACTCCAATAACTGTTTTACCTCTTGCAAAATAGAAATTTGAGCAAGCGCGTCAGCATTCATTTTTTTAAGAGCTAGAATTTCGTTGAATACGAGCTCCAATGTGATGGACGACTCATTGGCATGTATGATGTTGTTGTTGTGAAGTTGCGACTGAGCTTGAGTGAGAGTCACAGCATTACTGTTGTTTCTTGGCAGCTGAGGCTCCGCACGCTGTAAGTCCGGTTGATAGTGTTGATGAGTTGGCGCAGTTTCTGCATGTTGAATTTTATTGCATTGTTGTTGTTGCTGTAATTTTGCAGTCTCAGTTGACGAAGAAGCAAGAAGTGGAGAATGAACGGAAAATTGTTTTTGTAGCTGCTGCAGTTTTTGCTCTGGAACAGCCGGCACTGGAGAAGAAGGAGAGAGATTCCCTTTATGAGCCTTTGCGGAGGAATCTGCTACTCTAGTTGCTGAAGTTAAAGATGACGTTGAAGCCAGAGGTGGAGAGCGATGCGAAGTACGCCGCGCAGCCGAACAAGTATTGCAAACAAAGCCCTTGTTGCCAATTTGCATAAATTCGACGTCACTCTGATTTATATTCATACAGCTCCAATGGAAGTATTCATTGCAACTAGTACACTTTATTTTTTGCTGATTTCGCTCAACTTTCTGTTTGCATACACAAGGCATAGTTAAAATATTTAATAATTAGAAATTAACGAAAAAACACAAAGAAAATCACACTAAAAGTGCGTAGAATTACAAGTACGTGTTGACCCCACGACGAACACCGACGAACCAGCACGTAGCAGAGGTCGCAGTATAATGTAAGATTTTAGGTATAAAATAGAATTGTGCTATTGTATAGATATTTGTATATACGCCAATGAGAAAAGAGTCACTAAAAGACCAATTTATAAAAAGGGGAAAGGAAAAAATGTTAGATATAAAAATAAAAGAACAAAAATAAAGTAACGAAAAAAAAGTACAAAAGAAAAGCTAGTGAAAAATAATATGGAAAAGAAGAGAATAATAAGAGAAAAAACCGTGATATAACCCAGATAAGGCGATTTTAAGAAAAAAAACAAAATAAAACACCACTATAGAGTTAAATCGATGCACATAATTGTTTGCAGTGCAGGAAAAATAGTGTAAAGATTTAATGGAAGTTAGTTGCACTAAGTTCTTTTAGAAAGAGGGGAGGGATATTGTGAGTTAGAATCAAGCTACCTACGCGTAGTTGACTCACAGCACCGACTCCTAACAGATACAACACATTTGGTGTGGTTAGCTTTAAGCAATTTAGCCAATTAAGAAAGCACATATTTTTAGGGTGCAAGTATTATAAGTAACTAGAATTTATGTAATAAAGGTTATGTAAACTTTTAGGGTGTTACAGTTCCGCAGTCGAGTCGACGAAGGGCATTGAAATTAAGAATGCAACGTCGACACTTTTACCGTAGGTCATTTGGCTTGACCAACTGACACCAATTAACAGGTGCGGAACTGGAACACCAGAAAGGTCAGTTCACAAACTGAAAGTGCTGTTTGTAAATAGTATATAAGAATTAGTATTTTAAGAATAAAGCTTCTTGTTGTTCTAAAACTAAAAGTGTATGTAGTGATTCTTTTTGTGAAGAGTGATTCTAGGTTTACCGGTACACGCGCGCCCAGGACAAGCAGCAAGAGGACCTCCCCGAGGACAAACAAACACGGTCCCCAACAGTACTCGAAGAAATTATTTTTGTTTAACATCACTTAAACTTGCCTGTTTACCTTATCTTTATGAGCTTGCGGCAATCTGTATTGCTCTTAATTAATTGGCGGCTGATCCGCCCTAATCGGTATTTCGTGCTCTTCATCCGGTGTATATGCTAACTGGTCTCCTTCCACCAAAAATATGTCATGGAAGGACGTAAACATGGCTTCTATGGAGGACCTCTCCTCTGAGTTTACGCTTGGGTTCTTCAGTAATTCTGGTACTTTTTCATCCTTTTTCTTATATCTACCTGTTTAATCTGGTTAACCGACCTACAATTCGGTTCCTTAACATTATCGTAACTAGAAAACTAAGGCCTAAAATCCCTACCTACTAGGTAGTCCATCTCGGAGGCATTCAGTACACAGGCGTAGGCTTTGCCTTTGTGAACATATATGGACGAGTATTTGGTGACCTCTCTATCTCCGACAGCAGTAGTGAACATGTCCTGCCTTTTTCCTAACATGAACTTCGCCCAAAACAGCCGTACTCCGCTCCACCAAGAATTGCGCTCTAATCGCCTCTTCTGCTAATTCTCCAGAGCTCCTGTACGGCTATTCAGCATATGAATCTTTAGAGCCGGGTCGCGGAGTTCCATAACGAAAGCTGTTAAACTGACTTGTCAAGTTCGTATGATTCACCTCCAGGTGGACACCAGGGGTCTTAGAAAATCTATTAGAGAATCAGACGGAAAGGGATGCTCATAGATATAAAAATTATGTTAAGAGTTGCCCAAATGTCAGGTAAAATAGAGTTCGAGGCTACCAAAGATGCCAATGGTGTTGACTGACACACCGAAAAAACTATTTCATGGATATTGTAAGTATTTTACCTTAACAGTTTTGGGAAATTAGTACATCTTGAAGTTCCAAGATGATTTTTCAAAATATTTGGCAAGCGTAGCCATACCTGATGCCGAGGCGAGCTCGTTAGCCAACGCATTCTTTGTCGAAATTATAGCGCGTTACAAAACGATTTTCCTGTCAAAATTATTCTGAGACTAGCAAATTGGTAGGTACTAAGAAATTACACATAAGTCTTTATCATCCGCAAGCGAACGATTCGCTAGAACGAATTCATAGACCTCTGGCAGAATACTTGCGCAGTTTCGTCAAAGAGGATTGCTCAAACTGGGATCAGTGGTTGGCTACGGCCCTGCATGTAAATAACAATACTATACATGTATCAACAAAATAAACTCCGTTTAGCACATTGTAAGAGTTTGATTTCAATATGCCGGCAAATTTGAGGCGCAAATGTACCCTGCATTACACAAATAGAGAGGGAAAATATCAGCTACAGCGACCGCACGAGTTGGTTAGGAAAAACCGAGATCGTGCTAAAACGCCAGAGAAGCCTACAAAAAGGTACTAAACTCAAAAGTCCTTCATGCGGGTAACCGGGTACTAAAGAAGAACTAAACTAGGAAAATAAATTTTCTCTTGTGGTTAAGGCCTTACACGGTGGTGGAAATCTGCAGCCCAGCTAAACTTCACAATAACTTGCTAAATTTTTCTCATTTGCGAACTCATAACTAAATGACATATGTTTGTCGTGTAGTAAACCCATAATCCTCATTTGATGAGCAAGTGAAATCAACATTTTATTAACAAGCATAAAATAGTTATATTTTCAAACACAAGGCCAGCGTGAAAGATTGAATCATGTTGACTAAGCTCGTTGAAAAATTACATAATGCGAGTATGCAAGCAAACATTGCAGCCGAAATGCAGTAAGAACAAGAATGAAAAGAGAGAGAATGTTTGAAAAATATTAAGTAAGGTAATAAATAGGAATGAAAAATCGTGAAATATAAAAAACACAGATTCGAGAATCAGAATTCAGTTGTGGGAAAGGGAATATGAATAGAAGATTTGCTTAGTGCATTCGGGCAATTTGAAAGTTGATTGACCAATTGTCCAAATCGCAAAGTGGAGCCCATGCATGGCGGAAATGTTAGCATTGCACGTATGCTTGTACATCCGTACAAACTTTTAATGTAGAATGATAATGGAGCACGTATTTGTTTATAGACGTACGTTCGTACAATATTGGTACGTGATATGAAGATGGACATAATCTGTCCCGATATGAGCATGTATATGTATGGACATGCATTCTAATAAGTAAGTATGATAGATAGATAGATAGATATATTTTAGGGTGTTATACACTGCGACCTGCAAGATCTATTGTGATGCCCCTATTTATTTGAAAGAAGAAGATAGTCTCATCTATAAATCTTCTGCCAGGTTAATTTTCGACAGGAACTCATATATTTTGTAGGACTCAATATGAGGGATCTTGCTCATATCTAAGATATATTCTCCAGAATACCTGAGTCTATTGTGTGCTAATGGTCCGCAGTCTGTGATCAGGTGCAGTGTGGTTTCGTCACTTTCTCCACAGAATCGACAGATGACATCTGAAGATATACCCAACTTGTTCACATGGTAGTTGAGTCTACAATGTCCGCTTAAAATGCCTGTGATGATTCTTAATTTACTCCGAGGAATATTTATTAACACCTTAGCTCTTTTAGGATTAAAATCTGCTTGAAGATCTTTGGACTGTCTTAATCCTGGAAGAGTTTTCCAGGTTTGTCTTCTTTTGCATCTGTACACTTCTTCAGCAGACCTCCAATGGTATTGGATGAAGGTCCACAGAAGGGCTCAGGGTCGTTGAAAGGAGAGGCCGCAGCCTTTCTAGCTAAGCTATCAGCTTTCTCATTTCCCTCTACTCCTATGTGGCCTAGTACCCACATTTGAGGTAACTTATTCATACTGCCTAAGGAGTTTAGCTTCCCAATACAGTCCCATACAAGTTTAGACCTCTCCAAGGGTGAGCTCAGACTCTTGAGTGCTGCTTGACTATCAGATAGTATCACGATATTTCCTGTCAATGTTGATCTGGGCACATCTTTCAATAGCGTGAATTCCCACTTGAAAAATGCTTGGGATAGAACCCATTGGTTCCCATTAGTTGGTTCTAGGCCCAAATACTCCTGCCCCAGTTCCGTCTATTGTCTTAGAACCGTCAGTATACCATAAGAGGAAATTTTCTCTAATTTTATACGTTTCAGTTAGACCTTTCCATTCTTTTTTGCAACTCATCATTGTACTGTATTTGTGTGCAAAATTGAATTTTCTTGGCATAAAATCGTTGTGAGAATTGTTAGCCCATGTATGTAGGGTGTAATTTGAGCCTCTCGAGATAATTTCTTAGATTTTGGTAAGAGATTTCCTAGCAGAGTCTTGAATTACTAGATGTAAGGGTGTTAGATCTAGGATAACTTCCATTGCTGCCGTTGAACAGGTGCGCATAGCTCCAGTGATAACAAGGCAGGCAAGGTGTTGTACTTTACTTAATGCAGATTTCGCTGTCAAAAATCTGACTCTATTTGACCAGGCTACAGAACCATATGTGATGATTGGTCTCACCAACACGGTATACATCCAGCGAACGATTTTGGGTTACATCCCAGATTTAGCAGCAAGCCATCTACATATCATTAAGGAAGTTGTAGCCATCTTGGTGGTTGAAAATGACTCCGAGGTATTTGGTCTCAGAGCTAATATCGACCTGTGCACCATTTAGAAGAACCGGTTTCATAAATGGTAGAGATCTTTCTCTAGTAAACGGCACAATGGTGGTCTTTGAGGCATTCATTTACAATCCTATTCCCCTGCCGTTAACTAGCTGCTAATAAGCCCCTCTGGATAATATCAGAAAGAATGGATTCAGATTTTCCTCTAGCTATTATCACAATATCGTCCGCTTATCCTAGACATGATATGCCTAGATTTGTGAGATTTACCAGAAGATCATCAACTACTATGCTCCACAAAATGGGTGATAATACCCCACCCTGCGGATATCCTTTATTGACTTTGACTTTAACAGTTTTGTCAATTGCTTCAGCTTCAGTGAGTCTACTGTTGAGTAAAGCTCGTATCCAATTGGAAGTGGTATTATCTATTCCTCTATTGTTAAGAGCCCTAATCACATATCCGTGAGGAGTGTTGTCAAAAGCCATCTCAATATTGAGAACTGCACAAAGTGCTATTTCTTTTTTGTCCAGTGCTGCCTGAATAAAATCAGTCAGATAGTATAGTGCGGTTTCAGTAGATTTTCCCGCAGTATATGCAAACTGACAAGGATGCTTGAGACCGTATTAAAGGCTCGCTATTTAATACGGTCTCAAGCAGATGTATATTAACTATTTTCTCCATTGCTTTTAGCACAAAGGCTCGCTATTTAATACGGTCTCAAGCAGATGTATATTAACTATTTTCTCCATTGCTTTTAGTTCAAAGGATGTCAAACTGATAGGCCTGAAGGATTTGGGATGGGCCATATCTTTCGTGCCTACCTTGGGGATAAATACCACTCTAGCTGTGCGCCATGCTTCGGGTATATACCCAAAAGCAAGACTTGCCCTAGTGATATTCACCAGCCGTAGATTCAGTACCTCGCTACTCGTTTGGAGAAGAATTGGGAGAATACCATCCGCACGCGAAAAGAGCTGATGGCCCATCTCAACCTCTCAGTAGTTATAATTTCTTTTCCACCTTTCAGCCAATTTTGCTTGTTCTTCTAGGAAGAGCATCCATCTGCAAAGATGGCGGTAACTGGATCGAGCTCCCAGGAAAGTGCACACGCAGCAAAAGAAGAGTGCGATACTCTTCATTTGCCGTGAACGTCCATCCTCAGATTTCAATGCCAGATTTAAATCGACTTTGTTTTTCGCAAGAGCTCTATGGAGTCGTGCTACTTCAGGAGTCGATTCTACACTTTCACAAAAGGATCTAAAGCTAGTCCTTTTGGCTCTTCTGATCTCTTTGTTATAGATCGTCAACTCTTTCTTATATTCTTCCCAGTCTCCCGTACGCTTAGCTAGATTGAATAGCCTACGCACCGTAGTACGTCTAGTAGACAGACTAGAGTTCCACCAAGGAACATTCCTGCTATTTTTCTTTGTTCTTAGAGGACAAGATAAAACATAAGATTCGGGAATAATTTCACCCTCCTCTAGCTCCACCGGATTTGTATATATTCTTTGGATGTTTGAGGATGGAGTAGTTAATGCACTGAGCTCTCGAAGAATTTCCAGTTAGTATACCTAGGATTTCTAAAAAGTACCGTTTTTGTGATGATAGCTCTCCTATATCGAACTCAATTATACTGTGGTCCGACAGAGAGGGTTCGTCCGAAACTTTCCAATTGTTAACAATTTCAGTTAGCTCTGGACTAAAGAAAGTCAGATCAAGAAATCCCTCCCTAATTACATTTCTAAAAGTGGGTGTGTTCGCATTATTTAATATGTATAAGAATGTATGTATAGAACTGACTCATTCCGTTTATTGGTGTCACTACTACCCCAGATGGTATTGTGTGCGTTTGGGTCACAGCCTACCAATAGTGGAATCCTTTTGGATAGACAATACCTCGCCAGCTTATAGACTTCTTCCGGGATGTCATTCCTATCTCCCGGAAAGTAGGCCGATGCAACGACTATTTCGCGAGAGACCCCACCATCTATATACTTTACCATGATGGGTGTGAGATCTCGCGACATGAATTTTGAAAGACAAAAGTAATTAATATCATTTCTAATCAGGATACAGGTGCGGGGAATCTCAGAATTGGCATCCGATATTACCTTTGTAAACTTACTGGACAGCTTCTGCTACCTTGGTAGCTACATAGCAAAATATGGGGGTGCAACATCTGATGTGGCAGCATGCATAAACAAAGCACGGTCTGCATTCCGGAATTTAGATCGAATTTGGCGTTCTCGTGTGATATCGCTGCTCACAAAAATACGAATATTTAACACCAGCATAAAACCTGCTCTGTTGTATGGGTCTGAAACATGGTTGGTCTCAGAACAAATAACTCGACAACTTCAAACTTTTGTCAACAAATGTCTACGAAGAATCTGCCGTATTTTCTGGCCGACAACGATCATGAACGAAGACCTGTGGCGCCTCACCAATAGCGAGCTTATAGACACACAAGTTAAAAGACGCAAGTGGAGCTGGATAGGGCACATTCTGCGTAGAGAAGACACCAACATTGCAAAGATGGCCTTTCAATGGAACCCACATGGTAGTCGGAAAGCAGGACGCCCACGACAAACATGGGTACGCACTATCCACGCAGAAAGTCACCACAGAGCCACCTGGAACGAAATAAGACACCTGGCTGCTGATAGAAACCGTTGGAGAGCTTTTGTGACCGCCCTATGCTCCGACTAGGAGCGATATTTGACTCTTTTATAATTATGTCTTTTAGTTAACTTTGTTAGCATATGTATAGTTTTATTGTGTCAAATGTCATGGAATTAATAATAATAATAAACTTACTAGAAAGGCCCTTAATCTGACCTTTGTAACACCATGGCTCGTGAATGAAGGCCAGCCCCATGTTGTTGTTAGCAAACACCCTCCCAATGACAAACGTTGGCGTGATGGATGTTTGCTTGAGCCACTTTCAGTCTCGTCATCTTATGGATCGGGTTGTGACGGGATGGTGCTATCCCCATCTTCGTCCTCCTCATAGCGACATCCTCCAAACTGTGTACCAGTGAAGGGCAGTATGCGGCCTCAGCCCCTATCTCAATAATGGGGGCCATGGAAGAGATTTCCGGGGCCACAGTCTTCGGTTGAGCTTCACATGTGGGAAGGTTACTACTCGTAATTGCCTTTGACAGATGTGGGATGTTTGTCTCCTCTACTTCCTCTGCCTTCGGCTTTTCTTGAATACGTTTGGAACAACTGACTTTGATCGTGCTAAATCAGTAGTTCAACGCATATCCCGAGCTCTTTATTTGTTGAATGGACCCATAATCTGTTTCCACGGACAACAACTGTCCGTTCCTCTCATCCTTGCAACTCCATATTCTCCAGAAATTGGTGTTTGGACCACTTGACCGCTACTACGAGGGAGGAAGAGGAAGACTGTGTATGAGCGTGGGATGATTTCTCCCACACTAGCGACCAAACTGACGCCCTCTCTCACTGAGTGCTGCGTCACGACCACTTTCAGCGATTCCACCGAGTCCGTCGAACAGCAGTCGATGCTCAGGAAGCCAAGCTTGAAGTGGATACCATCGAAGGAGAATTCTTTGATTCACTCTCCAACCAGCCTCTCAAGCAACATCTGCTCAACACTTGTCAGCTCCTTGGTAGTCAGGATGGTGTTAGGATAGTCCGCAGCAACAATAGCCACCTTGGTAACGGATGCCACCTTAGCGTAATTACCTGCTGCCTTGGAACCCCCAAGACTAGGTGGGCCTGACGGTTTTGCCGTCTTCCTCTTTTTGGCTGGATCAGGATTAGGAGAAAAGGTGTTTCGTACCCTTTCCTTCAGGTTCTTGTTTAAGTTCCGTTGTGATGTGCCAGCCGAAACCTTTACAACCCTGTGCTCCTTTGCCTTGGCAAGAGCATCATCTGATTGCAAACCCTGAGACAGGTAGGTGAGGTACCATCTGACTCCAGCTCCACTCAGGTCATCCAAACCCCCAGGTTGAACACGATCAGGAAGAGGGATTCCTCTCTTGGCCATCCTGGAGGTTTTCTCCGAGGTGGTAGGTCGGGATGGATTACTCCCTTTGTCCCCCAGTTTTACTTCCAGTGTCAGCAATCTCTTCTTAGTGGAGATGGGAGTTTGTTGAGTTGGTTCCATTTTTGCCCTGGCAGCAGCAGAAGTGGATGGCACATCATCGGAGGAAAGTTTCGGAATTCCTGCACCACCCATCCCGTCTACTGTCATTGGGTCTACTGTCATTGGCTAGAGGTCCAACCACTGTTTTGGTCACGGATGAAGGTCTCCGTTCATTGACCGCAGCAGCATTTGGGCTTAGCGGGTGAACTTACCGCACTAAGCATTGGCTCATCAAGTATTGTGTGCTCCATCTGATTTGCCAATAGAATTGCGGTGAAGTCCCGCGGAATTTTTTGATTTAATTTATTTTTCTTGATAAAAATTCTTTCTTGCTGAGAATGTAAAGACCACTCGGACAGAGATCCGCCATATCCGAGCTAGGTTATTGCCACCGAAGGGCGCCTTTTATAAGGGGGCTCCGCTTACGACTAGACTATTTAACAGCGCCTCTAGCCTGGAAGATCATCAGCACGAGCCGCGTGACCCCTTGATCCAGCCCTTACCTTCGAACCATAGTCAAGGTGTATTACTCAATAATGTACTATTAAGGAGTATCAAACACTGAGCGCTACTTCCTGACCTCAGCTAGATCCAGCACTATCAGACAATTGATGCCATTATACACTTATTACCAGCTGGTACCCTCGGGTAGGGTTCAGTCGAAGGATTTTCTACCGGCCAAGTAAGTATGAGAGTAAGTATATTTTTTTCAATCATGCAAAATAAAAATTACTTATAATATTCTTTTGGGGGTATAAGCGAGTTTAACAAATCTCTTTGCAACCGGTCAGGACATATGGATGCATGCAGATAAATATGTGAATTCATCTACGATAGGAGATGCAAGCAAGTGCCTGTGCCAGCTAGAATGGACAGCCATAAACAACCACCAAAAGGGCAAATCAGACTGTGGGAAAATACAATCTGGATTACCGCACTAGAGACAAACATAGACAAAAACAAATTGAGAATGAACTGTGAATCTGGATATACTATCCCACACGTGCAAATAAACTTTCGCAAGCGATTTAGGAAGAAACCAAAAGTAAAACTCAAACTCTATTTCAGATTGGAGCAGAATGGGAAATAAACAATTTTTCATAATTATTAATAGTATCTATAATACAGGGTATGTACAATACGAATGTATTACACAGTTAAAGATTTCACTCCTGCTTCCCAACGTATAATAACTATTACGTAAAATCTTTTGTAATTGAAAGGGAAAGGCGAGAGAAACAAATTTTAAAAAATATACAGTTTTGTTTTCAGTATAGAAAATACAGTGTATCTGCCTCAATATATATTTTCTGAAGTGGAGCGATCATGATAGCCAAAGTTCGACGATACCCTGTAATTATGGTGGGAGACGGCTACAACAACAATTACAGCTTTAACTTCCATCATTCATTTAAATTTGTAAGGATATTAATCTTCATAAACCTCGAAAAGATCCAGCTTTACGTAGCCAAACTTTATCGGCTAACTTCGTAACGTTTTCAACAATTAGAAGATCGCAGCAGACACATACGAAGCGAAGATTTATTTTGACTGGATTGGAAGCGCAACTACTCGCGTAAGTTTGCAGCATCTTTATGCGTATCGTTCCAGAAAGAGGGGAGGAGTATGCAGAGTTCGTTGAGCGACATCACTTCAACAACGACATCATCATACGGCGTCACCAGAACCAGCAGGCAGCCGACGTCGCCCTACAGATTAGCGTAGAATAAGTTAAATTTTTAATTTGTTTGTAAACTTGTGTTTGTATATACGCCAATAAGAAAAGAGGCAATATGCATATATATATATATATATATATATATATATATATATATATATATATATATATATATATACATATATATATATATATATATATATATATATATATATATATATATATATATATATATATATATATTCAATTTCAATTTCAATTTATTGTTTAAAGTTATAACATAAGACAAAGTCTTTTAATATATAACTATATATCAGTTATTAATATATATATATATATATATATATATATATATATATATATATATATATATATATATATATATATATATATTAAATTAAATTAGCAACTAATTAAATAGATAAATAAAAAAATAAAAAAAATGAATAAGTAAATAAGTAATAAATAAATAATAAATAAATCAATAAATAAATTAATACAACAATAAATAAAAGAATACAGATAGAAAAGAATAATAAAAGAGATTGTTCGCGCCGGAGCCCTCCTGACAACGGCTGCTGCCTGCGCACCGTCACCATGCGACTCTGCGCGGGGCTCAGTGCGGAGAGAATTCCCCTCATTGGGTCCCGCCAAAGTCGTGTAGCAGGCCGCAGCCATCTTTATTTTGGTGAGAGTGCTGACGCAGGCAGCGGAGGAGAGCTGGTCGGCAATACTGCGTGCCGAAGTCAGTTGAACTTGAGCAGTCAATCAAGAAGGGTGGAGCAAAGATATCAACAAAACATACTTTTAAACGTTACTTTTACTTCTCGTTTTTGTTTAAAATAATTATTCTTAAAGTGGATTACATAAGTTGAACAAATTTTATATTTTTGGATTACATAAGTTGAACAAATTTTATATTTTGTAATTATAAATAATAACTGTGCATATTTCTCCTTAAAAGTTTAATCAAAATTGTAAAGTGTTTTAATTTATAAAGAGAAAAGAAACCAAAATGGAATCAGAAAGAAACACCGCATTAAGAAACATGGTCCTTCGAGTCGGATTCCAACTGCGTCCGGTAAGTGTTAAAAGTATTCAATTAATATATTATTATTAAACCATCATATTGCATATTCACTTTTTGATTTATATTTTATCGCGTAATTCGCGTTTGGGTACGGTCGTCGCGGTAAACGGTACATTTCCGTATCGTCACTTGTGTGAGTGTGTGTGTGTGTGTGAATTCTTGCACAGCAGCAGGTACTGGAATTTACATTTTTAAATAAATTCTCAGCACGGCCGCCGCGTAATTCGGTTCGCAGTCTGCAGCTGAAAGCGCTGCCGACGCCGGTTACCATAAGCTGTGTACAGCTGCTTGTGCGCAGATTTTTCCACATCCGCTGTGCATGCTATTGCCATTGCCGCTATCCGCTGTTCCGTTGTGCATTCAATGCCCTACTTTTGAGTGTTGCTTTGTTCGTTGATACGAATTAAGGCGGGTGTCACACTCACAACTCTCGTGGGTCAGCTGTTCGGGCTATCTGTGTTGCGTGCGTATATCGCCGCGTCGAAGTCGTACCGTGTTGCAAGTAAGCGACGGGAGCATAGTGTTTTCGCTTCTACATTGGCGTGAGGGTCTACAGCTCACTGCGCTGCCCAGAGCCTGTTTACTGTACGTTGTGTACCGTTGTTGATGAACCAGTAACTTACACCGTTGCCGGTAGTTTTCCGTACTAACGGGTCCACAACTGTTAACGTGGGGGAGGATCGACACTTTTTGACACGAGGGCGGTGTAATTAGGTTCGCAGTCCGCAGCTCACAGCGCTGCCGACGCCTTTTTATTACAAACCGTGTGCCAGCGGTGCTTGAGCATCCCCATACTACTACGCTGAAAAATACGTATACTCGTTGATCTCCGTACGTCACCGTTTTCGCAGCTCACAGCGCTGACAACGTTTCCTTTCTTTTGTTTTGATATTACTCTATATCGGTGTACCCACGAGCGACGTAAGGTCCGGGTCACATACAGCAGCTCATAGCGCTGCGTTGGGTATTTTAAGTTGGGATTCTACTTATTTATGTTTTTGCTTGTAGTTGCTCAGTGCTGTCGTCATTGCCTGGGCCTCGCGTAGTTCATTTCTACTGGGGATTGTCTTTTACGTTGTGTGGACTCTTCAGTGATAATAAGGCGGGTGTTATATCGGTCACGTCAGCGGATCAATTGTGTACACATATAGCTAGGTAACTGGGTGTATCGACGTGAAGGTGTAGTGTTTTTCCGTGTTCTGCTTCCATTTTGCCATCATTGAGCTGCGTTCTCAGGTCAAGCGGTCTGCAACTATGCTGACTCCGCTGATAGACGCGGCTGATAGCCTGACCGCGTTTGTTATTGAGTTCGAGCGGAACTCTTCCGCCCCTCAAAATCTTGAATATCTTCGCCTTGATCTGACTGAATTGGCAGACTTATGGCAGGCGTTGAAGGAGGCGAAGGCTGCAGCGGTCATTGAAGCAAATTTAGACGAGAAATGCGTAGCCATTAAAGAGTCTATACGGCAACGATTCGCAGCAAGTTTTGCCATGTATAAACAGGGTCATGCTCGGATCAGTGGTCTAATGCAATCCCTGACCGGCTCTCCTACGGTGCCTTCCGAGGCGTAGGCTGAGCTGTCTTCGCAATCCCATACTATTCCGGTGCCTCCCTGTGATATTGAGATTTTCGGGGGGGAGTACTCCAAGTGGATCACCTTCCGTGATATGTTCACGGCGCTGTTCCTTCGGAACGCTCGGTTATCTAACATCGAGCGGATGTATCACCTGAGGGCAAAGACTAGGGGGGAGGCGCGAGAAATCGTGGACCAATGCCAACTGACCAATAGCGGTTTTGATCTGGCGTGGGCGAGGCTTACTGCCCGATACGAAAATCGGCGCAAGCTCATTAATTGTCAGCTGAAGTCCCTATTCACAATGCGTACCATAGGCAAAGAAAGTGGATCGGAGCTAAAAAGGCTGCAGCGGGAAGTTAGCAACTGCATTATGGCGTTGAAGGAGCTGTCGGTGGATGTAGGCAGTTGGGATCCAATTTTTATATACTGGAGTTCCATTCGGTTGCCGGAGAGGACCCTTTCTCTTTGGGAGCAGTCCCTTGCAGATCATGCGGATATACCGACTTGGGTGGCGATGGAGGAATTCCTCTCGAAACGATTCCAAACTTTGGAGGCGGTCTCTGATGTCTGCCAGACGGATCACGCGCGGGAGCCTGGGGGAGCCGCTCAACACCACTCCGTAATAGCCACGTGCAGGCTCATCAGGCGAGGGTCAATCCGGAAGGGTGTAAGATATGTACACTACCAGGCCATCGGGTCTCCCACTGCTCTACTTTCATCAACGCTGATGTATCAGAACGATTGGGATGGGTGAATCGCTTCCACTTGTGCGTGAATTGTTTGAAGGGGGAATCATCGTGTGTCAAATTGCACGAGTAAATACCGATGTTTTACGTGTCAAGAGCGACACCATACTCTGCTGCACCGTGAGCCGCTCCCGAACCGGAGCATACCACGCCCGGAGCCCACCACGCACGACGCCGCCTCGAGGCAGACGATCATCCAACGGACGCAACGCGGCCACCACGTTGGCTCAACCTGCTACACCTTCCTTCGCCCACGCTGCACAGGTGGTACCTGCTATAGTCCAGGGACGATCCGGTCCATATCGAGCTCGAGGTCGGCTACCCAAACGCGTGCTTTTAGGTACCGCCATTATTCACGTATGGTATTAGGGAGTCAATTACATGGCCCGTGCATTGATCGACCCTGGGTCGGAAGGGTCTTTTATCTCAGATCAGCTCCAACGACGCCTGCGACTCCCTACGCGTACCGTGCATGCCCAAGTGTCCGGGGTAAGCAATGTGGTGGCAGCTAACGTGACAAAAGCGTGCGATTTAATGCTAGGGTCACGTCTCGACAGTACTGTGCGGCTCCCGGTGTCAGCATTAGTACTGCCCACCTTGACCAGCGAATTACCCCGACTAGGGGTATCAACGCAACAATATGCCCAATTGGCCGGCTTACGACTGGCTGATCCAAGCCTTTCAAACTCTTCACAAGTTGACATTTTGATAGGGGGTGATTTATACCCGATGGTGATGCTTGATGGGTTGAAACGTGACGTTATTGGGACATTAATTGCACAGGAAACTGTATTTGGGTGGATCCTCACAAGACCCATGTCTGAGAACTCGAGACAGACATTCTGTGCCAGAGTACAAGTTGAGACCGGCCACCCGGTCGAAGAGCTCTTGCAGAGTTTCTGGGAGGTGGAGGAACCACCTAGGGAGAAACGGTTGTCGCCCGGTGACCAGGCTTGCCTGGATTTGTATTCCCGGACCACTTACAGAGAGTCTTCTGGGCGGTATGTAGTAGAACTACCGTTCAAATCAAGGCACCTGCCTGAGGAGTCGCTTGGGGCTTTTCGGCACATTGCGTTAAAGCAGTTCGAGCGCAATGAAGGCAGGTTACTTCGTAACCCTGAGCAGAAAGACCAATATGACTCCGTGGTACAGGAGTACTTGACTCTTGACCACCTTCAGGCGCCCTTGCTCACTATTATTTACCTCATCATGCGGTAATGAAACCCGAGAGTACATCCATCAAGCTGCGAGTGGTGTTCAATGCGTCTCAAGCAACCACCAGCACCCTCAGCTTGAAAGATGTCTTATATACGGGTCCCACCTTGCAGGCTGACTTGACACAACTTATCGTGCGATGGCGAATGTTTCAGTTCGTCTTTAATGGGGATCTGCAAAAGATGTATCGGCAGATTAGAGTAGCTCCAAAGCACACCCCGTACCAGCGAATTGTTTTTAGGGCCTCTCCTGCAGCGCCAGTCTCCGATTACGAGTTACAAACGGTTACCTTGGGAGTCAACTGTGCGCCTTACTTAGCGATTAGGACATTGGAACAGCTCGCGACGGATGTCGAGGAGGACCGACCCCTAGCAGCCCAGGTATTGCGTGAATGTATGTATGTGGACGACGCCTTGGTCGGCACACATGATGTGAACGCAGCGATACAGACTCGAGATGAGTTGATCCGTGCACTCGATTCTGCCGGCTTTTCCATGCGAAAGTGGACAGCTAATACGGAAGCCATTCTCTCCTCTTTGCCTCCGGACCACTTGCTCCGAGAGGACTTTCTGAAGCTGGATGAAGCTAGTTTAACTAAGACATTAGGAATCCGGTGGAACTCAAAGACTGATCATTTCTACTTTTATCTTCAGCCCATTTGCTTCGACCCACGAGCCACCAAACGCAAGGTGCTATCGATTACAGCTCAACTGTTTGATCCAGCCGGATGGCTGGCACCTGTTGTGATCGTGGCCAAGATCTTGATGCAACAGATTTGGGGGGACAAAACTGACTGGGACGAATCGCTGACCCTCGCTTCATCCAGTCGTTGGAGGGAATTTTTAGGGGCATATGACGACATCTCGCAGATTCGAATTCCGCGTTGGGTGGGGTCTGCACCGGATGTAGATATCCAGTTCCATGCGTTTTGCGATGCTTCGCAAGCGGCATACGCCGCTGCGCTGTATGTGCGATGCCAGTGCGGCGATACTGTCACGTCCCACTTATTAGTGGCTAAGTCGCGGGTAGCACCTCTTAAGACGTTGTCCTTACCTCGCTTAGAGCTCTGTGGCGCGTTATTGTTATCCGAGTTGGTGGCGGCACTTCGGACAAGGGTGCGAGTCACCTCCAGCAACTTGTTTTGTTGGACGGATTCGACCATAGTTTTGGCTTGGCTCCAGAAATCCCCTCATACATGGAAAACCTTCGTAGCTAATCGGGTTACCACCATTTCCAGTAAAGTAGGTGTAGAATGTTGGAGACATGTCAGGTCTGCAGACAATCCGGCTGATCTTGCCAGTCGGGGGGTAACTCCAGCAGCACTTGTTCATAGTCATTTATGGTGGAACGGTCCGGGATGGCTTACCCACGACTCAAATTCCTGGCCTCAGCCTTCGAAATTCGCTAGTCCGGACGCCCTGGAGGAACAGCGCAACGTCACTACGCATACAATCCAGGTCAAACAGCATGATGACTTGATGCTGCGTTTCTCGTCGTTGCCGCGATCTCTGCGGGTTGTGTGCTATATCCTGCGCTTTTCTAAATACGCTAAGCGAAAGCTACGTGACCACGCCCCACCCCCGGGATCGCCTATCACGACTGCAGAGATAGTTGCCGCTACACTGCTTGTAACGACCATAGCGCAGCAGATGTACTACCCCGAGGAGTATGGATGCCTGCAGAACGGGCAACCCATTTCCAACTCGAGTTCTCTGCTCACCTTGAACCCCTTCCTTCATTCCGATGGGTCGATTCGAGTGAATGGACGCCTAGCGCATTCCACTCAGATCCCGTTCTCCGAACGGCACCCACAAATTTTGCCGTACCACGGACAATTTACACGACTGCTCGTTGAGTTCATCCATCAAATTTCTTTGCATGGAGGAAACCAGCTTATGCTTCGGCTCCTTCGAACTCAATACTGGGTTCCACGCGCAAAGGTTTTAGTCAAGGGTACCATTTTACGATGTAAAACTTGCCTGGTAGAAAAGAAACGTAGATTGAGCCAGATCATGGCGCCTTTGCCCCCTGAACGCACCACCCTGTCTCGTCCTTTCGCCACCGCGGAGGTTGATTTTGCGGGCCCTTTTGAAATTAAAACGTTTCAAGGGCGGGGGTATAAAATGACAAAAGGCTACGTGTGCATCTTTGTGTGTTTCGCCACCAAGGCCGCCCATTTGGAAGCTACCACGGATTTAACTACCCAGGCCTTTTTAGCCGCCCTGGCTAGATTCATTGGGCGACAGGGGTGCCCAGCTAACATTTACTCCGACAATGGAAAGAATTTTGTGGGAGCCGAAAAGGTAGTGCGCATGGAGTTCGCACGTGTGATTCGAGAAGCTAAGGACCAGGCAACCACGCAGCATTGGTTTCACCAATTGAAATGGCATTTTATTCCTCCAAACGCTCCCCATATGGGAGGACTGTGGGAAGCCGCAGTAAAGAGCTTCAAACACCATTTCAAACGCATGGGTGGGCAGATCCGGTATACGTATGAGGAGTTAGCGACGGTATTAGCCCGCGTCGAGGCATGTCTGAATTCTCGACCGATTAGCGCACTCAGTGACGATCCCGACGACCTCCAACCACTCACACCATGGCACTTTCTAGTAGGGGGACAACTTCTTGCACCAGCCGTCTCGGAGGGGACCACCCCTTTTCTTTCTATTCTGAATCGATGGCGTAGGCTTCAAGCTCTCTCCCAGCAGTTCTCAGTACGTTGGAAGCATGAGTATCTTCTGGAGTGCCAGCGCAGAACAAAGTGGAAGACCATCCAAGATAATGCAGCGAACGGAGATCTGGTGGTACTACAGGATGACCACGTTCCACCCAACGAATAGCGATTGGGAAGGATCACTGAGGTTCACCCAGACTCAGACGGTAGAGTGCGAGTCGCGAAAGTGCGGACAGCACGCGGAATCGTTACAAGGCCCGTCACCAAGATGGTTCTACTCCCTCGATCGGGAGTACAGGCTGAGTAATCCCGGCATCCGGTCTTTTGGCCGTTTCCGTAGCTAGTCCCATTCTTTGTAGCCTCTAGTTTGTAGCCTTTCCTGTTTGTACATATACCTCGGTTCTTCCATGGAATCTTTAGCCTTCCTCGTTAAACGGTAGCAGTAGATCTCGCCTGGCTAGGCCACGGGATAGAATTGTAGTACTCTACGTAGTCTTGAAGACGTTATTTCTCCTACTAATATAATCCTAACTTCTATTATTAGACTTCTCGTAAGCACATGCCTAATTCTAAAAATTTGATTTTCCACAGACCTTCCCATCGTGCCGAGCTGACTGGCGTGGAAGACGCTACATCGGGCCGTGCCTGACCTGCGCTCCGCGGGTACAGTTGGTGTTCCCAGCCCCCGTAATGCTACAGGGGTCTGCAACATACCAGGGGGCTGCAACCTACTGCCATCGCAGTGTGCCGGGCGTTCCTGGACTTGTCATCGCGGCGCAGGAGAGATGCGGTCGGAAACCGAAAGCTGTGTTTCGTGTGCCTGGGGGTGAAACACTTCACCCACAGCTGCGAACAGCCGGGGTGCTCCCGGTGCCACCGGCGGCATCATCGCCTCTTGCATTGAGGGGTGCACCAGGATGGGAGCCGGCGGGAATAGGTCGTCATCTCTCTTGCAATATTGCAAGGGGGGCGGCATGTTCGCGCCGGAGCCCTCCTGACAACGGCTGCTGCCTGCGCACCGTCACCATGCGACTCTGCGCGGGGCTCAGTGCTGAGAGAATTCCCCTCATTGGGTCCCGCCAAAGTCGTGTAGCAGGCCGCAGCCATCTTTATTTTGGTGAGAGTGCTGACGCAGGCAGCGGAGGAGAGCTGGTCGGCAATACTGCGTGCCGAAGTCAGTTGAACTTGAGCAGTCAATCAAGAAGGGTGGAGCAAAGATATCAACAAAACATACTTTTAAACGTTACTTTTACTTCTCGTTTTTGTTTAAAATAATTATTCTTAAAGTGGATTACATAAGTTGAACAAATTTTATATTTTTGGATTACATAAGTTGAACAAATTTTATATTTTGTAATTATAAACAATAACTGTGCATATTTCTCCTTAAAAGTTTAATCAAAATTGTAAAGTGTTTTAATTTATAAAGAGAAAAGAAACCAAAATGGAATCAGAAAGAAACACCGCATTAAGAAACAGAGATATTTGGTTATTTTCAAGGGTAAAAATTTAGAGAGCACTATGGTAGCTCTCGACAAAAGTACTGGAACACTAAATGCTTAAACTCACCAATCCCTGCCACGCCTCTCACAGCTGGAGGCAGCGAATTCCAGATCCTGATGGCATTAATGAAAAAGTATCTAGTTGAATTAGAATAGGCAAACTTAGGTATTATCATGCACCGACTTCTTTTTGATTGGCTCTGCTGAAGTTTCTCAAAGATATAATTAGGAGTTCTCGTGATAATCAGTTTGTGAAGAAAAATACAATTTCTGATCCGCAAGTAGTTCTCAATACTGCATCCAAGAACACTTGTCTTCCAGGAAGTTATATGGTCAAACCTACGTAATCCAAACACATATCGTGTGGCATAGTTAAACACAACTTGTATTTTATGTAGGGAGTTTGAATCCAACTTACTATATACAAGCTCTGAATAGCAAATTATCGGTACAACCAGCTGCTTAACCAACATTCTCCTAGTCTCGACAGGGATAAACTCTGCTGACATCCGTAACTGTCTCAGCACAAAAAAAACTTTTTTCACAATACTATTTACTTGATCAGTGCAAGTGAAAGAAGAATTAATATGAAAGCCCAAACTACATGATCTCTCAACGAATTTCAGCTGAGCGCCACCAATATATATCAAAGGAAGTTTGTCCAATTCTACTTTATTCTTCGAGATTGGTAAAACGTAGGATTTTAACGGATTTAGGAAGAGTCCATTTCTTTTTGACCAATCAATTATAGAATGTAGATCTTCGTTCATTTTAAGACTCAAGCCATCAATATACTCCATGCGCCGAGAAAGATAAATCTGTAGGTCATCAGCATATGCATGTATATTTACGTATTTACATACCGAGAATATGTCATTTGAAAATATAGTAAACAGGAGTGGGCCAAGAATCAATCCCTGTGGAACACCCGAAAAAACATGCCTATAATCAGAATAGATATTGCCCACCTTTACTCGCTGCATTCTCATTGTTAAATAACTATTTATAAGGCCAACTGCACTGTCACAAAATTCATAGTACCGCTTTAATTTTAAACAAAGCAACGAATGATTACCGCTATCAAAAGCCTTGGAGAAATCCAGGAGACATAGAAAAGTAAGAAGACTTTGGTCATACATTTCCCGAACATCATCCATAACCTTAAGCATAGCAGTCGCACAACTGTGCCCCGATCTAAAACCAGACTGCAAAGGAGAGAAAAGATTGTTTTGATTAAAGTAACCTGAAATTTGCTCAGCCATGAGTGATTCACAAACCTTTGATAGACAAGGTAAAATACTAATAGGTCTAAAATCACCTAGCTCCAATGCAGAGGATTTCTTAGCTACTGGAATTATGATACCAACTTTCCAAGCACTAGGAAAGCACGAAGTCGTAAAGCAATGATTAATAATGTGGGTCAAGGGACTAAGAATAAATGGTAATATAATCTTAAGAAACTTAACCAGCAAGCCATCCTCACCAATTGCATTTGACTTATCCCTCATCAGACATCGCCCCACATCAGTCTCACGGACACAGCAGAACTGAAAAGTAGACGTGGCAGAACAAAATATTCCAAGAGCAGGCTGAGAACCCGAGCCACATGATCCCGGAGAAGCAAAGGCATCACACATAATGCTGGGATCCAACTTGCAGATAGTATTATCACTACAACGTACTCCAAGGTTCCTCAAATTCCTCCAAAGTAGCTTGGTAGGAAGGCAACTTTTCAACTTGGAATTGTGAAAATTTCTTTTGGATTGACGAACAATAAATACAGTTTTATTTCGAGCAATCCTAAATCGATTCCAATTATCCACAGTAGGCTTATTTTTCCATTTAGCATGTAATTTATTTCGATTCCTAATGGCCAATTTAACTTGCTTAGAGTACCATGGACAAGAAACATTCTGAATTGCCACTGAACGAATGGGGACATATTGATTAAAAATCGTGTCAATGCAACCTACAAACAAGTCCAACTTATCATCCACAGAGGTTTGGCACCAGCATTCATCCCAATGCACCCGACTCATCTCACAGAATAGTGATTCGTAATCAATAGCATTAAAGTCACGATATGAAAAAAAATCCGGCAGAGCATCACGGCACAGTGTTATGTTTACGGTACAAAAAATTAAATCATGATCGTAAATAAAAGAGATTTGATCAAAAAAACTAATCAATGAGACATCAGGTACCAGAATGAAATCAAGCAAACTAGGGTTGACATTATTTCCATAACGACTAGGTACACCCGAGTTTACTACAGATAATCCAGCAGTTGCTACAAGCTCATATAATTTATTCCTAGCACTACTATCACACAGCAGATTCACATTGAAATCGCAACAAATCACAAAGCGATCATAATCAGCCAAATTATTGGACAGCTCAGAAAAATAAGGTTCAAGTTGATATGCTCTATTAGGGTTATATACACAAGATAGAAACATTTTTGTACCTCCACTACAAATTTTAACATTCAAAAATTCAATGTCACACCCATTAGACAAGCTTAACAACTCAATATTTAGGTAAGTTTTGCAATATATTGCTACACCACCCCCTCTCTTATTCAGCCTATCACTCCTTACTAACTTGTAGTCTTTAATGCTATAATGGGCATCCAAAACATCATCCTGAAACCATGTTTCCGAGACACATATAACATCCACTAAAGAGCCCTCAAAAATATATCTCAAGTAATCTAATTTCTCTGAATTCAGACTCCTAGATGCACAATATTGAGACCCCTACGCTGCCTGCACAATATATCAATGCGAACTTTATGATTTTCATTAACACCATCCGCACTGTCACCGATACTGCAAGTTCAAACATTAAATAGTAAACCATAGCCATAAGGTTTATAAAAAAAATTATAAAAATTAACCAATAACCATATACCTTTACAAAATACATAATACTCATAAAAATAATAGAAAGAAGAGCTAAGAAAGAATGAGAGAGAGAATACAAAAAGAATAAAAGAAAAAACAAAAAACAAAACAAACAAAATGTATAGCAGGAAGTGGAAGATTAGATATACCTATCTGAAATGTAAAGAGCTACAAATATATAAAAGAATAAAGTAATAATAAGAAGAAAACTTATAGCTAAGTTTGAAATAAACATAAGGAATGACGGAAAAGACAACATTATTGTAATTTCGTAGCTGCTGGTGCGCCAACGAGCGAATCCTTGGCCTCTTTGCTCGTAACCAGTTTCGCTTCAGAATCTCGGATCACTCGAACATATACCATGCCTCGCAGGGAGAATGCAGAAGTCAACAGCCGCTTCCGCCTAAGCCTCGATGCATACTGCATAATTACCCGATTCCTCTTAGTTAGGCTCTCATGTACAAAGACGAGAGTTTTTCCGCTTACACCAATATCAGAGAGCAAGATGGATATCTTCTTCTCCTTGCAGAACACTGCAATAGCCCGTAAGAGATTACTCCTTTGTTGTGCCGTTTGCAGTCTCACCAAAACCGCAGCAGCCCCATTTTGAGATTGGCTACGGTTCGCGCGCAGACGGAATACTTCCCGAACCCGCGGCGAGTCACATTTGACCGATTGACAGATTTTATTAAATGTATCACCCAATCTCTCACTCTCGGTCTCAGGTATTCCATTAATTAAAATATCCGTTGAGACAGCATCACCTTCAAATTTTTCCACTTGGGATTGCAGAGAGTGCACATTTGACTTCAGTGTTTCAACCTCCGTGATGAATCGCTCAATTGCCGACACTCTAGACTCAATTTGCCTAAAATCTCTCTTGATATTAGACAACTCACCGGCCAACTCACTCATTTTCTGCATAACCCGATCGAACATTGGCACAGTTGGATGCCATGCATGACATTTTTGAGGTAAAACTGCAACGTGAACAACAATACGATCGCAACGAATTGAATGATTTTGTTGAAGTAAATCTTTCGACATTGAATGCGGAGCAGAAAAAGGCGTACGATACTATTATGCAAGCTGTCAATGATGATGCCGGTGGATTTTATTTTCTGGATGCTCATGGAGGCGCCGGAAAAATGTTCTTAATTGCACTGTTGTTGGCAACGATACGTTCCCAGAATACAATTGCATTGGCATTGGCGTCTTCTGGCATTGCAGCTACTTTGTTAAATGGTGGTCGGACAGCACATTCTGCATTAAAATTCCTATTGAATTACCAAGTTAATGAAACTCCAACATGTAACATTTCAAAAACATCTGGAACGGCGAAATTATTGAAACGTTGCGGTATTATTATTTGGGATGAAAGCACTATGGCGAATAAGAAATCTGTTGAAGCTTTAAATATGTTCGAGATAATTTATTGTCAGGCGATTTCAGACAAACATTGCCCGTCATTTCTTGATCGACAGCTGCCGATGAAATTAATGCTTGCTTGAAGTCTTCATCTTTAAGGAGATTTATTAAAACATTGAATCTTACTACCAACGTTCGTGTTCAGTTACAAAACGATCCATCTGCCGATAAGTTCTCTAAGCAATTGCTGAAAATTGGGAATGGTGTGATGCCTGCTGACGAAACTTGATTGATAACATTGCCAACTGATTTTTGCCGTTTTGTACAGTCAAAAGAGGAATTGGTTGAACGTGTTTTCCCTAACATAGCACAACAGTATAAATGCCATGCATGGTTGAGTAATGGAGCAATTTTAGCGGCAAAGAACAAAGATGTTAGAGAATTAAACATGGCTATACAATCCAAGAATCCAGGCGACTTAATTTCGTACAAGTCTGTGGATACTGTTACCAATGAACAAGATATTTTGAATTATCCAACAGAATTTTTGAATTCGTTAGATTTACCAGGATCACCTCCGCATAATCTCCAATTGAAAGTTGGCGTCAATATAATTATGCTACGCAATATTAATCAATCCCGTTTGTTTAGTGGTACAAGACTTGCTGTTAAAAGATTGATCGCTTATGTAATTGAAGCTACTATTTTAACTGGGAAATTCAAAGGCAAAGATGTATTCATTCCACGCATCCCAATCGTTCCATCTGATATGCCATTTGAATTTAAACGACTTCAGTTTCCTGTTTGCCTTGCTTTTGCGGTTACTATTAATAAAGCGCAAGGCCAATCGCTAGGAAGTTGTGGAGTTTATTTAGAGTACCCAATTTTCTCACATGGATAACTGTATGTTGCCTGTTCGCGTGTTGGGATACCATCAGTTTTGTATATTTACACCGAAAGTGGAAAAACAAAAAATGTTGTGTACCACAGAGCCTTACAACAAAAACTATTTAACACTAATTAAAACGAACTTTGAATTGATTTTATATTTTCTTATTTTGTTTCGCACTACGAAGAGTGCAGGGGGTTCGCTAGCATACTCATATATATATATATATATATATATATATATATATATATATATATATATATATATATCTATATATATATATAAATATATATATATATATATATATATATATATATATATATATATATATATATATATATATATATTAATATATATAAATATATATTTAAATATATATATATTAGGGTGTACCTTATTTGAAAGAAATTTTTTTTTTTGGATTGATAAAAACGCTTTGGTTTGATAAAAGGGCTAGTTAAATACTTCCTACGTTCATGTTTAGCCGTGCCGACTAGGCCAACAAGTTGGAGCAAAAATTTATTCTCAAATTTATAACTAGACCAATGTAAAAATGCATATTTTTGCTCAATATAAAACTTGAAAAAAAATTAAAATATAAGAACTTATTAAAATCCTTAATATTTATTAAGGGTACTTTTGTTTTAAGGTATTTTTTTTACAATTAGGAAACATAATTTTATGCTCTTGCACACCACGCAGTAAGAGCTGCTTTTGTTCTTCTTTCGCCGTAATCAATCTGTGAGAGTCTTACATAAGCCTAACAGCTTTTTCAGCCGTATCATTTACTGCCTTCAAGATGAAAACTTTCTCTTTGGCAATTCCCACGATTCATTCATCATTCATTTCCTACGAATATACGGTTTCTTGAAGGAAACTGCTTTCAGGTTATATTAGTATGAACATGTTTCGGCGAAAGTCGGCACAGGTTGCAGCGCTCCCAATGCACTAAAAATTTATTTTTGGTTGTTTTACGGTCAAACGAAAAAATTTAGACCCTATGCGTTTTAATATAATGACTAATGACTTTGAAAAATAAGGGACACCCTAATATATATATATATATATATATATATATATATATATATATATATATATATATATATATATATATATATATATATATATATATATATATACGAGTATATTGTAATGAGTTATTTTTCTATAACTTTTTAATATGAAATGAGTTTCAGAAATTAACATGATATAAATTTTTTCTTCTGTAAGAAAATGTTTTACCTCTTGAATATGTTGGGCTTATCCATTGGCGTTCCATACAGCTATTGTAAGTGAAGTCATTTTTACACTATTTTTGCCACAATTGTCGTAAGAAGGTTGAGAATAGTGCTCATTTGTTCCATAAGATTTTTCACCTTCGATTTTGGTTCGATCATGTCGTTGGCTTTCCTTGATGATGTGTGTAATTGTCTGGTGATTTCTCAGTTTGTTCTGTTGGCTTTACATTTTTTAGAATTTCAGCGTACATGATGCCTGGTTGTATTTGGCTTCGGTTAAATGGAGCATTTAGGCGATTTTTGGTCCGAGTTGTACCTACTTTTTTTTACGAAGTGTGGGATACATGTTTTGCTGGAGTTCCTTATAAGCTGTACAACCCTTATAGTTTGCTGGGTGGTCGCCTCCGCATAAGACGCACTAGACATTTGATGATTTGTCCTTCCTTATGCATTCTGTAATAGAATGATTAAGAGCGCATTTTACACATCGTGACTTATGATTACAGAAGTTTTTATTGTGTCCGTACCGCTGTCATTTGGTACACCGTGGTATTTGTCTTTTGGGTCGAGGTGGTTCAAAAATTACTTTTGTGTATAATATTGCCTTGATATCATATATTTCTCTGTTGTTTCTATTCTGTTTCAGATTTAAATAAAATATTGGGAGGGGGCTTTTTGTAACTGTTTGCCTAATATTAGATATATTTACCAATTCGTGGCCAAATCCTTCTATTGCCTCCTTAATATCCTGCAGTGGCACTGTAAGGGAAAACACTACCCTTCAAGACAACATCAAATGTTTTGTTTTTTTTAGGTTGTAAGTATGGAATTCCGTATTTTTGTCGCGAAGTGCTTGTGCTATTGTTCTGTACTTGTCTTCTGTTTTTGGTTGTATTTTGACTTCTCCACCTTTCAGTAGCTTAATCATATATTCCTTTGGCGCTATAACGTTTAATAGCTCTCTTAACGGCTGGATGTTATCCACTCCTGATATAAAAATTGGAGGAGGTTTCTGTATTTTCGCCGTTACCTCTATAGTGTGTAAATTTATGTCGGTACCATCATCCTGTGCTAATTCAGCAAATCTGTTGTTAATCTAGCGTTAACCGTTGTTGTTCCAAGCCAGTATTTCACTAATGCTGATTGTTTTTAGGAATTCAGACTCTGGACTTTACCTAGCGCGTTCTTTATTATTTTTTTTTTTGTATCTCCTTCCAATTTGCTGTAGGGCCATCAGGCAGAAATTTTTCTTTGTCATTAATTTTGGGAGAGCATATATTTGATAAATTGGTTGCTGGGTTAGTGCAGTCTCTCACGAGCTCCATTTTGTTAAGCGGCGTCTCTCACCAGCTCTTTGATTATGCATGATTATTTGGTATACTCACGGAATGATACGGAGAGCCCGATCTAACATTCGGGTTGCTTGGCATGTTTGAATGTGTTCCAGGAGCGTTGGAATTTATTTTGTTTGTTTCTTTCCTTCACTCAAAACTGATTTAGTCACGGGTAAATAAACATCTATTCACGGCGAGAATGAATTTGAAATATATGTCTCTATATATATCGGACTTACCGAATTTCAATTATTCTTATTGGCCTTTACATTTATTTCATATTTAAAATTTTTCTTAACGTAAACATAAAATTGTATGTATTATTTAAATCTATATAGCGCATATCTAATACGTCTTAACAACCAAACTATACATTAATAATAAAAAATGTCTGCTTTACAATAAATAATTCATTAATTATTATAAAAATTTTTTTCGAAATCATAGTCGGCATTTACTTTAATATTTAGAATACCCTTCAATAAATATACATTTTACAATAAATCGATTCATAAAAAAAACATTTACTATCATAATTTACGTGCCGACTTTTGATTTTTATTTCAAGTTCTTTTGTTTTCTTTTTCTTAATTTCGAGCAAATATATATGCTCTCCTGGCATTAACTAGAATATTGTTACGAAATTGCCTTCTTGACAATTTATTCTGTTACAAATTGCGCTCCTGACAATTTACTCTAGCTCTCTGTACTCTGATTCGTACCACTGGATCGTGTAGTAATCAAACAATCGTGGAGCCTCACAAACGAAAAGGCCCAATACAATGCACAAACTGTCAAGAGTATGGTCATTCGAAATCGTACTGCACCCTACGTACTGTATGCGTTGCGTGTGGCGACTTTCATCCATCAAAGGAATGCAAGCTGAACAAAAGTGAGAAGGATACAAAAAAATGCAGCAATTGTCGGGGGAATCATACTGCTAACTACAGAGGCTGTCCGATATATACACAACTAAAAACCAGTATGAACCAAACTGCTAAGACAGTTCGCACCTAAAAATATAGTGCTATACCTACCAACACAAACCATATTGGAAGCACCACCAAAAACATCTCTTCATCCACTAGCTATGCGAATGTACTGAAAACTGGCGTTTCTGATAAACCGAGTCACCATATGCAACCTCAAAATTTAGAAACGTTAATATTTAACTTGCCTCAGTGTATTACTAACTTCATGTCCTCGATGCAATCTATGATTCAAAAGCTTGTACATAACCAAAACTTACTTATGAAAACTCTACTTTCACAAAAATGAAAGTTCTAAAAATATGTCACTGGAATGTTAACGGTATTAACCAACACAAAATTGAATTAAAAAATTGTCTAGACAGTAACAGCATAGCCATCATGCTTATCTCAGAAACACATTTAACTGTAAAATATAACTTTAAACTAGCAGGCTATAATTTTTACTCAACAAACCACCCACAAGGAAAAGGTTATAGTAGTACGGGAGTTCTAATTAAGGCTCGATTAAAGCATTACTTTCTGGAATCCTATGCAAAAAAAAACATCCATTCTACTTCCATCTCTTTACAGTGATGTGGTGACCCAATAGTAATTTCATCAGTCTATTGTCCTCTTAGGTTTACTATTTCCACAACCGATTTTGTTTCTTTCTTTAAATCGCTCGGTAACAAGTTTCTCTCTGCCGGAGACTTCACATCTAAACATACCTACTGGGGCTCACGGTTAATCAAACCTAAAGGAAAGCAATTGTTTAATGCGCTGATAGACTTTGTATCATCTGGAAAACCTACATACTGGCCAACTGATCAGAGAAAAATTCCCGATCTTATTGACTTTGGCATAACTAAAAATATTATGTATAGTGTTTCTTGGAAACCGAGCCCTGTTTCGACTTATCATCCGATCACTCACCGGTGATACTATATTTAAAAAAAAGACCAGAGTTCATTGCAAAAACAATAAAACTGATCTCCAACAAAACAAACTGGCTCAAATATCGCAAATATATTAGTACCCACATGTGCGTTAAAACAAAATTTAAGAGTGGAGAGGACGTTGAATCACCGACGCAGGCTCTTGGATCAATAATAAAAGCGGCTGCTATTAGTGCCACGCCTGCACAAAACTCAACTAAAACTAACGCGAGGCACACTACGTCACACTATGTGGAATGCCTCGTTAGAGAAAAGAGGAGATTATGGCGTGAATGGCAAAAAATACAGATCTCCAGCACTAAGAGTAAAATTAAGGTCAATACAAAATCAGCTGAAAAACACTTTACGGGAGGAAAAGGAAGAAAACCTTAATAAGTACCTTGAAGATTTGGCTCCTCTCAAAGTCACCAATTACTCACACTGGAGAGCGACAAGAATGGTTAAAGTGGACCGAAGGATAGTGAATCGCCTCTAAGACAAAGCGATGGAACTTGGGCAAAAACATAAAAAGAAAAAGGCAACTTCTTTGCAGCACATCTGAGTTCAGTATTTCAACCTAGCCCGCCGACCTGCAAACAGAACTTTTCATTTACGAAGTCAGCAGTACCAATTCATTTCAAACCAAAGGAAGTTATACGCCTATGTACAACGAGTCCAAACCCACCTGGTTGTGACTTAATTACCAATAAAATGGTAAGTGAATTGCCGCAAATAGCTCTAATACATCTCACACACATTTTTAACGCAATACTCCGTCTGGGCTACTTCCCTACAACATGGAAAACATCGGAAATAATAATGATTCCAAAACCCGGAAAAGACCCTACTCAGGTATCTTCTTATCGGCCCATAAGTCTCCTGCCAACCCTCTCTAAAATGCTCGAACGCTTATTGCTGCAAAGATTGCACCGTATTGCCTCTGAAATAAGGCGAGCATTGGAACAGAGGATGTACTGCTCCGGAATATTCCTAGACGTCGCACAAGCCTTTGACAAACTCTGGCACGAAGGACTCATATATATAAATAAAAAACATTTGCCAAAAAGTTCGCATAAGATTCTGGAGTCATATTTAACAAATCGCAAATTTAGGGTTAGATATAAAGAATTTGTAGCGCCAGACTTTGAAATTATGGCTGGAGTACCACAAGGTAGTGTGCTTGGACCTATGCTTTACACTCTGTACACTTCCGATCTGCCAACGGATAAAAACCTCGTTACCTCGACTTTCGCGGACGACACAGCTATCCTGAGCTCTTACCTAAATCCACGGATAGCCTCCCGGGATTTAGAGGAACACCTTAAAAAATTAGAAAGTTGGATAGCAGATTGGCGCATCAAAGTAAATGTACATGTGACATTTACTCTTAAGCCCAGTTCTTGTCCGGCAGTCTCCTTAAATGGCATTGTAATCCGGCAAGCAGCAGAGGTTAAATACTTAGGAGTGCATTTCGACCGACGGCTCACTTGGAAAAAACATATAGAAGCCAAGAAAATGCAAATGAAACTCAAGGCAAGTTCCTTGTATTGGCTTACCAACCGAAAATCAAAACTGCGACTGGAGTATAAAGTACTTATATACAAGGCTGTAATTAAACCGATTTGGACTTATGGTATTCAGATATGGGGCACTACTAGTGCATCAAACTTGCAAATAATTCATAGGGCTCAATCGAAAATTCTGAGAACGATCAGCAGCGCTCCATGGTTCGTCAGAAACGAAAATATTTACCGCGACCTTAATATAGCACCCGTTGAAGAAGAACTAGCAGTTTTAAAAACAAAATACCAATTCAAACTTCAGTGTCATCCTAACGAACTAGCAACGAATCTGCTTCATAGGATGAATACAAAATCAGCAAAAATGTAACTCACATAATCAAGTTTGGAACACTTGAGACTTCTAGCATTAAAATGTACAGTTTTTAAGCCACAACGCTGTTTGCACAATACGTCAACCAATACTTTATGATTACCACTAGCACCACCACAGAGCTCAAAGCCCGCAATATTAATAAGCAGCAGCCACAACAACAGAAAGCAAATTAAATGTATAGAAAGAAATGGAAGAATAGATATATCTATATGAAAACTAAAGAGTTAAAAATATATAAAAGAATAAATTAATAAAAGAAAGAAATCTTATAGCTAAGTTTGAAATAAGCATAAGGAATGAAGGAAAATACAACATTATTGTAATTTCGTAGCTGCTGGTGCGCCAACGAGCGAATCCTTGGCCTCTTTGCTCGTAACCAGTTTCGGTTCAGAATCTCGGTTCACTCGAACATATACCATGCCTCGCATGGAGAATGCAGAATGCAGTCAACAGCCGCTGCCGCCTAAGCCTCGATGCATACTGCATAATTACCCGAATGCTCTCAGTTAGGCTCTCATGTAAAAATACGGGAGTTTGTCCCCCGACACCGATATCCGAGAGTAAGATGGATCTCTTCTTCTCCTTGCAGAACCCAGCAATAGCCCGAAAGAGATTACTCCTTTGTTGTGGCGTTTGCAGTCTCACCAAAACCGCAGCAGCCCCATTTTGAGATTCGCTACGGTTCGAGCGCAGACGGAATACTTCCCGAACCCGCGGCGAGTCACATTTGACCGATTGACAGATTTTATTAAATGTATCACCCAATCTCTCACTCTCGGTCTAAGATATTCCATTAATTAAAATATCCGTTGAGACAGCATCACCTTCAAATTTTTCCACTTGGGATTGCAGAGAGTGCACATTTGACTTCAGTGTTTCAACCTCCGTGATGGATCGCTCAATTGCCGACACTCTAGACTCAATTTGCCTAAAATCTCTCTTGATATTAGACAACTCACCGGCCAACTCACTCATTTTCTGCATAACACGATCTTCAAGCAGCTTCACAGACCCGTTAAGCTTTGTGACAATGCTTTCTTCGAGCTTAACCAACCGCTCATCCCATGCAGCCAGCAAACCAGAGTCAGAGAGCCTATCTGCAGTTGCTTTGTTCGCATTTGGTGTTGAGTGCAAACTTGGCGCCAAATTTTGTTTCTCTCTTCTTTGCGCTGCCTGTCTTGTTACCAATGACATTTTTGCAAAAACAGGTTTCTTTATTTAATGTCGACTATACAGAAAGAAAAAACTCAACACAAACACCGACACTCAGTCACAACTTCAATGTTTAGTAGGCGAATTAACAGATCAATATATCTGGCAAATATTATTAAAACCGCTTTCCACTCGTTAGCACCAAAAACATTATAAGAACTTCTAGGGTTGTACAGTTCTGCAATCGAGTTGACGACGGGCATTGGCCTATAGAAGGCATCGAGAGCATTCTTATATTCAACAGGTTGACTTAACAGACTGACACCAATCAACAATTGCGTAACTGGAACACCAGAGAGTTTCTTACCTAGACTGTAAGAATTCATTGTCAAATGGTATATAAAACTTATTATTTTAATCAATAAAGCTCTCTTGTGTTTTGAACATAAATCAAAAGTAAGTTTTATTTGGCAACTTTGAGCGCTTTAATAAATAGCTTTTTCATATGCAAATGTTCATGCAAAATGTTGAACACACGTTCATATAATATGTTTACCATTTCAAATCACTATTTATTTATAATACTTACACCAAAAAAATATGTGCTTACTTAATACTAGTTCTTAAAGATAACTGCTCCAAAGGTGTAGTGTCTATTAGGAATTGGTGGTTTGAGTCAACTACACGCAGGTAGGTTTGACTTTCACTCACAACATTCCTCCCCTATTTCTAGAAGAAGGAAGTGCAACTACGAGTGAATCGTTTACACCATTTTTCTTGCACCATGAACAATGGCAAATTTAATTAATCCAATTGGATTCTAATTTTTCTTTTTCCTTTTGTTTCCAAATTCGCTATGCCACGCAATGGCTGGAGATATTGGTTTTTGTCGAACATATAGCCATTTTATATGGATTTTTGGGAGCATTAAAGATAGTGACAGGATAATTGGAGTTGGGTGAACATGTGAAGAAGTCAAGGAGGATCTGTGAGGAAGTCAAGGACCAATTTGCATTGATGGAAGGACTTAATGGAAGCCAGTAGATGTGGAAGTTGTAATGGAAAACAAGCTAAGAAAAAATATATATAAAGAATTCTCTCTTTATATATATTGTTCCTTAACTCTTTCCGGCGCGGTGGTATAAAAACAATACTCTTTATCTTATTAAATTTCATACATTCTGTGTTCAGTGGTATAATCGAAATACCACTTTTCTATGTAGATTTAAGCTTATATTTAACAAAAAAAAAATACAGCAAGTGTTTGAAGGAGATAGATATATATTTTTTTGCACTAAACTTGAGTACCATAACTTAAATGGTGAGAGAGGGTACCGTTATTTAGCACATTTGTTAAAAATACCTGCATTAGGCTTTGTAATTTTATCATTTTTGATAAATCATAAAGTGAGAAATGTGCTTGAGAGCAGTAACACTTAAAATAAATTACAGCGTTCAACCAGTAGAAGTTAAAAGTTGGTGGTATAAAAATAATACCACTGCGCATAGCAGCTATGGCGAAAAATAAACTAAAGGACAGCGATATTTCTTATATATTGGAATCAATCGAGAATGAAACTGTTTTGGAAGAGATTCCATCAGATGCAGGATCAATTGTCGATGACGTGGAAGACCTCGATGATCAAAACCAAATTCAAGACCTGTTTGATTATATCGTTGCAGTCGACAACGAAAACCAAAACATTGATGAAGATGAAAATCCGGAATGTAACAGAGTTCATGCCTCGCATTAACAATTTGATAGTGAGGACGATATTCCTTTATCCAATTTAAGCACCCACGAAGTTCCTCTCCCCCCACCAAATTGGAGTAAGGAAAATTCAATAGAAACACCAATTGCTTTTACTGGCACAAAACAGTTTTGATATTTTTAATAAAATAATAACAAAAGAAATTATTGAGCATATTGTCTTTCAAACGAATCTGTATGCTCAACAATCTGGTAAACGCTATACTCCAACAAATGCCTCAGAAATAAAAGCATTTATTGGAATGAATTTTCTAATGGGAATAAAACCCCAAGCCAGTTACAGAGACTACTGGTCATCTCGCCCAGAATTGAATGATGGCTATGTATCGAAAATAATGCCTATAAGAAGATTTGATTGGATTTTATCTAATATCCATTTGATTAATTCTATCCAAATGCCTAAAAAAGGATCACCTAACTTCAACAAGTTATATAAAGTTCAACCGTTTCTGGATATGTTGCAAGAAAGATTCAGTTTGTGCTTTTATCCCGGTGAATATCTAGCGGTGGATGAATCAATGATTAGATTCAAAGGTAATTTTCAAGACATATGTATATAATTATAGGTAGAGTTAACTGTTTTATAGGCCGTTCAACACTAGTTCAGTACATGCCAAAAAAGCCAATAAAAAGAGGATTCAAAACTTGGATGCTGTGCGATAGCAGCGGTTACGTTCAACGTTTTTAAATTTATACTGGAAAGAAAGGCGAGCTAGTTGAAAAAAGGCTTGGAGAACGTGTTGTTCTCGATCTTCAATTACAGTTTGGTGGAAAAAATCATAAAGTGTATTTTGATAATTTTTTCACTTCCTACAACCCCATTTTGGAATTAAAGAAACGGTTGATAAATAGTTGCGGGACAGTACGAAGTAACCGAAAACATCTCCTAACCGATATTAAGCCTGATAAATAATTAAAAAGAGGAAAATATGACTGGCAAATAAGCGATACGGGTGTGCTCTTTATGAAATGGATTGACAAAAGAGCGGTCACAGCTCTGTCTAATTTCCATAATCCAAATGAACTAATCAAGGTAATGCAACGCCAGCGTGACGGTACAGTCAAGGAAATGGATAAACCAGGCATTATACATAATTACAATATACATATGAGTAGCGTGGATAAATTATACCAACTAAAGAAATATTATGAATTGAACAGAAAGAGCCGCAAATGGTGGCACCGAATTTTTTTCCATTTTCTCGATGTGTGCTTATATAATTTCTAAAAGTGTTAGTTATAAGTTACCACTAAAAGATTTTAAGCTGGATTTAATTGCAGGTTTGTGTCACTCAGATTCATCAGTGACTTCTGCAAAGGCCAACAAAAAAACTGCTATTAGAATAAAAAAAAAAATAAACCGTTTGTAGATCCAAGCATTCGAGCCACGTCTTCCCACCAACCAACAAGAACTACACTACGGAGATGCGCGCACTGCAGCAAGACGGGACACCAAAGAAGAACTCAGTGGATGTGCTCTACCTGCGATGTTCCACTTTGTCTAAGCAAAACAAAATCCTGTTTTAATGAGTTTCATAAATAGATGTAACTCTTAAGCACGGTGGTATACAAATTATACCACATCCTTCCAGTGAATCCCTCGGGATAAAATTTTTTTTTTACATTTTTTCAAATAAATATCTTTTATGAATAAAAGCAAATAAAAATCGGTTTTAATTTTTGTCGATTTTATATAGTGCGCCGGAAAGAGTTAGCTTGTTTTCCATTACAACTTCCACATCTACTGGCTTCCATTAAGTCCTTCCATCAATGCAAATTGATCCTTGACTTCCTCACAGATCCTCGTTGACTTCTCTTACGGTGGAATGCTGGTTAATAAATTTGTCATTGTCGAATCATGAGATTTAGAAGTCGGATAATATTGGTACAGTTATTTGAAACGAGGATTAATAAAAATAAAATTTGTTAGAGTTGAAGTGCATTTTTGTAGAAATATGTCTTGTTGAAAAAACTGCGTAGTCATAATGAGATTATGGTTTTATTAAATAGCATTCGATGCAATCCATCACAAGACTTACGGTCAGAAGTCAGCAGTTTCATTCAAGGTTGCGAAATTGCAAGGAGGAGTATAAGGCCTGATGAATTGCAGGAAAAGTTCAGCTCAAAGTGTTTTGGACATCATACATACAGATGAAATGGGTCCATTTCCTATGGCATCATACTCTGGTACACGCTATATACTGACATTCGTCGATGACTACACGCGGAAAGTTTTTCAGTTCCCATCAAAAAAAAATCCGATGTTCGAGTATATACAAAATTCGTAAAGTATAAGAAATTTGTTGAAAAACATTGCTCCAAAAGTATCAAAATTCTACGCTCTGACAATGGGAAGGAGTATGTTAACGGTCAGATCGAAAAAACCTCGCTCAATGTGGTATTTTACATCAAACCACAACACCATATACACCTGAACAAAATGGCGTCTCAGAGCGTATGAATAGGACGCTCATGGAACGAACTCGATGCATGCTTGTGGATTCTGGACTCAATGAAAAGTTTTGTGGAATGCATATTCGTCGGGTACAGTGCTACCACAAAAGCATATAGACTGTTCAACATTGATACTAAGTCAATCATCATAAGTCGTGACGTAGTATTTATTGAAAATAAAAAACCAATTTTAACAAAACAGTCTGTTTTTTGTTGAATAATTTAGAACACAAGAAAGGCATGTGGTCATATGTAGTTAACCTTAGTTTTAAGAACAATGAAGTACAAGACAATGCCGACCAAATGTTTGTTTGTTTTTTTGCTTCTATATAAAATAAAATTTTCCGGAAGAGTGTTGAATGAATATAATATTTTATACTAAATGTATTTGCTCATAATATAAGTGTAAAACTGTACATATAAATACATAAAGTGACAGTATCAATATAATGTCAAGTAATAAACCTTCTTGCGTTTTGTGCAGCTAGCAAAGAAACACGCGTTTCATTTACACGACTTTATAACCTGCGCAAAATACTATACAACAATATATATATATATATATATATATATATATATATATATATATATATATATATATATATATATATATATATATATATATATATATATATATATATATATATATATATATATATATATATACTCGTATATGTAAGAGAGCAGAACTAGCAAGTCAGTCGTGTTCAGCCAGTCGTCGAGTTCAGTTGTCACTCAATAGCGCGCGCTCATAAGTCGTTTCTTTTTCTTTACAGTTGTCGGTCGTGTCGGTTATCGGCGTAAGAAGACAGTGATCTAGTTTAATAGAAATCCGTCTACAAATCGGAACAAACTTTCTAAATATTATTTCGCCTTATATTAACTTTATTATTATCCTCGTATTTTCTAACGAATAAAACATTTGAAATCAATTAAGGAAGCAGTTGTGCATTTCTTCACGAGGCCCACCTGCTACCATTCTTACATTTGGGGGCTCAACCGTGCAAAAAGTGATCCTAACGAGAACCGTTCATTCGAAACAAAGGCGCAGAAAATTCACAGTAAATAGGTTTAATGAACAAAGAAGAACAAAAAGAGTATTTCTTGCGGTCGAGAACACGGTCAGTAAGAGCAGACGACGCGGACAACGAAGTATTCGTTTTAGCGACAAACGAAGGAAGAGACGAAGAAATTAGGAATAGTGGTGAACAATCTGTAATAAAACTAACAAAAATCAGTTGCGAAAAAATAGGTGATAATAGTGCAAAAGAACGTTACGAAATTAAAGAAGAAAAAAATACAGAGAGAGAATCTGAAATTTTGGAAACAGAAAAAGAAACAACAAGCAACAAAGAAAACAGAAGCGACAGCAATATGACAGAGCTAAACGAACTGATCAAACTTCTAACCGTAAAGTTTGCAAGAGAAGGAGAACAACAAGCAGCAATGTCCACAGAGTATCAATGACGTCATCTATGAATTTGACGGCAAATCACCTACACACGCAGAAGAATGGTTCAAAAACTTTGAAAAGTGCGCTGCAGCTTACAATTGGAGCGAAAATCAAAAATACGTATTTGCGAGGCGCAAGATGACAAAAACGGCGAAAGTCTGATACGACGTCAGTGCTGATATTCATAGGCAGTTGCAGGAAGGAAAAAAAGGAGCAGTGAGAGTATGCACGAATATATACTGCATATACGACGTTTAGGCGCGTTCGGCAAATTAGATGACAAATCGGTTATACGTTACGTAGTGGACGGAATAAACGAAAAAACAGAAAATAAATGTATATTTTACACCGCAGAAAACTTTACAGACTTAAAACACAAATTAGAAATTTATGAAACGATGACTCAAAATAAAACAAAAACAAAAGAGAATAGCGTAAAAGGTGAAAACGGGAACGACAACAATAAAAGCACAAATCGAAGGCATTGCTACAATTGCGGCTCCAACAAACACGAAAAGAGTGAGGGCAAAGAACCGACAAAATGTTTCCGTTGTAATGGAATAAACCATATATCGAAAAATTGCCCACAAACCACCAAAGGCGAAACAAAAGAGTCTGAAGCGAAAGAAGTTAAGGTTATTAACATAGTGGAACGACGAGAAAATATGTTAAAGTCAATCAAAATAAACAACAACAATGTGTTTTGCTTAGTAGACAGTGGCGCCGAAATTTCGATTATCGATGAGAAAGTTGCGAAAAAATTTAATTTCAAATTAAACAAATGCGCAAACAGTATCTCGGGTTTAGGCAATACAAAATAAATGCATGCGGCATAATAGAAGTTGAACTCATTAACAATTTGAAGTGCGAACACAACTTTTTTGTTGTGCCGGAAAATTCGTCAAAATACCATGTTATTCTTGGGTTTGATTATATTGTCAAGTGTCATTATAATTACAATGAAAGCGGTTATACGTTCACAAACTCTCTCGCAGAAAATTTCGAACGTTCAGGAATGAATATTACAATTGATGGTGAAAAGATTGAAGCACCAATACGATATAAAAAACCAGTTGAAAAAATAATCCAAGATTATAAGCCAAAGAGTGACGTAATAAGCCCAATAAGCATGAAAATTCTTTTAATGGATGAAAAAGTTGGACGTCATACACCAAGGAGATTACCGCTGCCAGACCAAGTGGAAGATTGGTTTAAAAACCAAATAATAAGACCATCAAATTCTGAATATTGTAGTCGGGTTGTGATTGCGAATAAAAAAGATGGTAACAAGCCTGTGTGCATCGACTTTCGAGATTTAAACAGGCTTGTTCAGAAGGATGTCTTCCCAGTACCGTTGATGGAAGAAGTTGTTGAATCGTTGGAAAGCGCACGTATTTTTACGACATTAGACCTCGAAAACGAATTCTTCCACGTCCTTATTGAGGAAGAATCAAAAAAGTATACAGCGTTTGTAACTAGAGACGGAGTTTTCGAGTTTAATAGGGCACCCTTCGGTTTCTGCAACTCGCCTGCAATATTTCTACATTTCATCAACCACATTTTTCGGAGCTTAGTATGCGATCATATTATGCAAATTTACATGGACGATGTCATAATTTACTGACAAGATGAAGAAGAAGGAATAAGCAAATTACGTACCGTCTTAAAAGTAGCAGAGCAGTACAGACTAAGAATAAAATGGAAGAAGTGTAAATTTTTACAAAAGGAAGTCGTTTACTTGGGTCTGTTAATTGGAAAAGGTTGTATATCGCCTGATGCTGAACAATGTGGAGCAATCAAAAAATTCCCTGTGCCAGATAACATTAAGAAGCTTCAATCCTTTCTGGGACTAACTGGATATTTTCGCAAATTTGTGCAGAATTATGCAGAATTGGACAAAACCATTGACAGATTTGCTAAAAAAGAATTCAAAATTCGAAATTGGACCAGTTGAAAGGAAAGCAATGGAAGAGATTAAAAGCATACTTACGAAACAACCTGCCTTAAAAGTTGTTTCTCCAACCGCTGTAACAGAACTGCATACAGATGCCTGCAAAGAGGGTTTTGGGGCAATTTTACTCCAAAAGTTCAACGATAAGCTACATCCAGTTTACTATTGGAGCAAGAAGTGTTCACCGGAAGAAAGTAAGCTTCACAGTTTCTCTTTGGAAATTAAGGCAGGATACTACAAATGTACAAGTACATATTTGCTGTCATCGATGGATTTAGTAAATTTACTTGACTCTACCCTCCTACCAAATCTACGTCGGCAGAAGAAGTTATCAAAAAATTATTGGATTGGACTACTATTTTTGGAGCACTGCTACGAATTATCAGTGACAAAGGGTCAGCGTTCACGTCTGCAGCTTTCAAAGAATGGAGTGAAGCGAAATCAATTGAACATGTCTTAACCACCACAGGCGTAGCGAGAGGAAACGGCCAGGTGGAACGCCTAAATCGGGTAATAATTAATGTCATCTCCAAATTGTCAGCGGATCGCCCAGAAGCTTGGTACAAGCATGTCAACAAAGTACAAAACGTAGTTAACAACGCAGTAAATAAATCAACAAAATATACTCCATTCGAGCAGATGTTTGGGTTAAAAAAGAGAACAGCATTGGATGTCAATATAAACGAGATGATTGAAGCAGAAACAGCAACAATTTTTATGAACGATCGAGACGATATCAGAGCCAAAGCAAAAGAAGAAATCGCTAAGGCTCAAGTCAAATATAAGCAAAATTTCGACAAAAAACGAAAAAATGAAGTAGTCTACAAAACAGGAGACCTGGTGGCGATCAAGAGGACACAATTTGTTTCGGGCCAAAAATTATCGAGCGAGTACCTAGGACCATATGAAGTTACTAAATACAAACGTAATGGACGATATGATGTAAAAAAAGCTGCAAGTTTCGAGGGGCCTAACAATACGTCAACTAGCTGCGATTTTATGAAGCCATGGAAGAGGGAAGAGGTTGATCTGTCCGGGACGGACGACGAGGAGGTCGAATGGCCAAATGTAAGAGAGCAGAACTAGCAAGTCAGTCGTGCACAGTAAGTCGTCGAATTCAGTTGCCACTCAATAGCGCGCGCTCATAAGTCGTTTCTTTTTCTTTATAGTTGTCGGTCGTGTCGGTTATCGGCGTAAGAAGACAGTGATCTAGTTTAATAGGAATCCGTCTACAAATCGGAACAAACTTTCTAAATATTATTTCGCCTTATATTAACTTTATTATTATCCTCGTATTTTCTAACGAATAAAACATTTGAAATCAATTAAGGAAGCAGTTGTGCATTTCTTCACGAGGCCCACCTGCTACCATTCTTACATTTGGGGGCTCAACCGTGCAAAAAGTGATCCTAACGAGAACCGTCCATTCGAAACAAAGGCGCGGAAAATTCACAGTAAATAGGTTTAATGAACAAAGAACAAAAAGAGTATTTCTTGCGGTAGAGAACAAGGTCAGTAAGGGCAGACGACGCGGACAACGAAGTATTCTTTGTAGCGACAAACGAAGGAAGAGACGAAGAAGGGAGGAATAGTGGTGAACAATCTGTAATAAAACTAACAAAAATCAGTTGCGAACAAACAGTTGAAAATAGTGCAAAAGAACGTTACGGAATTAAAGAAGAAAAAAATACGGAGAGAGAATCTGAAATTTTGGAAACACAAAAAGAAACAACAAGCAACAAAGAAAACAGAAGCGACAGCAATATGACAGTGCTAAACGAACTGATCAAACTTCTAACCGTAAAGTTTGCAAGAGAAGGAGAACAACAAGCGGCAATGTCCCCAGAGTATCAATGAAGTCATCTATGAATTTGACGGCAAATCACCTACACACGCAGAAGAATGGTTCAAAAACTTTGAAAAGTGCGCTGCAGCTTACAATTGGAGCGAAAATCAAAAATACGTATTTGCGAGGCGCAAGATGACAAAAACGGCGAAAGTCTGAAACGACGTCAGTGCTGATATTCATAGGCAGTTGCAGGAACGAAAAAAAAGGAGCAGTGAGAGTATGCACGAATATATACTGCATATACGACGTTTAGGCGCGTTCGGCAAAATAGATGACAAATCGGTTATACGTTACGTAATGGACGGAATAAACGAAAAAACAGAAAATAAATTTATATTTTACACCGCAGAAAACTTTACAGACTTAAAACACAAATTAGAAATTTTTGAAACGATGACTCAAAATAAAACAAAAACAAAAGAGAATAGCGTAAAAGGTGAAAACGGGAACGACAACAATAAAAGCACAAATCGAAGGCATTGCTACAATTGCGGCTCCAACAAACACGAAAAGAGTGAGTGCAAAGAACCGACAAAATGTTTCCGTTGTAATGGAATAAACCATATATCGAAAAATTGCCCACAAACCACCAAAGGCGAAACAAAAGAGTCTGAAGCGAAAGAAGTTAAGGTTATTAACATAGTGGAACGACGAGAAAATATGTTAAAGTCAATCAAAATAAACAACAACAATGTGTTTTGCTTAGTAGACAGTGGCGCCGAAATTTCGATTATCGATGAGAAAGTTGCGAAAAAATTTAATTTAAAATTAAACAAATGCGCAAATAATATCTCGGGTTTAGGCAATACAAAAATAAATGCATGCGGCATAATAGAAGTTGAACTCATTGTTAACAATTTGAAGTGCGAACACAACTTTGTTGTTGTGCCTCTGCAGACTTTGAAAATTCAACTCCCTTGTGTCATCAGTTTCATAACGACTCAAAACTGCTGTTGACTTCAAAAATAAACAACATATAGCAAAATGTAAAATAAAAAAATAAAAAAATTACAGGTTGATCATCATTATCAGTGCAACGGCGCTTTCTTTGCTGTTTTGCTACTGATGTTGCTGTTGTTTTAGTTTCTGATGTTGTTGTTTGTGATGTATCTTCTAATGTATCAAACGTACAGTTGTCATCATTGGTTCCAAGAGAGAGATGAACTGGAAAAAAATAAACGAAGAGCGAAATCAACAACAAAATTTGAATTCGATAACGGTACACTTACCTGGAAGTTTGTTTGTTGAGGGACTAGAATTATTATAAAGCAATTGTGACAAATCAGTTTCCCAGTTTTTTAAATAATTTTTTTTTATTGCCTGGTTTATTCATGTCTATTTTATTTTTTATGCGACATTTCATGTTAGCTATTTTTTTTATTATATTTTTTCCCGTCAATTCAATGTCAAATTTTTGCTTCATTTCTGTTACACATGTTTCTATTGTTTGTTTTTTTTTATTTTTAATGCTTGGTAATTGACTTTTTTCTAGTAAATGTTTATTTTGTTTTATTTTTTCCACTAAAAATTTAGAAATGTCGTCGCTTCTATTTTTTTATTATTATTTGATTGTACTTCTACTTCACTTTCACTTGACGACATGTTTGCAATTAGACGTTTGATCTCCCTTTGCTCAAGTAATTGCAATTGGTTTGAACTCATTTTTATGCATACGAAATTGAGTAAAAGCTGTTGCTGTTTGCTCGAACTCGACTTACGAGCAATTGCTCACCTGACTGAACTCAGCGCTTTTACTCGTTTTTATGCATGAGACCCATTGTGAAGTTTTTTGGGCTTGCTTTAATCGTTACCACCGTAGTAGCTGGGCTGCAGATATCCACTACCGTGTACGGTCCTAATCACACAAGAGAAAATTTATTTTCCTAGTTTAGTTCTTCTTTAGTACACGGTTACCCGCATGAAGGACTATTGAGTTTAGTACCTTTTTGTAGGCTTCTCTGGCGTTCTAGCACGATTTTGGTTTTCTCTAACCAACTCGTGCGGTCGCTGTAGCTGATATTTCCCCTCTCTATTTGGGTGATGCAGCGTGCATTTGCGCCTCAAATTTGCCGGCATTTGAAGTCAAACTCTTAGAATGTGCTAAACGGAGTTTGTTTTGTTGATACATGTAGAGTATTGTTATTTATATGCAGGGCCGTAGCCAACCACTGATCCCATTTAGAGCAATCGTTTTATGGTGCAAGTGTTTCTCTTGGCGCCCAATGTTGGGCTCGAACCCACGACCCCGAGATTAAGAGTCTCGTGCTCTTTGCAGTGTATCTCTTGAGCTTTCTCATATTTTAATTTGACTTCGTTGACCTCGATGTGTAGACTATCGGTATTTCTATGAGATATACGGTTAAGGACGCAATTTGCGTACTCCGATCAGATACCAGCCTCTGTGTCTTCTTCTAGTAAATCAATTTCATAAGCGAATAATATTTCTTATGTTCATCCTCTAGATTAAACATTTACTATACTGAAGCAATTGACTTCCGTAAGACGAATTTCCTCTGCTTATTATATTTGGTGGTGGTTTCAGTCACCCTCATTATGTTTTTGCCCATCTTCAACTTATTCAAAAACAATTCTCGCCAGAGTGTGATCCACTGGGTGGACATTGTAACGTAAGACTGTCCAATGCAAAATATGACACCGCAAGGAAACCTGTTTATTGATATTTCCCCTCTTTGTTTGGGTCATGCAGCGTACATTTGCGCCTCAAATTTGCCGGCATATTGAAATCAAACTCTTAGAATGTGCTAAACGGAGTTTGTTTTGTTGATACATGTAGAGTATTGTTATTTACATGCAGGGCCGTAGCCAACCACTGATCGCAGTTTGAGCCATCCTCTTTGACGAAACTGCGCAAGTATTCTGCCAGAGGTCTATGAATTCGTTCTAGCGAATCGTTCGCTTGCGGATGAGAAAGACTTATGTGTAATTTCTTAATACCTACCAATTTGCAAGTCTCAGAATAATTTTGACACGAAAGTCGAACCGTTCACGGTCACCAATAATTTCGGTCTGTTGTAAAGCGCTATAATTTCGACAAAGAATGCGTTGGCTAACGAGCTCGCCTCGGCATCAGGTATGGCTACGCTTGCCATATATTTTGAAAAATCATCTTGGAACTTCAAGATGTACTAATTTCCCAAAACTGTTAAGGTAAAATACCTACAATATCCATGTAATGTTTTTTTCGGTGTGTCATAACATATTTTTTATATCTATGAGCATCCCTTTCCGTCTGATTCTCTAATAGATTTTCTAAGACCCCTGGTGTCCACCTGGAGGTGAATCATACGAACTTGACAAGTCAGTTTAACAGCTTTCGTTATGGAACTCCGCGACCCGGCTCTAAAGATTCATATGCTGAATAGCCGTACAGGAGCTCTGGAGAATTAGCAGAAGAGGCGATTAGAGCGCAATTCTTGGTGGAGCGGAGTACGGCTGTTTTGGGCGAAGTTCATGTTAGGAAAAAGGCAGGACATGTTCACTACTGCTGTCGGAGATAGAGAGGTCACCAAATACTCGTCCATATATGTTCACAAAGGCAAAGCCTACGCCTGTGTACTGAATGCCTCCGAGATGGACTACCTAGTAGGTAGGGATTTTAGGCCTTAGTTTTCTAGTTACGATAATGTTAAGGAACCGAATTGTAGGTCGGTTAACCAGATTAAACAGGTAGATATAAGAAAAAGGATGAAAAAGTACCAGAATTACTGAAGAACCCAAGCGTAAACTCAGAGGAGAGGTCCTCCATAGAAGCCATGTTTACGTCCTTCCATGACATATTTTTGGTGGAAGGAGACCAGTTAGCATATACACCGGATGAAGAGCACGAAATACCGATTAGGGCGGATCAGCCGCCAATTAATTAAGAGCAATACAGATTGCCGCAAGCTCATAAAGATAAGGTAAACAGGCAAGTTTAAGTGATGTTAAACAAAAATAATTTCTTCGAGTACTGTTGGGGACCGTGTTTGTTTGTCCTCGGGGAGGTCCTCTTGCTGCTTGTCCTGGGCGCGCGTGTACCGGTAAACCTAGAATCACTCTTCACAAAAAGAATCACTACATACACTTTTAGTTTTAGAACAACAAGAAGCTTTATTCTTAAAATACTAATTCTTATATACTATTTACAAACAGCACTTTCAGTTTGTGAACTGACCTTTCTGGTGTTCCAGTTCCGCACCTGTTAATTGGTGTCAGTTGGTCAAGCCAAATGACCTACGGTAAAAGTGTCGACGTTGCATTCTTAATTTCAATGCCCTTCGTCGACTCGACTGCGGAACTGTAACACCCTAAAAGTTTACATAATCTTTATTACATAAATTCTAATTACTTATAATACTTGCACCCTAAAAATATGTGTTTTCTTACTTGGCTTAATTGCTTAAAGCTAACCACACCAAATGTGTAGTATCTGTTAGGAGTCGGTGCTGTGAGTCAACTACGCGTAGGTAGCTTGATTCTAACTCACAACATCCCTCCCCTCTTTCTAAAAGAACTTAGTGCAACTAACTTCCATTAAATCTTTACACTATTTTTCCTGCACTGCAAACAATTATGTGCATCGATTTAACTCTATAGTGGTGTTTTATTTTTTTTTCTTCTTAAAATCGCCTTATTTGGGTTCTATCACGGTTTTTTTCTCTTTTTATTCTCTTCTTTTCCATATTATTTTTCACTAGCTTTTCTTTTGTACTTTTTTTTCGTTACTTTATTTTTGTTCTTTTATTTTTATCTAATATTTTTTCCTTATATTCCCCTTTTTATAATTTGGTCTTATTGAATCTTTTCTCATTGGCGTATATACAAACATTTATACAATAGCACAATTCTATTTTATACCTAAAATCTTACATTATACTGCGACCTCTGCTACGTGCTGGTTCGTCGGTGTTCGTCGTGGGGTCAATACGTACTTGTAATTCTACGCACTTTTAGTGTGATTTTCTTTGTGTTTTTTCGTTAATTTCTAATTATTAAATATTTTAACTATGCCTTGTGTATGCAAACAGAAAGTTGAGCGAAATCAGCAAAAAATAAAGTGTACTAGTTGCAATGAATACTTCCATTGGAGCTGTATGAATATAAATCAGAGTGACGTCGAATTTATGCAAATTGGCAACAAGGGCTTTGTTTGCAATATTTGTTCGGCTGCGCGTCGTACTTCGCTTCGCTCTCCACCTCTGGCTTCAACGTCATCTTTAACTTCAGCAACTAGAGTAGCAGATTCCTCCGCAAAGGCTCATAAAGGGAATCTCTCTCCTTCTTCTCCAGTGCCGGCTGTTCCAGAGCAAAAACTGCAGCAGCTACAAAAACAATTTTCCGTTCATTCTCCACTTCTTGCTTCTTCGTCAACTGAGACTGCAAAATTACAGCAACAACAACAATGCAATAAAATTCAACATGCAGAAACTGCGCCAACTCATCAACACTATCAACCGGACTTACAGCGTGCGGAGCCTCAGCTGCCAAGAAACAACAGTAATGCTGTGACTCTCACTCAAGCTCAGTCGCAACTTCACAACAACAACATCATACATGCCAATGAGTCGTCCATCACATTGGAGCTCGTATTCAACGAAATTCTAGCTCTTAAAAAAATGAATGCCGACGCGCTTGCTCAAATTTCTATTTTGCAAGAGGTAAAACAGTTATTGGAGTGCAAGGTAAATGAGCTACAGCAAGAAGTTGTCTATCTCCAGAATAAAAATAGAGAAAAATGCGTAGAAATTGTTGGTGTCCCAAATATAAACAACAGCAACGCACTCAACGCAGCAATGACAGTTCTCTGTGAGGGCCTAAATTCAAACATTACTGAGTTAGAAATCGATGATTGTTATGTTAAATCTATTAAAAAAACAAGTGAAACGTCAACATCAAACCCTTCTCCTAATATTTTATGTGTAAAGTTTTGTAAGAACCAAAATCTTCTGTGGGAAATTTTGGCCCACACTACAAATGACAGAGTCGCCACGAAACTATATACACACACACATCACGATAAAATACCCGAACCGAAGCAACTACATTAGAAATTTAACGAAAAAACTACAAGCATTGTAACCAATTAGCGCGGCCGTGGTAGGAGCGCAGATCAGTAGCAGCATATTAGACCAGTTGGAATAATAACTAGGATTACAACAAAAGCAACCTCACGCACAGCCAACGATCTTGCCAATCAGCGCTATGCTTGCAAAGAGCGAGGAAAAACACAGCGACGAGGAATACAACAAATACATGTCGGACAAGAGAAGGTGAGTGCACGAACTCAGCGGTGGAATTTGCCGAGTGCGCTCGCTCGGAAATCTTACACCAACAACACGAAGAAACGAGAGCGAAGCACAAGAGGGACAACGACAGAACCACCACCACGCCAACGGCCGGCAAGTACAAAGCACAAGAGGGAAATGCTGGTTGTCAGTTAAATTAAATATTTAACAACAACACGAAGAAACGAGAGCGAAGCACAAGAGGGAAATGCTGATTGTCAGTTAAATTAAATATTTAACAACAACAACACTATTGGATTCCGGACAGCGCTGCTGGCAGGCAACAATACTGCAGGCTAACCAGGGACCGTTGGAGTGAGGTGGCTGACCGCCAGAAGTTGAAGGTGGCCCAAGGGCAAAAGACGGCAACACCAACAAGCCTGACTGCAACAACAACAAGCCTGCCACAACAACAACAATCGACTACTGGCCAACGGAAGTAAAATCACACAACGGTGGCCTGCGAACAACAACATGTGTCAGCCGCTGCGACCTGGGACTATATAAACCACGTAGCCCAGGCAGTAGGTCTCTTCTTCGGACACCAGCATCCTGACTAGCAACAGCTCTACAAAGTACCATACGAACATAAAAAGCTTAGCAAGAACCTCTGGTTTTTAATCGTTTTCTTGCTAAGTGATACACAGACAGAGACTACAGGGATTCAGTGAGAGCCTCTGGTTTTTAATCGTTCTCCCACTGAATCACTGAGACACATACGCAACCGAGACTTAGGAAGCTTAGCAAGAACCTCTGGTTTTTAATCGTTTTCTTGCTAAGTCATACACAGACAGAGACTACAGGGATTCAGTGAGAGCCTCTGGTTTTTAATCGTTCTCCCACTGAATCACTGAGACACATACGCAACCGAGACTTAGGAAGCTTAGCAAGAACCTCTGGTTTTTAATCGTTTTCTTGCTAAGCCAGACACAGGCAGAGACTACAGGGATTCAGTGAGAGCCTCTGGTTTTTAATCGTTCTCCCACTGAATCACAGAGACACATACTTACCGGGACGTAGAGACAGGCAAACAAGTATACAATAAGCAAGTTGATTTATATAGAGTTAAGGAAGTAGTATTGTTTTGAGCAAGGACTAACAAGAGTCCATAATCAATACACTAAATAAATACGTTGAAATTAATTTAACACACAGGATTTTATATTTTTCTGTACACGACCCCTGGAGCCGCTGAGTTTTACCCCAGCTATAGAAAAGAGTCGTTACAGTTTCTATCTCTTTATAGGAAGAAAGAAATAATGAGGAACAAGTTTTCTAACGTAAAAAAGCTAAATGCAAAACTATTTGGTGGAAATAGTCACAATAAAATTTATATAAATGATAACTTGCCCGCGTTGACCAGAAATCTTTTAAAGGCTGCTCAGAAATTAAAAAAAGAAAAAAGTTTTAAATTTGTTTGGGTTAAAAATGGTAAAGTTTTGATGCGTAAAAAGGAGGGTGATATTGTTATCGTTATTAATTCGTTTGATGATCTAAACAGAGTCAATTAATTTTTAATTGCTCTTGTTTTCTTGTTTTATAAATTAAAAGTTAAATATAATGAATCTATTGAGATTATTATGGTTAACTTAGATCATGGTGATGATTTATATGATCTTCCTTTGACAAATTGTAGAAGTGTAGATTTTCAAAGTATTTCAACTAACCCAAACAATAATAACAGCTTTTATATTATTTCTCAAAACATTAGAAGTATGCGCAAGAATTTTGATAATTTTTTACTACATCTTGAATCCTTCATTAATAGGCCTGATTTCATTTTCTTAACCGAAACATGGATTTATGATACTGAAAAGTCACTTTTTGCTATTCCGGGGTACAAGTTTTATGCAAATTGCAATGACCAGTATGCAGCTGGTGGTGTGGCCGTCTTTGTTACGAATACCATAAATTGTGAGTTTTTGGGTTATAATCTTATGAGTTCGGATGTTGTTAAAGTTAAATGTTTAATTGATAACCAGACTTTTGTATTTATTTGTATTTATAGATTCGTTGTTAACACTTCTTTTGACATTTTTTTGGATGACTTAAATGATTTATTGTATTCGGAAAAATCCAATAATGTCATTTTACTTGGTGATATAAACCTTAATATTTTGCAAGACTCTGTATTTGTTGACAACTATTTATTTATGCTTGCTTCGTACGGTCTTGAATCGTGTATAATTGAACCAACTCGTATTACCAATCAATCTTGTACTTGTATTGACCATATTTTTGTGCGGTTATCTCAATCAAAAAATATTTCAATCTGTAGTTCAGTCTGTAATCTCTCTTTATCCGACCATTGCCTGACATGTTTAATGTTTGAAAATGTTGTCTTGTGTAAAAATACAAACTCGCCTATTGATTCATTTAAACTAATAACCGATTTCATTCAGCTAAATAATTATCTTCATCATGAGTCTTGGGTAAATGTGTATATTGAACCAAATCCGTCTATTGCTTTTAATACTTTTATTGACACATTATCTCATTACACTGCTCAATGTTCAAAAAGCGTTACAGTAGCGTTGCCTAATAAAACTAAAAGACTCAAAAAGTGGATGACATCTGAGTTGCTTAATAGAATAAAGATTAAAAATAAACTTTATAAGAAAATTAAAAAATTTCCTTCGAATGCTAATCTAAAAGCCCGTTATAATAGACTCTGTAGAGAAATTATAACCGAAACCTCCAATGTAAAAAGTGAATATTTCAAAAATGAATTTAATAAGATCAGTGGTGATGCTAAAAAGGATTGGCAATTAGTAAACAACATTTTAAATAAATCTAACACAAATAATATTATTCATGAGATTGAAGATGATGGTACGGTTTATTCTAGTCCATGTGACAAAGCAAATTTATTTAATAAGTTTTTTTCTACTATTGGTAGTGATGTCGTTCTGGATAATGGCCTTGTGAATTATTCTTGTAATTGCGTAGAAAATGAAAATACAAGCCTTAAGAGTTTTTTTTTTTGAAGAAATATCTTCCTTGGAAGTTTATAAAATTATCGTGTCTCTTAAGAATTCAAATTCCGACACTGAAAATGGTTTTTCTAGCAATTTTCTAAAGAAAATAGTATTCAATGTTGCAGATGTTCTTTGTTATTTGTTTAACAAAAGCATTAATTCTGGAATTTTTCCTGATGGACTAAAAAAAGCTGAGGTTATTCCACTTTTCAAAAAAGGAAATAGATCGATGCTCAATAATTACAGACCGATTTCGATTCTTTCTACTTTTTCGAAAATTTTTGAAAAAGCTGTCAAATCACGAATGATTGACTTTTTAAATAAAACAAAATTTTTTAGTGATTGCCAATATGGCTTTAGGCAAAGTCTGTCCACTGAAGATGCCCTTTTGAGTTTTTGTACTAACATTTACAATAGTTTGAATTGCAAAAAAGTCTCCGCGGCTGTATTCGTGGATATAACTAAGGCATTTGATACAGTTGATCATCAAATTCTTTTAAATAAATTGTTTAAATGTGGTTTTCGTGGCATGGTCTTAAATTGGTTCTCGTCTTATTTGTCGCACAGAGCACAAAGAGTCAAAATAGATACTTTTTATAGTAATTATGCAAATATAACCATTGGAGTACCTCAAGGGTCAGTATTAGGCCCAGTCCTATTCTTGATTTTCATAAATTCACTGTTTTCACAAAAGTTTTCTAGTAAAACAATAGCATTTGCTGATGATATGGCTTGCACTTTTTCCTGCAATTCAACTTTTGAAGCTGTTCTTGAATTAAATCATGATTTGGAAATCTTGAGACACTGGTTTACATCACACAAACTTGTTCTAAATGACAAAACAAAAATTATGTTTTTTAATGTGGCTGGTATAGAAACCAAACTTCCTGTATTTAATTTTCACTCTGCAAATTGCAAAAAATATTCCATCTGCCATGAAATCTGTAATTCGTCGAACTATACATATACATATGACTCCCTTGAGACCTGTCCCACAAGTTGTTTTCCGATTGATTGTGTTAAAACGTTTAAATATTTTGGTGTGATAGTGGATTGGAAATTGAATTGGTTAGATCACTCTATTGCTTTAAAAAGATACTTAATGGCAGCTATAAGACAACTTTTTCTTTTAAAGTCTTATTGTTCAAACAATTTACTTAAATGTATATATTTTGGAATATTTCATTCTAAGCTGGAATATGGTCTGACCTGCTGGGGCGGTACACATATGAATAAAATTAAACCTTTACTAACGGTCCAGAAGCACGCAATAAGAATTATATGCAAAAAAAGTATTCATGAAAGTAGTCTTCCTCTGTATAAAAATTTAAACATCCTACCTCTTAAACACCTTTATTATTTTAAAGTCTTAAAATTGTTTTTTGTAAGATCTGGTTATCTTGTCAATAGGAATTATATGAATTATAACTTAAGGATTAATAATCATTTCTTAGCGTTAGTTCCACCGCATAACTTGCAACATTTCTTTTACTTTTATACCTCGGTTGGTCCTAGATTGTTTAATTGTCTTCCTAGTTATGTTAGATGTATTCGTAATAAGTATGTTTTTTTAAGAGAAGTGAAATCGTGGCTCTTAAAGTTATCCTATGTAAATGTTAATACGCTTATTGATGTAGTAATTTAATTGACTTATTAACTAAAATAAAAATCTATCTCATAAATAATTCCTTAAATTAAACTAAGTTTGCAATTATTATTATTAATATTAAATAAACATTTTTCTCATTTCTTCTTTTTTCCATGTTTCTCAAAATCAAACTTAAAACTAATGTTCAAGCTTTGCTTTAACGACCCCATGTCAACTTATTTGTATACATAATTGTAAACATAATTGTTTTTCTTTTCCATCATATGTAACCCGCATTCGCCTCTAGTTCCTTTGGAACTACAGAATGTGGCATTATTGTTATTAATTAATGTAAGTAAAAATGAACTTGGAACTAATTGTAATTATAATAAGAGTATTCTTTAGTAACATTAATAAATAAATAAATAAATAAACTTTGCAGCAATGCGTTTTATGGTGCAAGTGTTTCTCTTGGCGCCCAAAGTGGGGCTCGAACCCACGACCCCGAGATTAAGAGTCTCGTGCTCTTTGCAGTGTTTCTCTTGAGCTTTCTCATATTGGAATTTGACTTGGTTGATCCCGATGTGTAGACTATCGGTATTTCTCTGAGATACACGGTTAATGACGCAATTTGGGTACTCCGATTAGATACCAGTCTCTGTGTCATCTTCTAGTAAATCAACTTCATAAGCGAATAATATTTCTGAATAATTTTCTCTGCTTATTATATTTGGTGGTGGTTTCAGTCACCCTCCTTATGCTTTTGCCCATCTTCAACTTATTCAAAAACAATTCTGGTCAGATTGTGATCCACTGGGTGGACATTGTAACGTAAGACTGTCCAATGCAAAATATGACACCGCAAGGAAACCTGTTTATTTTTCCATTGTTTGTCAATAAACCCATCCAAAACGTGATCAAAAATTGCTGCCATATGCTGTTTCGAGATATCACTTTAGTCGCCATTCATCCCCAATCCATCGAATAATACGTTGGTCCTTTAGTCCGAACCGTCTTCCGATATATGCTGTTCCCGGAACTTCCTGCTTCAATTCACATCATCAAAGCTGAATACATATATTAATTTCTATGTTTAATTTTAGTTGAACATTTCATAAGTTGATTTAATAAATGAATTTCAAAAATATATAAAATTTATATAATTATACTATACTTCGGTTGGGACATGCCTCATTTTCGCACGAAGACTTACTACGTCGAGAATGCCTTTCCAGACGCTGTCCTTGCGCTGACTATCACCATCCCAAGTATGGGAACCTTTTTAGTCAGTGCTTGAACGGCGCCACACCGTGGTATCACAATGGGCCATTATGTGTGCTCAAGTATGCTTTTGGCAAACTGGGCGGCCACTCCTACCTAACTACCTACCTACTACGTCGAGAAACAGCGCCAAATTGTGATTATTGCACCGGACACAGAGCTTCAATAACTCATTTATTGAACGAATGCAGAGCTTTCAGTGCAATTAGAAGAAATATATTTGAAACGGAAGTCCCTAGTAATCTTTTAAAAAATGTGACTCTAGATAGTATAAAATTAATAGAATCCTTTTTAAGTTATATAAATTTCAAAAATAAAATTTAAAATAAAATAGATTAAGATCGAGTCGAAGGCCCTAGCATCCAGGACTCATTAATTGTAATTATTGTAATAATTAATTTATTAGAATAAAGTGTAATAATAATAATAATAATTTATAACTTTTCTTAATGCGAGTATATTTTGAATATTCAATATGTAATAATCCGTACTTATTTTGTGAAATAGGTAAGAACCAAATTTCGTTTAGAAAAAATTGAATCTCAGTCATTCATTTTTCATTCATTTTTCAATTTATTTGTTCTTCATATATTGATTTCTTTTTATTACTTTTTTTTTGTTTAAATATTTCATAATTTGTTTCATATCATTTCTCTTTTTATATAATATCTTTTTAAATTTTCAAATTCTTTTGCCCTCTGATATAAACAAAATTTTATATCAATTCTGGACAAAACAAGTTGCCCATCTTACACAAGCGAGTATATAAAAGATAAACATGTTCATGTGAAAAAATTGTCCATTGCATGACTCAACTTTTCATTGCATCTAACTACTCTATATATTTCAATTTACTACTAGCCTTGTATGTATATATCTATTAACAAGTATATATCCGTACACCACGATACCATGCTCTTATATGAATACAGACATACATTCAACGCATTTTATAACTAATTGCCAACGTTATTACCTAATTTGAAATGGTAAGCTAAATATGTTGTTCTAATTCAATATACATATATATTACTATTCCCCACACGCTAATTTCCTAAGCGATAAACCGAAAAAATCTATGTATATTTACATGTAGCCTGCTACAGTATGTAAATATCTGCAAAAATATACATACGTACATACCCATGCTTCTTAACTAAAATACTTACTTCTTTCAATATACGTTCGTACATTCACTCTGTATCTTGTACACATATATACATATATGTATATATATACTCACTTCACCAGCGGTTCCGTTGCCTGGCGTTAACGCTTACGCGTTACGAGTGCATAAACTGCCGTATGTATGTATGTATTTTAAGTTAAGTTTAATATTACTTACCTACGACTGTCTTATGATTTAATTTTGAATTATTATTTAATATTTAAAAAATATTTTTCTCTACGGTGCTTCATTCGGCTACAGTGCCTAATAAGCATATTTACATTACGTCAATTTTACTTGCCCGAGTTTAATTGACACACTTCTGCTGGCATTGATTTTGAAAATCGAAGCTGTGCGTGTTATTTGACCCACACACGTACGCTATTTCATTTTGTTTATGTTGTTTTTCTTGTGTTTACTCTTGTAAAACGCTGTTAACACATGTCTTTAGCTGTGTGGTCTCATGTGGAACAATTTCAATAAATTATTATGTAGCTTTTTATTCTTGCGCTTAATTGTTACGACTGTTATAACTGGGCTGCGGATCTCTGCTGCTACATATGGACCTATCCAAACAGGTGAAAATTTGTTTCTCCTAGCCTGATTATTCATTAGTACTTGGTCACCCACATGAGAGATTACTGGGTTTAGTATCTTGTTATAGGCTTCCCTGCCTACTCGTTTAGCACATTCCTGGTTTTCTCTAACCAATTCGTGCGCTCGCTGTAGGTGATACTTTTACACTTTATTGGGATCGTCAGCATTGTATATTGGCGCACATTTGCGCTTCAAATTCGCTGGCATGTTGAAATCAAACCCGTAGAGCGTCCTAAACGGAGTTTGCTTCGTTGATACATGCACAGTATTGTTGTGTACATGCATTGCAGTGGTCAACCAATTCGAGCCGTCTTCCTTGGAAAAACTGCGCAAGTACTCGGCCAGAGGTCGATGACTACGTTCCAATGAGCCATTCGCCTGTGGATGATATGGTGTTATATGCATTTTCATGATTCCCAGTGTATTTATTTCCCGAAACTGTCACAGGTAAAATACCTACAATATCCATATGAACTTTATCAAATGGCTGTTTTGGTGTGTCAGTTAGCACCATTGCCATCTTTGTTAGCCTTGAACTTTTGTTGGCCTGACATTTTGGACAACTCTTTATATATTTTTTTATGTCTCGGAGCATACCTTTCCATCCGTATACTCGCTTAATTCTGTCATGGGTTTTCCAGAATCCCTGGTGTCCACCTAGAGGTGAATCATGAAAACCCTTTAACACAGCCTGGATATCTTTTTTATCCTCCAGCCACTCCACGCTACTGGCTGTTTGCTCATTGGCATCGAAACCAGCATTGCTAACATCTTTTGTCGCATCAATTTTATCCCCTTGAATTCTCTCGGTTTTCTCCCTCTCTGACCTTGCTTTGGCCCTAGTTTGCACTACCGATATCTTCATTGTCTGCGGTACTCTGCTTTGCGCCTCCGCATTCAGATTCTTTTTCCCAGGTTTGTATATGATTTCAAAATCATACTCAGACAACTTGTGTCTGAACCTGGCTAGCCTAGACGTTTGGTCTTTCCCTCAACGGGTGGTGATCAGTGTATATCTTAAATGGGCGATCTACCAGATATGCCCTAAAATTCTTCGTAGCCCATACTATGGATAGAAATTCCTTTTCTATTGTGGAGTATCTCTTCTCCGTCTCACTAAGCGCTCTGCTTGCGAATGCTATTGGTCGGCCATTACCGACTACCCCTTGTGATAATCCTGCTCCTAATGCTTCATTGCTAGCATCAGTGGTCAACAAAAAAGTTTTCTCAAAGTCGGGGTACGCCAAAATCGGTGGCGAGCTAATTATTTCTTTTAGCCTCTCGAATGCTGACAGCTCTCTGTCCATTCGAAATTTGCTTCTTTTCTTAGCAACTTGTTCACTGGCAACGCAATTCCGGCTAGTCCTTCCACGAACTTTCTATAAAAGTTCATTACTCCTAGGAATGCTTCCTTTCTATTTCTCGGAATCGCTAAATTTTTAATGCATTCCACCTTCTGCGGGTCAGGCAGCGATGGCTTAAATAAACCACCTCTCTTCGCAAAAATTGACATTTCTCCGTGTAAAATTTCAAATTGTGTTCTCGTAATTTCTGCGCACCTTGCACAGGCGTTGCGAATGCTGCTGCAAGTTCTTCCCATAAATTACAATATCATCCAGATACCCAAAACAATCTAACCCCTAGAAGGCTGTTAGCACATGGTTCATCATGGTGCTGAACGCGGTTTTCTGCTTATCTTGGGTATCCACCAGAACTTGGTGGTAGCCATTCGCTAAATCAAGTGTAGACAAATATCTACTGTGTCCTAATTGATCCATAATTTCTACTATCCTTGGTATCGGGAACATTTGCTTGATAGTATGGTCGTTCAATTTCCTAAAATCGAGGACCACTCTCCATTTTTTTGACCCTGAGCACCTCCCTTCTTTGGTACCAAAATTATTGGTGAGTTCCAAGGCGAGATACTCGGTAAAATTATGTTATCCTTTAACATTCCTTCTACGTGCCTGTTTACCTCATCTTTGTGAGCTTGTGGCAATCTGTACTGTTTCCGGTTAATTGGTGGTTGATCCACTCTAGTAGGTATTTCATGCTCTACCTCTGGTGTATACGTCAGCTGGTCTCCTTCCAGCAAAAAAATGACATGGAATGACTTACAAATTGCTTCTATTGATACCTTCTCTTCTGAATTTACGCTTGGGACTAACTTCAGTGATTCTAGAACTCTCTCCATTCTTTTTTTATATCAACTTATTTAATCTGATTTACCGATCTATAAATCGGTTCCTTAAAATTATCCTAACTAGCTTAAGCTTAAAATCCTCATCCATCAGGTAGTCCTTTGCTGATGCGTTGAGTACGCAAGCGTACACCTTATCCTTGTCAACGTGCGTTATGGTTTCTCCCATGTATACGCCGTCCGCTAGCTGCTGCTTGTGCAAAACAAGAGTCCTAAGTTTTGTATTTACATGCATAGTAGCTACTCTAATCGACCTTGCGATTACTACCTCCATACAGTTCTTAACCCTATTCACGGTTCCTTCCAGCCATGACTTAAATGGAAGAGTAAGGATTCTATTCTTGTCATCATCATAAAATGATAGCTGCTTCTCGAGCGCATCCAGTATGGTGCGTCCCCAAAGATTATCGCGGCCAATTATCCCATCAGCCGGGATACCTTACCTATCCACTTCCATTGCGTGCTCTCTAAAACTCATGCCCTTAACTTCACTGTGTTCTATTCTGAGCGACCCCAATGTCCTGATGCACCCTCCAAATTTTATTTAATTATTACTTTCTTTCTTTTGGCTTTCCAGTCTACTGGCGTCGACTGGGCCGCTGGAAGTTTCCCTGGTTCCTTTGTAGGGATTGTCTATCCCTGCATTCCTCTGCCTGATGTTCCATTCGTCCACATGAGAAGCAACTCAACCCCTGTCGGGTGTTGCTTATTCTTGGTCCACTTTTGGAATTCCAATTTGGTCGCTGCTGACCACTCCCAGTGTTGAAAGGATTGATTCCTTGGTTAATTCCTTCTGTCGATTTAACTCGGGGACTACTGAAGTTATCCCTGCTGTCCCTCAAGGGTGGCATCGGGCGCCTCGCGCTGCCTTCTACTTTGATCCCATTTAGTGTCTACTTGGCACTGTCTACTTGCCTCATGACCGTAAGTTTGGCACTCCATACAGTAGGGCGTGTCTTTGCGTGTAACGCATTCATCCCTTGTATGCCATGGCTTATGACAGAATGAACAAATGGGTTTCCTTGGCTGGAACCTCTCAACCAGGAATTCTTGGTCTCTTTGTTGCGGAAATTAGCCCATCAATCTACCGACTCCACTTGTGTTTCGCTGCTGTACTGGTCCTACCTCTGCAGGAGCATCAGTCCAGCAGATTCCACCCGTTGTCGTTCGCTGTTGTATTGCTGCTTCAGCGGAAGAGACTGCTTCCACTAGCTCTGTCATGCTCGTTGGCGTGAGAGTAAGAGTATAATTATCTAAGTCCCTATTGATCAGGCCTGCCTTGAACACAGAAATATTAGCCCATTCTACTTGACCCTTGTATGCTGCAACGTTTCCTGGAAACTACCTGTTGGCATCCGTTTCAGCAGCGTTCCCCAGAGACTGGAGTCTTCGTCCCCAGGCTCTCAATTCCTCCCCAGGTTTCTGAGTTGATTTCTGAATTTCCCGAATGAGGCAGTCGTACGACTTTTCTTTTAAATATGTCCGATCCAAAAGTGCATATAATTCTGCCAGGGTGCTTGCTGAGCTATGCACCAGTAAATCAAAGGCATCACCTGTGGTTCTTTGCTTAATACACTTTATTAAGTGTTCCCCGTCTGCTTCCGGAAGACTCTGTTGCGCTAGCTTACAACCTTCTTTGAAGCGCGCCGGATCTCAGTTCTCAGATCATACAACTCGACACCTGAGAACATGGGCACCAACTTCTCCACCGCATGAGCAACTTCCAGAATGCCCATTTTACTCCTTTGTGTTTTCTCAATTGCTGGTAAAACCTTAGCTTTATTAATCTCTTGGGTGGTTTCCAAATTCTCTTCTCCCGGATCTGAGAGGTACATTATCAGTGACGGACTCAAAGTGATTAGACTTCGACAGGCGAAATACTGTCCACTGTATCGAGACTTTGCTGCACTGTAATTGCTTCTGGCTCTTTTGGCGGATATCCCTGATTTTTATTATTTATCGGACTTCCCGGAGAAAATGGCTTGACACCGATTTCAGATGCGCCAAACAAAAATTCCGCTTGCTTTTCTTCACTAAAAACTAATCTTGGCTTTACCATGCGGCTTATCCCTTCTGGTGCTAAATATTCCGGCCAGCGAACTTCCAGAGGCAATGCCAATACTGTCAGTGTTAAATCCAGCCAATGCTGATTTTGATCTCTCCTTTTTCGGTGAGGCCCTATTGGTCGCCCGTCCTCTTTTTAATTCTGCACACTCCTTTTCCAACAGCGCTGCTTCTTCCTTTGTTTTCGTCAATCTCTGAGAAAGTTCCTTTACCTTATTCTCAAGATACTCCTTTTGTGCTCTCAAATCCTCTGTTTTCTTATGAAACTTGAACAACTTTTCTTCTGTCCTTTTTTGGATTGTCGTTAAGGCTTGATCCGCTACTTCTAATATTCACACAGCTCCTCTGGCGTTCGGCTGTTTCCACAATTCCTGAGCTTCTTCCCTGCTCGTACTTGCTTCGAACTGCTCGAATACCCTCTCGGTGAAAAGATTCGTCTCTGTTCTTACTGCTCTTAACTCGTTCTGTGCGTCTTCTTTTCTCTTTAACGGAGACCCACTCGGTGCCTCAATCGGTGCCAGTTCCGTCTCGAATTCTTTAAGCCACGCTGACACTAAATTTTCCACATATCCATGAAAACCCGACGCAAAGTACTCGTCGTCCCTACAGACCTCTTTGTAAGGCAGACATTTTGCGTGGTTGCTGTAATTGCTGTAATAGTCCTTCACGTTTTTGACATTCTTCCGGTCCTTCCTAAAGTTTGAAATCAACCTCTGGACCTCTTTACCCACCACTTCCTGGGATTTCAGCAAATCCTTCACTTCTTTCCAAAGTCCCATTGATTATGCCTAATCCAATATATATCCCGTTGAAAAACACAATTTCAAGAAAAAAATCTCCATCTATTTGTTCATCCCAAATGCCAGAACAGATGGCGTATCCCAATTACAAATAAAACCCAATAATTGTTAACTCTTTTTATCAACTTATTCCAATATTTTATTGTATCATAATTAATGATAAATACAAATTTATTGAAAAATATTCCACCGTAAATTCTATCTTTATATTCTTTCTTTACTTATCTTCCATCACAAGTTCCATATCCGCTGTCTAATGGCGTACATTAAGTCCTTCCATCAATGCAAATTGGTCCTCGACTTTCTCACAGATACTCCTTGATTTCCTCTCACCATCTTTAATACTCCCAAAAATCCAAAAGGCAAAAGTGTCTTGATTCATTCCCGGAAATTTGAATCCATATTCAAAAATAAAGGTAACGTATGCGCCACGGAATAATAGAATTTAAACATTTTTTTTCAACATTGCTACGCAAATCGTAGTTTCCGAACTACAAAAACTTTGATGCAACAACACGTGTTCTCTGCACCTCTTGAAATATTCTCACCTAATACCCTAAGCTTACAATGTCAAATATTTAAATCAATTCTTATATTGATTTTAAATCAATATAAATTAAAACCATATAAATAAACCCAATTTAAAAACAATATAAATGTCCCTATCGACAAACAAACTCGATTCCCCTACAAAAGAAATCCTCATAGCTAGGACGACATACATAGATCGTCCGATCATACTAACGGTTTATGGTTCCCCATACAAAGCTGCGTGCAATAGCGCAAACGCGCCTACTCGTATATGTTGCGAATTCTTTGACCAGCGCTACGGCGCCTTCAGGATCGCAGAAGTATCTACTAAAATTACGCTACTATACACTCTACTCACCATTATCTTGTTTGATGACATCTTCTCTTTAGGGTCCTTCGAATTTGTTGCAGGATGTTTCCTGCTTCAGGGTTCCTTGCCCTGGGATTCCTCCTGTAGGTCCTTAAGACCGGCTGCGCCAAAATGTTGGAGACCGTATTTGTTTGTCCTCGGGGAGGTCCTCTTGCTGCTTGTCCTGGGCGCGCGAGTTATGTATTGGAAATGAGAGCAACACCATTCGACTTCAAAATTTGTTTAATAATGATTTTAAATTTTAGTTTATATGTATTTATATCTTAAAATATCGCTACTTTAGACTGAATTTCATGAGAAATTATGCAAGCATGTTTTTAATGCGAATTCAAATTAATATGAATTTAAATTTTTTCATAAGAATTGAAGTCAACATGATTGGATCATTTTCATGGGAATTCAAGTCGACATGAATTTGAAGATTTTCATAAGAATTGAAATTTAATATAACTTAAATTATAGTCTTAATAAGAATTAGAATTAGAGTATGTTCAATTATTGGAATTTGATTGGGTTAAGTGGTTGCGTTCGTAACTCGCGTGTACCTGTAAACCTAGAATCACTCTTCACAAAATGAAACTTTTAGTTTTAGAACAACAAGAAGCTTTATTCTTAAAATACTAATTCTTCTAATTCTAACTCACAACACTACCCCGCCTTGGTACTGACCGATAATTTTGGTACCAAAGCCTTGTGGGGCTCAGAAAAGAAGTGGAGAATGGTCGTTGATTTTAGGAAATTGAACGACGCCACTATTAAGCAAGTTTTTCCGATAACAAGGATAGAGGAAATCCTGGGAGAAGTGTCAATTTTTTCCAAAAGAAGTGGTTTATTTAGGCCATCGTTGCTCAGAAGCAGGAGCACTACCTGACCAACAATTCCAAGATATATAAAAGAAGTGCAAGCATCTGTTCGGGACCGTATTTGTTTGTCGTCGGGGAGGTCCTCTTGCTGCTTGTCCTGGGCGCGCGTGTACCGGTAAACCTAGAATCACTTTTCACAAAATGAATCACTACATACACTTTTAGTTTTAGAACAACAAGAAGCTTTATTCTTTAAATAATAATTCTTATATTCTATTCATAAAAAACAATTACAGTCTACGTATTGACATTTCTGGTCTTCCAGTTACGCAATTGTTTATTGGTGTCAGTTGCTCAAGCCAACTGACCTAAGGAATGTAGAAGTGTCGTCGGTGCATTCTTAATGCCCTTCATCAGCTTGACTGCGGAGCTGTGACATCCTAAAAGTTTACATAATAATTAATACATAAATACTATTCATTTACAATACTTGCACCCTAGAAATATGTGCTCTCTTAATGAATTTAAATTTTCACTAACTTTTCTTTTGTAGTTTTTTTTCGTTACTTTATTCTTTATTTATCTATTATTTTGTTCTTTTATTTTTATCTATCATTTTTTCCTTATATTCCCCTTTTTATAATTTGGTCTTTTATTGACTATTTTCTCATTGGCGTATATCCAAACATCTATACAATAGCACAATTATATTTTATACCTAAAATCTTACATTATACTGCGACCTCTGCTGCGTGCTGGCCCAGTTGACGGCCGCTGTTGTCGGAGTGAAATCCCTCGATAAACTCCGCATACCCCTCCCTTCATTCTGGACCGGTACCTATGATATTCGAAGCTGGCGATATTGTTTACCATTAAAACTTCGTTTGTAGTGGCCTTCTTCTCTCGATTTATATATCGTGCCCCAACGGATGTAGGTGGTACTGCCTCAGCTTATAGTATTTAGCTTGTAAAATGAATTTGAAATATTTGAGAGATTACAATACACCTCCGTTATTTACTTTGCAGCAATGCGTTTTATGGTGCAAGTGTTTCTCTTGGCGCCCAAAGTGGGGCTCGAACCCACGGCCCCAAGATTAAGAGTCTCGTGCTCTTTGCAGTGTTTCTCTTGAGCTTTCTCATATTGAAATTTGACTTCGTTGAACTCGATGTGTAGACTATCGGTATTTCTCTGAGATATACGGTTAATGACGCAATTTGGGTACTCCGATCAGATACCAGTCTCTGTGTCTTCTTCTAATAAATCAATTTCATAAGCGAATAATATTTCTTATGTTCATCCTCTAGACTGAACATTTACTTTACTGAAGCAATTGACTTCCGTAAGACGAATTTCCTCTGCTTATTATATATGGTGGTGGTTTCACCCTCCTTATGCTTTTGCCCATCTTCAACTTATTCAAAAACAATTCTGGTCAGATTGTGATCCACTGGGTGGACATTGTAACGTAAGGCTGTCCAATGCAAAATATGACACCGCAAGGAAACCAGTTTATTTTTCCATTGTTTGTCAATAAACCCATCCAAAACGTGATCAAACATTGCGGTCATATCCTGTTTCGAGAATATCACTTTAGTCGCCATTCATACCCAATTCATCGAATAATATGTTGGTCATCTAGTCTGAACCGTCTTCCGATATATGCTGTTCCCGGATTTTCCTGCTTCAGTTCACATCATCTAAGCTGAATACTTATAATAATTTTCTTAATTTTCTAGATAACATTTTAGTTTGATATCTTTCTATGTTTAATTTTGTCGAACATTTCATAAGTTAATTTAGTAAATGAATTTCAAAATTATATAACATTTAAATAAATATACTATATATACTATATATACTCTTGGGTATAATTTTCCTATTTAGCATAATTTGTATTTTCTTTTGATTATTAAACTTATTTCATTATAAATTTAGATTTTAAATAATTAATTTCTGTAACTCTAATTAATTTCTAAACTACTTTTGTTTTTAACGTGAACTTTTACATAGATTATAATTTTTTAACTTATAACTTTTCTTAATGCGAGTATATTTTGAATATTTAATATGTAATAATCCGTACTTATTTTGTGAAATTGGTAAGAACCAAATTTCGTTTAGAAAAAATAGAATTTCTTTTAAATCATAGTTGTACAAACTGGATCAAAGAAGATAAAGAGAAAGAGAGCGAAATGACAGCGCAGCGACGGCAAACAAGCAAGAGCCGAGCTGAGTTGTCTGCTAGTCGTTGTTCTCTCCACAATTATTATTTCTCTATTCATCACCTGCTTATGTTACACCTAAATAAAAAGAAATAAATCTTCATTCTACAAAACAAACCTTCGCAAAAATATAATAATTTATTCGATTAAACCCTGATACTATGCAAACCTGCACATAATTTTTGGTGCACATAATTTTTGGTGGGGGAACCTAAACAACGACCAACAACTATTAACAATTTAATAAACATGATTTAGCTTTCATACAGCGTGCAGCTTTGCTGACAGCAAACACGCCACCATCGCTATGCATAAACGGACAGTGTGTTAACTCATGACGTCATAACACATAACCCCAAAGTCACGCAACGTGCTCGACAATTCAACATTTTTCTTGTGCAACTCCATCAACTACCTACGATATCCACGTGTATACAAGGGAGTCTAATTCTGGTTGAAGACGAAAGCGATCCTGTATCCACACCATCCGAGAAGACAGCATAAGGCAAAGGGTAAGTAGGGTATCGGTTAAGAGCAGTGGAGATGAATCCTTCTAAAAAAAGTCAACCGTCTCCCAAAGACAAGGCGTCAAATTCGCCATTGGCAAATTACGAAGGCCTCATTGCGCTGCAAACAGACCACCATAACAGTCTTGAGAAAATTTTGAAAAACTTTAAAAAGGACTCCAGTACGAGAAAAATTAAATCCTACTGTCAAGTCATACTGGATAAGGTTGAAATGCTGCATAAGAATTTCTTCGAGGTACACAAACAACTTATTTGCTCCACTCTCACTCGCGATTCGCCATATTTCAAAGATGCGATGTCCTCTAATTTTGAAGAACTCTACTTTGACATAAGAGCTACGCTGTTGGATGCATTGGAAGACCAACAGCCCAAATCGACGCAAGACCCATCTGTAAGGCAAACTCATGCGTCGTCGCTTGAGCTGACCAAATTACCGCTGCCATCGTTCACGGGCAAATACACAGACTGGACAGCTTTCCACGATGCCTATATTCGCTTAATCCACAGCAACACTAGTTTGAGTGCGATTCACAAATTCCACTTTCTGAAGAAAGCGCTACCTGATGACAAAGACATCGATGTACAGCAAATGGAGCTTACAGAAACCAACTATCCAACAGCCTGGGAGTTAATAGTAAAGCGGTACAACAACACTCGACTACTTTTCATGCACCACATGAACAAGCTGTTCAGCATATCTGCGCTCACGAAAGAGCGTGCTGATGGCATCAATTCTCTTTTAAACGTAGCCAGAGTGTGCGTCAATGAGTTCCAGAGGCTTCAAATTCCTATTTCTGAGTGCGATCATTGGATTGCCTACTACGTTTTCATTCAGCTCCCAAAGGAAACGCATCAGGCGTGGGAGCATCACTTAGGCAGTAATACAGCCATACCTACTTTCAGTGTAATTGAATCATTTTTGAACGATCGCTTAGTCACCATCAACGTGATTGAAAACAGGCAGCTTCACATCGATACGCCATCATCTTCGAAGCACACCACTTCAGCTCATTTGCCGGAGAGACGTAACACCTGGAAAGCGAATCAATCTGCCAACAGAAACTTCGATGTCACTGCACAGCCGAAAAGGGCAGCCTCCTGTCACTTATGTGGTGATGCCCATGTTTTACGCGGTTGCTGGAGGTTTCTAGCTAAAGATTGCTTCGAACGTAAAGTTATTGTCGATCCTGCTAAATTATGTTTAAATTGCCTGAGTCACGAGCACTCATGTTCGCACTGTCCCACTTCACTGTCAGTTTCAGCATTCGCTCGTGTATTAGTCCTGCCTTTAAGACTCCAGTCGACGTAGCCTACGTTCTTAATGTGCTCACCATCAGCCTGCCTAGTGAGAAAATTGTACCGCAGTATTGGACGCACATACAGGTCTGCAACTCGCAGATCCCACCTTTTTCCAATCTCGTCGTATAGATTTGCTCATCGGAGCCGATACGATGGCTCGCATCATGTTACCAGAAACTCGCATCGGAAGGTTTGACGGGCCTATTGCACAGCACACAAAGGTGGGGTGGATCTTGACCGGCAATACTGCGCCAGTTCCCAAGCGCTCAACGAACATTCGTTGTCACCACTCTACCCTTCTACTTGAATCTTTAGTTCTATATTTCCCTATGGGCAGATGCATCCAATTATATTACCTAGTAGTCATCACTTCACCAGCTTGGTTATCAATAGTTCGCATGTAACAACTTTACACGGAGGCCCGCAATTACCTATTTCACATATAAGACAGCAATTTTAGATCATAAACGCCAGGCGAGAAGTTAAAAAGCAAATGCGCTAATGTGCTACCGCAACAAGCCAACCATAGCTACCCAGCTAATGGGTGACTTGCCATTTCATCGCGTCATTCCAACACAACGCCCATTTCTGGCCACCGGTATCGATTATACTGGTGCTATCGAAATCAAATCGTCACGATACCGGGGCAACACTACGTAACAGGAGCTATATCGCAATTTTCATTTGTTTAGCAACGAAAGCGGATCACTTGAAGGCAGTTACTGGAATGTCTTCCGAGGTTTTTTTTGCTAGCGCTACAAAGATTCATCGGCCGGCGAGGGCTGTGCAAGGATATTTATAGCGACTGCGGAACCAACTTCAAAGGTGCAGAAAAAGTTTTGCAAGCAAGCAAATGTAAACTCGTCGAAGACATCAAGCAAGATGTCGTACCTCAAATCGCTAGCCACGGCATCCAATGGCATTTCAACCCACCTCACTCCTCTAATTTTGGGGGTCTGTTGGAGGCCAATGTGAAGGCTGTCAAGTACCACTTAAAGCGAGTCCTGAATGGTACGCGCCTTACATTCGAGATACTCTCAACTCTACTTGTACGCATTGAATCATGCCTCAGCTCGCGGCCATTGTGTCCATTGACCTAGGACCCGGATGATTTGATGGTGCTTACCCCCGGGCATTTCCGGAGCCCTCTTCGTTCACAGCATGTTGATTCAGCAGGATCGAAAGTTCACTTAGCCAACACTATCTTCAAACTCAACGGATGCTGCAACACTTTTGGCAGAAATGGACTTCGGATTGGTTAGCTCAGCTTCAAACACGACCAAAATGGTGTCAACAGCGTCCAAATCTAGAGCTGAATGACTTTGTTATAGTCAAAGACGATCATCTACCGCCAAATGAATGGGTCATGGCTCGCGTTGTCGAACTCCATCCTGGATCAGACAACCTGGTACGCGTAGTCACCGTACGCACTGAAACCGGTAAGTCCCGGTGCGCTCTATATCTAAGCTGTGTCCACTACCGATACCTACTTATACTGAAATTTAATCGTTCCTTTCTTTAGCAACCAAATAACACTTTACACACACTCCCTTCTAGGCCAGATTTACACCATGCCGAAGCGAATGGAAATCTCTGCTGGTCCCAGCATGAGGGGCGGCATGTTCGAACTGGATCAAAGAAGAAAGAGAGAAAGAGAGCGAAATGACAGCGCAGCGACGGCAAACAAGCAAGAGTCGAAGTTAGTTGTCTGCGAGTCGTTGTTCTCTCCACAAGTATTAGTTCTCTATTTTTAGCCTGCTTATATTGATTTGTTACAACTAAATAAAATTAAATAAATCTTCATTCTACAAAACAAACCTTCGCAAAAATATAATAATTTATTCGATTAAACCCCGATACTATGCAAACCTGCACAATAGTCATTCTTTTTCAATTTATTTGTTCTTCATATATTGATTTCTTTTTCATAATTTGTTTTATATCATTTCTCTTCTCGTGGAATTCCAGTGCATAAACTGCCGTATGTATGTATGTATTTTATTATTATTATTATTATTACTAGAAAAACAATAACTTAATTATTATTTTACATTGTAAGGGGAGCACTAGCTGCCAGGGCCTTCAGCTCGCTTATACTAATTAAAGCTCATACACTAATTAAAGTTTATATACTGTTTAAAATATTTGTTTGATGACAAAAATTGTAGAATTTACATATGGTATCGGGGTGAACAAATATATTTAACACATATTTTTAACTCTATACAGGAGCTCGATGCAGGAAAGATTGGTTTCGTTCTTGTGGGGTTAATAGCAACATAACGGTGTAGTGTATTAATCCATTCCGAATTTTTCCTATGACACAGGAATTTGCTTATTAGTTTATGAATATCTCTCTTTTCCATGAAAGAAGATGTGTGTAGTGGCTCTTTGGCTGCTAGTTTAGCTCTGTTGTCAGCTAGCTCATTCCCACGTATTCCCACGTGACTAGGTGTCCACATAATTTTAATTTTGTTGCGGTGTTGGATCAGAATTTCGCCAATAAGTGTTACCAGGAGACTGTTGTAGGACTCTTTCTGGAGCGCGGAAATAGCTGAGTAGCTGTCTGTGCAAATCACGAATTTGCCTTTTGTGGATAATGCGAATTCTACGGCCTTCAAAATCGCAGTAGCTTCAGCTGTGAAAACAGTGCAGAAGTGCTCAAAATTTGCAGCTGCGATGGTGTTACCGTTGTTATCGACCACTGCGAGGGAAGTGCTGTGTTCCAATTTAGACCCATCTGTGAAGATAAATTTCCAGTGTTTACATTTCAGCTCTTCGTAATATTCAAGAAAGAGTTTTTGATATACAATATGGGTTGTGGAGTTTTTGTCGTATTTATTTAGTCTTAGAAGAAATGACGTCGGCATGAGGTGCCACGGAGGAGATTTATTGGCGACTTTTAGTATGGGGGATGTTGATAAGCCCATCTGCTTGGCATACTTGATACATCTAATAATGGTAGATTCACGACTGAATTTGGGTTTATAATGTATGCTGTTTTTGACATTGTGGTAAATGATTTTGTTGTTGCAGCAGAGGAGTTTAGGAACTAGTCTCATCATGTTATGTATAGCACCGTCAGGGATCGATGGCAGCCCAGCTTCTGTTAATATAAACTTTATAGTCGATGTTGGGTATGCACGAATGCTCCTACGAACGGCAGTGTGGTATGGTGGGCAGACTCTCTTAATATTACTTTTCGCACAGTGTCCATAAATTGCAAGACCATAATCAATTTTTGATAAAATAAGTGACCTTGTTACGTTGACTAGTGTTGATATGTGAATTAGACTATGCTTAGAAGAAAGGTATTTAATTATATTTAACCTGGCAGCTATATTATTTCTAATATAATTACAATGATCCTTAAATGTAAGTTTTTTGTCGAAAATTAATCCTAAGATATTTAAGTTATCTACTTGTTTGATATGTACATTATTAAATATTAAGTTTAAGTTATTACAATTATGTTTTCTGCAAATGTGTAGTGTTTTGCATTTCTCGTATGAAATTCTAGCGCCTGAAGCTTCAGACCAGAGAAAAATGTCATTTAAAATCTCACGAATCTTATTATTGATTACATTTAAATCACTACTTTTGGAGAATATTAATACATCGTCAGCGTATGTAATGTGTTGAATGGTTTTGACTTTTGATATTATTTCACTGATTTCATTGAAAGCAATAATGAATAGGGTAACCGATAGTGGTGACCCCTGTGGGATACCGTTGAACATATTATGTGTGTCTGACGAAGTATTGCTTATAGTAACTTTAAATTTTCGATTAGTTAAAAATGATTTGACTAAGTTATACATTTTCTCGCCAATTTTCCATTTCGACAGCTGTCGCAGAACAATATGTGCTCCTACTCTGTCAAAAGCTTTTCAATATCAAGGCTAAGCACGGAAATGTGATTTTTGCACGACAGTGCCTTTGAGGTGAAGTGTTCAAAGTGTAGTAAAGCATCCATCGTACCCTGTTCTTTTTTAATAGCCATTTGGTGTGGACTAAGGTACTTCTTTTTGAGAACAAACCACATGATGCGCTTGGAAACTATTTTTTCCAATATTTTTCCCATGCATGGAAGCAGCGATATAGGTCTGTAACCGTGAATTTCTGTTGGGGGCTTATTACGCTTGGGAATAGGAATGATAGAGGCACATTTCCAAGCTTGTGGATATATACCTTATGCAAGTATGTTGTTATAATGAGATACAAGTCTACTTTTTATGCTTAATGGAAGGTGTTTGATTATTGGGTAGCAAATTCTATCCAAACCGGTGGTCTTGACTGACGATAGTACAGCTTCAAACTTGTATTGGGAAATTTCGGACTCAATTTGATTCGCATCGAAAGATGGGTTGTAATGACGGGAGGTTACATTAAGTGTGCTATTTTTGGATGAAATGAAGTTAGATTGGAAGTTGGAGTTGTGGGAGTAATGAGACCAAGTGGATGCAAAGTAATTAGATATATCTTTGGGAGAGAATAGGGGACCGTTGGGTGACTTGATAAATTGGATGTTATTTGGTTTGTACGAGCTTGACAGACGTTTTATGTCTGACCAAATTTTTTTTGGATTAGATAAAGGAGTGATGGTTTCTGTGAGTTTTTCGAGGCTTTCCCTTTTGCATTCTTTTGATTTTTTCTTGAACTTTCCGTTCGATTGTCTATAGTTAATAAGGGTAAGAGTGGTTCTGTTCCGCTTGTATTCGAGCCAGAAAATTTGCTTTGCAGTTCGTAATTTCGAAAGCTCAGAGTTCCACCAGGGGACACCAGCTTTAACAAAATGGTGACTGGTTTGAGGAATTGCAAAGTGCGCTGCGTGCCGTAACCCTTTAGTTAACACTGCTGTTTCTCTGTTGATATTATAAGATACAGGGTTATTACTAATAAATTCTTGTGAGAGTGTTTGGAACTTTACCCAGTCAGCTTTATCGGTAATCAATTTGGGTTTTGGTGCTGTTTTTATAGCTGTTTGTATAGCGAAGTCAGTGATTAATGGGAAATGGTCAATGCCATGAAGGTTTCTTTTGCAGGTTAATTTTGGTGCAATGGGACTGGAGCACAGGGCCAAATCTATGTGTGTGAACGTATTGTGTGTCGAAAAATGGGTGGGAAAACCATCATTTAAAACTATGAGATTGTTACATAAAACAATGTCTTCCAGAATTTTGCCTCTATGATTGCAAGAAGAGGAACCCCATAGTGGACTCCAAGCATTGAAATCTCCTGCAATAATAAAACTAGTTTACACCGAAAATGTGCATTTGATGAGAGGTGACTTTTCTTATGTATTTTCATCTGCTGAATTCGAAAATCAAGGCTAAATTTTTTTTCATGGAATAGTTTTTGAGATATTGTAATTTTTGTATTTTTTCGACCTTTTTTCACGTGACAAATCATATCTCGAGCTAGAAATTGGTACCAATGCAAGGTATTGAGATGACGAACAAACATGTATAATCGGATATTTGATTGGTAAAGCGGTTCAAAATATATCGATGAAAATAGGGCACATTTTAAAATAGGGAAATTTAACCTTGATTTTCAAATTCAGCAGATGAAAATACAGAAGAAAAGTCACCTCTCGTACATGAAAAAAATTTTATTTTGTAAAGTAGTGTAATTGGGGTGTGAAATTGATTTAAAATATTATTAATATCCTCGGACGTAAAAACTTGTTGTGGTGGAATGTACATAGGTATTATGGTAAACTTCATTCCCAAATCTATTTCTAGAGCGATTGTAGCTATACTAGATTGAAGTGTAATGTACTTATGTGGAATAGATTTTTTAATAAGTACTCCAATTCCTTGTTTGCTAGTCTTGTTGTGGGGTAAGTTTAGGAAGTATCCTGAATATTGATTTGGTGTATTTGGGGAGAAGTTTAAAGGCAAGTGGGTTTCCTGCAGTGAGATAAAGCTTGGGAGGTGTTCTTTGATAAGAATTTCGAGCTCATGGTAATTGTTGAAGTAACCTTTGATATTCCATTGTAGCAATTACAACATGAAAAGGGAAAGTGGGACAATTGGTTTGAACAATTGATGTATTTATTTTATTTTATTTATTGTTTATATATGTAATATGTGATAAGAAATGAATATATGTATGTGTGATTAGTTTATTTTATAAGTTTAATATGATTTAATGATTTTTGTTATTGTTTTCTAAATTAGAAAGAGACGATTGCCGAAGGGAAAACCGGTTAGTTTCAAGGGAGGAGAGACAATCAATTTTAGAAGAGTCGTCAGAGGGGGAACTATTACTGAATTTATTGTTGGATAATGTAACAGACGAATCTGCGTTTATTGATGAGGAAGAAGAGAAGGCTGAGGTGGTTTCGTTTGGATTGCGGTATTTTTCTGTGTATAATGTTTTTTTTTTTGTGATTGGGAATTATTTTCTATATTGAAATTATGTGTAGAAGTTGTGATTACGGGTGTGTTATTTTTATTTTCTGGTTTATAATTGGAGTTTGATTTTAGTGAAAAATGTTTTGTAGTATTGTTGGTGTCTTTTATAGCATTGTCTTTCACAATTGAAGAGAAAGAAAGAGTAGAGCCAAGATATTGTTGTGGCTGTTCTTTTACAAGGCGGATAGCATCGCGCATCGAACACTTGTTTTTAATTTTTGTTTTTAGGATCTCTTTTGCTTGTAGAAATTTGAACAGGTTTTGTGCGAGGCTGAATGGGTTTCCAAACAGCGCAAAGAGTACGAGTGCATGCAGTCGGGTTATGGGGGGGAAGATTGCAATTGACGCAAGCTGGAGATTTTTTGCAGTATTTAGCGGTGTTCTAGCAATTGGCAATTTTTGCACCGCATGGGATTGGGAATGTACTCTCTAACGTTCACTGTACGCCAAGAGATTTCAATTTTTTCTGGGATATGGTATAAGTCAAATGTGAGCAAGACCACGCCACTGGGAACAGTTTTATTCTAAATGGTTTTGTTGAACTTATATGCCGAAATAACTCCCTGTGAAGACATTTCTTTGACGATTTCGTCCGCGGCTATGTGGTTAAGGTAAGGGGCTTACACCGTGTCTTTGGTGCAGTTCCAGTTTTCATGGTAACATGTGACATGGCCCTAATGTCACAGATCCCATGTAATTCTTTTGCTGCGAGGAACTTTTTTGCGGTAATGGTGTCTTTAACGAAGAGTAAAAGATTGCCATCGCGAAGTTCAGTGACTTTCATAATGTCTTTGCTGATAAAAACTAAAGACTTTTGGACAGCAAAACATGAATAATGTGATAGGGGTCTATTCTCCTGAATGGAAGCCAACACTACATATTTCGGATTTTCTTTCTTTCCTCCGGGAAGAGAGGGAAAGTCCGTAAAAGTTGTATAGGTAATTTTTTGTTTTTTCTTAGGGGGGCTTTCGCCGGGTATGGCAAAGCGGTTGTCCCCTAAGTTAGGAGGCCTAGGGGCCATATCGCTGCGGTATCACTTATTCTTTGTTCACTTATAAGTTATAACAATGTTAAATAAGAACGAACAAAAATGTGTACATATTACATTTACATTGCGCAGGGAAACATGCCCGCCTATCCATATCAACACCCAGACTATACCGCAATACAGCGAGGTTAAAAACTCGGTATTCATCTTGATCGTCGATTAACATAGAAAACCCACATAGAAGCAAAGTTGGTCCAAATGAAACTAAAAACAGTTCAAATTAACTGGCTTATTGGGAGAAATTCTACACTAAGCTTAGACTGTAAACTTCTACTACACTACTCGATTGTAAAACCAACATGTTGCTACGGGATTCAGCTATGGGGTACTGCCTCAGCGTCAAATATAGAGAAAATTCAAAGGCGACAAAATAAAATCCTCCGAATGATTACAGCCGCTTCGTCGTATGTCAAAAATTCGTGAATTCACTCTAAACGTCTCGATGGTAACGAATGTGTTTTCAAAACATGTGACAACGTATATTAAGAAGCTTGAGTTGCACCCAAATCCACTGGCCCGCAACATTCTAAATTATAGTGGTCACACTCGGCTGAGAAGGAGAGACACCCTTGCTCTCAGCCGATTAGGTGAGACGTGAAAGAAATTCACAGAAGCAATCGTAGAAACTATATTTTTTCGTCTAGCAATGGCTGGACTTAATAATAAACAGTTTTAGAGTTAAGATTTGATTACTTATTGTTAGTCCAATTTATATTGAAGATACAATAAATAAAAAAATGAGAAAAAAAAATCCTTTTTGCTTAAGAATAACTCAAATACCACTCAATACAAAACAAACTGATTCACCAATTACTGCACGCTAGGATTCTAATTACGGTACACATGTCAAGTGTCATAGTGTCGCAGTGCAGCGGATGGGTGTGTCTTATGTATTGGTATGGTTTGGATGTATATACTCGTATATATATATATATTTATATATATATATATATATATATATATATATATATATATATATATATATATATATATATATATATATATATATATATATATATATATATATATATATATATATATATATATATATATAGATATATGACATGTGTACCGTAATTAGAATCCTAGCGTGCAGTCATTGGTGAATCAGTTTGTTTTTTATTGAGTGGAATTTGAGTTAGTCTTAAGCATAAACTGCCGTATGTATGTATGTATTTTAAGTTAAGTTTAATATTACTTATGATGATGATGATTTTTTGTTGGATTTGTATTTAATATTTAAAAAAAAATATTTTTCTCTACGGTGCTTCATTCGGCTACAGTGCCTAATAAGCATATTTACATTACGTCAATTTAACTTGCCCGAGTTTAACTGACACACTTCTGCTGGCATTGATTTTGAAAATCGAAGCTGTGCGTGTTATTTGACCCACACACGTACGCTATTTCATTTTGTTTATGTTGTTTTTCTTGTGTTTACTCTTGTAAAACGCTGTTAACACATGTCTTTAGCTGTGTGGTCTCATGTGGAACAATTTCAATAAATTATTATGTAGCTTTTTATTCTTGCGCTTAATTGTTACGACTGTTATAACTGGGCTGCGGATCTCTGCTACTACATACGGACCTATCCAAACAGGTGAGAATTTGTTTCTTCTAGCCTGATTCCTCATTATTACTTGGTCACCCACATGAAAGATTACTGGGTTTAGTATCTTGTTATAGGCTTCCCTGGCTACTCGTTTAGCACAATCCTGGTTTTCTCTGACCAACTCGTGCGCTCGCTGTAGCTGATACTTTTGCTCTTTATTCGGGTCATCAGCATTGTACACTGGCGCACATTTGCGCTTCAGATTTGCTGGCATGTTGAAATCAAACCCGTCCTAAACGGAGTTTGCTTCGTTGATACATGCACAGTATTGTTGTGTACATGCATTGCAGTGGTCAACCAATTCGAGCCGTCTTCCTTGGCAGAACTGCGCAAGTACTCGGCCAGAGGTTGACGACTACGTTCCTATGAGCCATTCGTCTGTGGATGATATGGTGTTATATGCATTTTCATGATTCCCAGCATTTTACACGTTTCTGAGAATAGTTTTGATAGAAAAGTTGAACCATTGTCGGTTATCAAGACCTTAGGTATGTTGTACTGTACTATAATTTCATCAAAGAATGCTTTGGCCACACTACTTGCTTCAGCATCGGGTATAGCCACGCACGCCATATACTTTGAGAAATCGTCTTGGAACGTCAAGATGTATTTATTCCCCGAAACTGTCTCAGGTAAAATACCTACAATATCCATATGAACTTTATCAAATGGCTGTTTTGGTGTGTCAGTTAGCACCATTGGCATCTTTGTAAGCCATGAAATCTTGTTGGCCTGACATTTTGGACAACTCTTTATATATACTTTATATACTTTTTTATGTCTCGGAGCATACCTTTCCATCCGTATACTCGCTTAATTCTGTCATGGGTTTTCCAGAATCCCTGGTGTCCATCTAGGGGTGAATCATGAAAACCCTTTAACACAGCCTGGATATCTTTTTTATCCTCCAGCCATTCCACGCTACTAGCTGTTTGTTCATTTGCATCGAAACCCGCATTGCTAACATCTCCTGTAGCATCAATTTTATCCCCTTGAACTCTCCCAGCTTTCTCCTTATCTGACCTTGCTTTGGCTCTCGTTTGCAATACTGATACCTTCTGTGCCTGCGGTACTCTGCTGAGCGCGTCCGCATTTAAATTCTTCTTGCCAGGTTTGTATATGGTTTCAAAATCATACTCAGACAATTTGTGTCTGAACCTGGCTAGCCTAGACGTTTGGTCTTTCAAATTGGCTATGCCCCTCAACGGCTGGTGATCAGTGTATATCTTAAATGGGCGACCTGAAAATTCTTCGTAGCCCATACTATGGCTAGAAATTCCTTTTCTATTGTGGAGTATCTCTTCTCCATCTCACTAAGCGCTCTGCTTGCGAATTGTGACAATACTGCCCCTAATGCTTCATTGCTAGCATCAGTGATCAACAAAAAAGTTTTCTCAAAATCGGGGTACGCCAAAATCGGTGGCGAGCTAATTATTTCTTTTAGCATCTCGAATGCTTGCTGACAGCTCTCTGTCCATTCGAAATTTGCTTCTTTTCGTAGCAACTTGTTAATTGGCAACGCAATTCCGGCTAGTCCTTCCACGAACTTTCTATAATAGTTCACTACTCCTAGGAATGCTTCCTTTCTATTTCACGGAGTCGCTAAATTTTTAACGCATTCCACCTTCTGCGGGTCTAGCTCCTGCCTCTGAGCAGCGATGGCCTAAATAAAACACCTCTCTTCGCAAAAATTGATATTTCTCCGTGTTAAATTTCAAATTGTGTTCTCGTAATTTCTGGGCACCTTGCACAAGCGTTGCGAATGCTGCTGCAAGTTCTTCCCATAAATTACAGTATCATACAGATACACAAAACAATCTAACCCCTGGAAGCCTGTTCGCACATAGTTCATCAGCCGTTGGAAGGTAGCCGGTGCTCCTGTTAATCGAAACGGCATTCTATTAAACTCATAATGCCCTAAACCGGTGCTGAACGCGGTTTTCTGCTTATCTTGGGTATTCACCAGAACTTTATGGTAGCCACTCGCTAAATCAAGTGTAGAAAAATATCTACTGTATCCTAATTGATCCAGAATTTCTACTATCCTTGGTATCGGGAACATTTGCTTGATAGTATCGTCGTTCAATTTCCTAAACTCGAGGACCATTCTCCACTTCTTTTGACCCCAAGGCGAGATACTCGGTGAAATTATGTTATCCTTTAACATTCCTTCTACGTGCCTCTTTACCTCATCTTTGTGAGCTTGTGGCAATCTGTACTGTTTTCGGTTAATTGGTGGTTGATCCACTCTAGTAGGTATTTCATGCTCTACTTCTGGTGTATACGTCAGCTGGTCTCCTTCCAGCAAAAAAATGACATGGAATGACGTACAAATGGCTTCTATTGATACCTTCTCTTCTAAATTTACGCTTGGGTCTAACTTCAGTGATTCTAGAACTCTCTCCATTCTTTTTCTTATATCAACTTGTTTAATCTGATTTAACGATCTATAATTCGGTTCCTTACAATTATCATAACTAGCTTAGGCCTAAAATCCTCATCCATCAGGTAGTCCTTTGCTGATGCGTTGAGTACGCAGGCGTACACCTTACCCTTATCAACGTGCGATATGGTTTCTCCCATATATACGCCCTCCGCTAGCTGCTGCTTGTGCAAAACAACAGTCCAAAGTCTCGTATGTACATGCATAGTAACCACTCTGGTTGACCTTGCATTCACTATGTTCATATAATTCTTAACCTTACTAACGGTTCCTTCCTGCCATGACTTTAATGGAAGAGTAAGGATTCTATTCTTGTCATCATCATAAAATGATAGCTGCTTCTCGAGCGCATCCAGTATGGTGCGGCCCCAAAGATTATCGCGATTTCCGTAAAATACTAGATTTTACGAGGCTGGTTTCCGCCCCCGAATCTCCCAAAAGCACTAGCTTTCCACTAGCTGATTCCTTGCAGGGTATCTCGATGAAGGCATCACCTATCATGCTCATAACGAAGCAATGTCCTTTTGTTCCCAACATGGATGCGTATCCACTTCCTAACTGCTCGTGATATTGGAGAGCCTCTTGCTCCTCCTTCTCCTGGACTGTAGTTTCTACATTATTTAATTATTACTCTCTTTCTTTTGGCTTTCCAGTCTACTGGCCTCGACTGGGCCGCTGGAAGTTTCCCTGGTTCCTTTGTTGGGATTGTCTATCCCTGCATTCCACTGCCTGATGTCCCATTCGTCCACATGAGAAGCATCTCAACCCCTGTCGGGTGTTGCTTATTCTTGGTTCACTTCAGGAATTCCAATTTGGTCGCTGCTGACCACTCCCAGTGCTGAAAGGATTTATTCCTTGGTTAATTCCTTCTGTTGAAATAACTCGGGGACTACTGAAGTTACCCCTGCTGTCCCTCAAAGGTGGCATCGGGCGCCTCGTAGCTGGCTGCCGTCTACTTTGATCCCATTTAGTGTCTACTTGGCACTGTCTACTTGCCTCATGACCGTAAGTTTGGCACTCCATACAGTAGGGCGTGTCTTTGCGTGTAACGCAATCATCCCTTGTATGCCCTGGCTTATAACAGAATGAACAAATGGGTTTCCTTGGCTGGAACCTCTCAACCAGGAATTCTTGATCTCTTTGTTGCGGAAATTGGCCCATCAATCTACCGGCTCCACTTGTGTTTCGCTGCTGTACTGGTCCTACCTCTGCAGGAGCATCAGTCCAGCAGATTCTACCCGTTGTCGTTCGCTGTTGTATTGCTGCTTCAGCGGAAGAGACTGCTTCCACCAGCTCTGTATTATCATTTTTTTCAAACACTTGGTGTGCGATTTTTGGCTGGTGGTGATTACAACGCTAAACACCAATTTTGGGGTTCTCGGACAATCAATCCGAAAGGAAGAGAGCTACTAAAAACAATGCAAGACCACAACCTTATACACGTATCAACAGGTCAACCCACATACTGGCCATCTGATAGAAACAAAATTCCAGATGTCATTGACTTCTGCGTGATGAAAGGTGTTCTCAGAAGCTGTGTTGAGATATCCCCGTCGCTGGATCTGTCATCAGACCACTCTCCTATTATTGTAACACTGAACTCGGAGGTAGCATGCACAATAAAACCACTCACACTACATACGAAAGAAACAAACTGGTTCCATTTCAAGGAAATTGTAGATGACATTCTGTGCCTCAATATTTGTCTGAAGAGTGCTGAGGATATTGAGTTTGCCGTTGAAAATTTTAACAAAACTGTCCAATACGCTGCATGGAACTCTACTCCGGAGCCAAAAAATCAACTGAACAAGCATCCTTCCCATCCTGTTATTAGGGAGATGGTTGATAAAAAACGCAAACTAAGAAGGGCGTGGCAAAGTTCCAGGCATCCGAAAGACAAAAATAATTTTAATAGAGCTACAAAAAACCTTAAGCGGTACTTGGCGCAGAAGCAAAATGAAGAAATACAGCACTATTTGTCCACTTTATCAGCAAATGAGACCACGGATTACTCACTTTGGAAGGCGACAAAAAAGCTGAAGCAACCCACCACCCGTGCTCCTCCTATCAAAAGCTCAAATGGCTCCTGGGCAAAAACTGATAAGGAGAAAGCAATTACATTCGCCAAACACCTTACTGGGGTCTTTAAGCCGTTTCCACCAACTTCACAGCAAGAGGAAGACGAGGTATTTAATCTTCTCAATAGTCCAGGACAATTAGAGTTACCTATCACGCCCTTTACAAAAAAGGAAATACATAACGCTGTTCACAAAACACTGAATGTGAAAAAGGCACTTGGCTACGACCTGACAACAGGTAAAATATTAAAGGAACTACCAAATAAAGGAATAAAATACCTTACCTATCTCTTCAATGCAATAATTAGATGTGGATATTTTCCGCGTCAATGGAAAGTGGCCGAAATTATTGTCATCCCAAAACCCGGAAAGCCCTTGGAGGAAGTAACTTCTTATAGACATATTAGCCTTTTGCCAATTGTTTCCAAAATGTTTGAAAAGCTCCTGTTAAACAAACTTAAACCAATTCTGCTCAAAAAGGAGATAATACCCAATCATCAATTTGGATTTAGGGAACACCACGCCACAACAGAACAAGTGCACCGAGTGTACAGCATAATAAGAAACGCTCTTGAGGAAAACCGTTATTGTACAACTGCTTTCCTAGACATATCGCAGGCGTTCGATAAAGTATGGCACCCTGGCTTACTATTTAAACTGAAAAAGTTACTACCTCAGACATTTTATGATATCTTAAGATCATATCTGGAAGAGCGGCATTTCAGAGTAAAGACCAAAGAAGAAGTCACTGAACTATTCTCTCTAAAGGCGGGTGTACCACAAGGCAGTGTTCTAGGTCCTGTGCTCTACACTATCTACACGGCTGACCTTCCACTGACGGAGAATACAAAAATCGCAACCTACGCGGATGATACAGTCATAATGGCTACAAGCAGCAACAACATAATCGCTGCAAATTATCTCCAGGAAAGCTTGGATAAGCTCCAAATCTGGCTAACTAAATGGAGGATTAAGGTGAATGCAACTAAGTCTGTGCAAGTAACCTTTAGCTTAAAAAAGAAGACTTGTCCTTCAGTAATATTAAATGATTGTCAACTGCCCCAATCCGAAGACGTTAAATATTTAGGGCTACATCTTGATCGACGTCTGACATGGCAGAAGCATATTCTTACGAAGAAAAAACAACTTGGAATAAAGCTTACTTCCTTATATTGGCTCTTGGGATATAAATCCCAGTTATCGCTTGACAATAAACTGCTCGTGTATAACACAATTTTAAAACCCATATGGACATATGGTATACAGTTATGGGGTTCAGCGGCAAAAAATAATATAAAAATCATTGAGAGATTCCAATCAAAAGTATTACGCTTGATAGTAAAGGCTCCATGGTTCGTCAGGAATGATATAATACGTCACGACTTAAACATCCCTACTGTCGATGAGGAAATAGCAAGATACAGCAATAAATACCTGGAACAACTAAGTAAGCATCCTAACATACTAGCTTCAAATCTTCTGGAGAGGACAAGCACAACACGGCGACTGAAGCGAGCAACACCAATAAATTTATAATAATAATTTTTTCTAACACAATAGTTCTGAACTAACCTTATGGAAGATTAGCACTGGCTCCTCTTCCTCATGTTGATTTAAATAACTATTTTAAAAAATTACTTTGTGTATTGATTTATATAGCTATTTAATATTGTTATTTAATTTGATTATTGCCCCAAGGGGCAGAATGCAAATAAAACTGGAGTTAAAAAAAAAAAAAATAAAAAAACTAGCTCTGTCATGCTCGTTGGCGTGAGAGTAAGAGTATAATTAGCTAAGTCCCTATTGATCAGGCCTGCCTTGAACACAGAAATATTAGCCCATTCTACTTGAGCCTTGTATGCTGCAACGTTTCCTGGAAACTACCTGTTGGCATCCGTTTCAGCAGCATTCCCCAGAGACTGGAGTCTTCGTCCCCAGGCTCTCAATTCCTCCCCAGGTTTTTGAGTTAATTTCTGAATTTCCCGATTGAGACAGTCGTACGATTTTTCTTTTAAATATGTCCGATCCAAAAGTGCATATAATTCTGCCAGGGTGCTTACTGCGCTATGCACCAGTAAATCATCAGTAAAGCATCACCTGTGGTTCTTTCCCTAATACAGTTTATTAAGTGTTCCCCGTCCGCTTCCGGAAGACTTTGTTGCGCTAGCTTACAACCTTCTTTGAAGCGCCGGATCTCAGTTCTCAGATCATACAACTCGACACCTGAGAACATGGGCACCAACTTCTCCACCGCATGAGCAACTTCCAGAATGCCCATTTTACTCCTTTGTGTTTTCTCAATTGCTGGTAAAACCTTAGCTTTATTAATCTCTTGGGTGGTTTCCAAATTCTCTTCTCCCGGATCTGAGAGGTTCATTATCAGTGACGGACTCAAAGTGATTAGACTTCGACAGGCGAAATACTGTCCACTGTATCGAGACTTTGCTGCACTGTAATTGCTTCTGGCTCTTTTGGCGGATATCCCTGATTTTTATTATTTATCGGGCGTCCCGGAGAAAATGGCTTGGCAACGATTTCAGATGCGCCAAACAAAAATTCCGCTTGCTTTTCTTCACTAAAAACTAATCTTGGCTTTACCATGCGGCTTATCCCTTCTGGTGCTAAATATTCCGGCCAGCGAACTTCCAGAGGCAATGCAAATACTGTCAGTGTTAAATCCAGCCGATGCTGATTTTGATCTCTCCTTTTTCGGTGAGGCCCTATTCGTCGCCGTCCTCTTTTTAATTCTGCACACTCCTTTTCCAACAGCGCTGCTGCTTCCTCTGTTTCCGACAATCTCTGAGAAAGTTCCTTTACCTTATTCTCAAGATACTCCTTTTGTGCTCTCAAATCCTCTGTTTTCTTATGAAACTTGAACAACTTTTCTTCTGTCCTTTTTTGGATTGTCGTTAAGGCTTGATCCGCTACTTCTAATATTCACACAGCTCCTCTGGCGTTCGGCTGTTTCCACAATTCCTGAGCTTCTTCCCTGCTCGTACTTGCTTCGAACTGCTCGAATACCCTCTCGGTGAAAAGATTCATCTCTGTTCTTACTGCTCTTAACTCGTTCTGTGCGTCTTCTTTTCTCTTTAACGGAGACCCACTCGGTGCCTCAATCGGTGCCAGTTCCGTCTCGAATTCTTTAAGCCACGCTGACACTAAATTTTCCACATATCCATGAAAACCCGACGCAAAGTACTCGTCGTCCCTACAGACCTCTTTGTAAGGCAGACATTTTGCGTGGTTGCTGTAATTGCTGTAATAGTCCTTCACGTTTTTGACATTCTTCCGGTCCTTCCTAAAGTTTGAAATCAACCTCTGGACCTCTTTACCCACCACTTCCTGGGATTTCAGCAACTCCTTCACTTCCATCGATAGTCCCATTGATTATGCCTAATCCAATATATAACCCGATGAAAAACACAATTTCAAGAAAAAAATCTCCATCTATTTGTTCATCCCAAATGCCTGAACAGATGGCGTATCCCAATTACAAATAAAACTCAATAATTGTTAACACTTTTTATCAACTTATTCCAATATTTTATTCCATCTTACTTAATGATAAATACAAATTTATTAAAAAATATTCCAACGTAAATTCTATCTTTATATTCTTTCTTTACTTATCTTCCATCACAAGTACCATATCCGCTGTCTACCGGCGTCCATTAAGTCCTTCCATCAATGCAAATTGGTCCTCGACTTTCTCACAGATACTCTTTGATTTCCTCTCGCCATTTTTAATACTCGCAAAAATCCATAGAAAAGGCTATATGTTCGCAAAAACCGAAATTGTATTTACAGGCAAAAGTGTCTTGATTCATTCCCGGAAATTTGAATCCATATTCAAAAATAAAGGTAACGTATGCGCCACGAAATAAAAATCGTAGTTTCCGAACTACAAAAACTTTGATGCAACAACACGTGTTCTCTGCACCTCTTGAAATATTCTCACCTAATACCCTAAGCTTACAATGTCAAATATTTAAATCAATTCTTATTTTGATTTTAAATCAATATAAATTAAAACCATATAAATAAAACCAATTTAAAAACAATATAAGTGTCCCTATCGACAAACAAACTCGTTTCCCCTACAAAAAAATCCTCATAGCTAGGATGACATACATAGACCGATCGATCATACAGACGGTTTATGGTTGCCCATACAAAGCTGCGTGCAACAGCGCAAACCCGCCTCTATGTTGCGAGTTCTTTGACCAGCGCTACGGCGCCTTCAGGGTCGCAGAAGTATCTACTTAAACTACGCTACTATACACTCTACTCACCATTATCTTGTTTGACGACATCTTCTCTTTAGGGTCCTTCGAATTTTTTGCAGGACGTTTCCTGCTTCAGGGTTCCTTGCCCTGGGATTCCTCCTGTAGGTCCTTAAGACCGGCTTCGCCAAAATGTTGGAGACCGTATTTGTTTGTCCTCGGGGAGGTCCACTTGCTGCTTGTCCTGGGCGCGCGAGTTATGTATTGGAAATGAGAGCAACACCATTCGACTTCACAATTTGTTTAATAATGATTTTAAATTTTAGTTTACATGTATTTATATCTTAAAGTATCGCTACTTTAGTACTGAATTTCATGAGAAATGAAGAAATCATGTTTTTAATGCGAATTCAAATTAATATGAATTTAAAGATTTTCATAAGAATTGAACTCAACATGATTGGATCATTTTCATGGGAATTCAAGTCAACATGAATTTGAAGATTTTCATAAGAATTGAAATATAATATAACTTAAATAATTGTCTTAATAAGAATTAGAATTTGCGTCTCTTCAATTATTGGAATTTGATATTGTTGTTGGTTGGATGGCGTGCTGTACTTCCTTAGTATGTTGTACTTATTGTTGTTGGGTTAATGGTTGCGTTCGTAACTCCTCCCCCTTGGAATAAAGCGACGGCGACAAGGATTACGATGGGGCCGGAGCGACAACATGTAGCGGATGAGGGATGTATGTTATTTTGCTTCTATTGTATTGGTTGTTTTACTGCAAATAGAGGTTATTAGTAATTTCAGAATATGTACATATATAAATTGAACAGTGTCATTCTGATAGGAAAACTGTTCAATTTTTTATAAATTTGTTAACTGTTTACGATACAGTGGGCTGCTCCTTTGTTTATTAAGGCGATGTATGTTGGATCATTCGTTGGTGTATTGATATACATACATATGTATGTTTTGATTGCGGGACATTCTTTGTCAAAGTACTGAATATTTTATTCATTATAAGTTTTTAATAATTCTGTTATTTTTTTATTTTCTATTTTCATTTACAGGAAGCAGTATAATATGATATAAAAATAATTTTCAATGAGCATATATTGTATTTATATAATGTATATAATATTAAGTTGTGGTAATAAGCTTTTAGACCAAGCAGTTCATACATTTGTTAAATTGAGTTTCTTTTCACTGGTTATTTATATAGTTACGAATTTCATTCAGTTCGTTCGGATTTTGCTAGTATGATTGCTTCTGCTCTGTTTGAAAGACAATTGATTAAAATGTCTATATTAGAATTTGTTAGATACATACGAGTATATTAGATGTCTGAAAACATTTTATTTTATTTTTAATTATTATTATTATTATTATTATTATTATTTTTTAATTGAATTTTGCATATTGCTTTCAGTTCTCTATTTGATTATTTATGTAATGTGCGTCATTTGCCTCTTTGTTTGTCGGTATGAATTCTATCGTGGTCTCTAGTCTTAGTCCATAATTACCCCTGCATTTTCTCTTCAAGATCTCCTAAAAGTATTTTATTTTTAATTATATATTTTTAAATTTGATTTGATTCATATTTCTTCCTTTTCTTTATTATAATTTTATATAATTTCTTATCATTAGTTGTTTGTATTGTTATTTTGTTATTGTCTTTAACTATATGTCTTGAGAATCGTGGAGTAATTTTGTTCCTTCTACATTCTTTTCTATATATTACCTCATTATTTTCTTTATTCTCAGGCTCCAACCGTGTTTTGTTTAACTTATCTATTCTTAGGCAAGTCAGTTTTTCGACTTTTTCTTTTATTGTGGGATACAGTTTCATTTGAAATTCATTTAGTTGCTTTAAATAGTCATGTTCATTGTGAAATATTACTGTGTTATTAAAATTGTATGTTTTCCCGAAAAACAATTCATAAGGTATAAGTTTGGTGGTTGAATGTATGGAGTTATTGTATGTGATTAGTGTTTCGAGAAATATTTCTTCATGATCTAAGTCAAGATTATTTTCTTTTCTTGTAGTTAAAATTATTCTATGTTAGCGTGGAATGTAAGTGTTCCACCGGTGCGTTACGACTAGTTTGCTTAAATGATGTGTAGTGTAAATCTATTATATCTATATCTACTATAGCTGTAAATTCTGAGCCTTGGCCACATACTATTTTTTTCGAAATACCGCGTAGGCTTATAGAATTCTTTAAAGATTTGAGATCTACGATACTGTTTCTTCAGGGAAGGGTGTAACCGCAAGCGAATTTTGAACATTTGTCAATAACAGTCAGGATTTGGTGATTGTTTATACTATAGACAGCAATGTGGATAATATCTAGTGGCTTGAGAGGGGTTTCAGGAAACTTTGGTTTTGCTGAGTTCCTATCATATTTCAATGTTTGGCACTTTTCACAGTTGTTGATAGTTTGAGCAATTTTATTTTTCATAAATGGGAGGTAATCTTCTCTTTTGATTTGAAGTTATGTTTCTGTAATGCCTCTATTAATTCTTCCTGTTCATCGCTTTGTGTGACATCTATTAATTTTTCTGTACAGCGTATCAAGCGTAAGAGTTTGCTATTCGCGAAGTATTTAGAATATACTGATTGTATGATTCGAAAAGTATTATTATCGGTAAATATTGCTGATAATTTGTTTGAAGCCATATAATTTTTAAAAGTTTTATCAAGATTTCTTCATTAAATTCTCTTTCCCGGAATGTGCGGCTGTGTTTGTTCTTGAATGGAACCTCAAGGGTAATTTCTGGTGTTTCGGATGATGTTTTAAAAATTATTTGTAAGTTGAATTCATTTATTGATCTTTCTGAAATAGCAATTCCGTTGTCTAAAATTTTCTTCAGCCTACTGTACAGTTGTGCCAGAAGTACCTCGATTAGAAGTTGTGTCATTTAAATTAACGTCTATATCATTTTCTTTTAAATTATTTATTTTGATTCGACTTAATGCATCAGCGTTAGTATTGAGTTTACCTTTCTCAAAAACTATTTATTTTATGAATAGGTATATCAACTGCAGTGGATATTTTATGTTTAACTTCGTTTGTAAAACTGAGAGACATACCTTCTTTAAAAAATACGTCCTCGTATTTTTTGCAAAGATTCAGAAGAGTGCTCTTTTCTTCTGTATTCAAATGGTTTGTTCGCAGAAATTTAGTTACATTTGCGTTTGTTGTTGTATTTGTGGATTCAAAACTATTGACTTCAATATAATCTGAGTGGCTATATTGATTAACTTGTATGGGTTGTTCGAGAAATAGCATTTGTTCTTAATTTGAGTTGGTAATTATTTCCATTAGGCTGAACCAATCTTGTGACTTGTAAATACCTTCGGGAATATAAAAATGAGGATTCTTGTAATTCTTTGGATTTGTGTATATATATGACGGCCTTGTTAATGACCCCTGATGCTGATAATTATTTCTAAACTGATTAGAGTATGTTCTGTTATTAAAATTGTGTGAGAATTGTAGATTATATGGCTTTTAATACATTTTATATCTACTTGTGTCTACTAGCATGTAATAAATATTATGTTCTTTGATGCAGAAAGATAAAGAAGTAGCTAATGAATCGGGCATCATTGCTCTTATACTTGAACCTAATGGTTCCCTTAAATTACACAAGAATGCGTTGAGACACATCTCTGCATAATGCTTTTTTTTTGCCGTAATTACTTTTAAATCTTTTTCGTGGATCAGAATATTTTTATAAAGAGTAGATTGTATCTCAATTATTTCACTAAAAAATGTTTCGACATTCTTATTGTTTTGCCGAACGTTATGCACATCTCTAATAAGAGAAGTTTCAGTCCTCTTATCAGAGTAGTAAAATATTAGATTATTTTTTATATCGTCCCAGACAAGAGGTGTTCCGTACATATTTAAAACTTCATTTGCTTGCCCCTCTACTTTATTTCGAATGGCCCGCAATAAAAACTGTCCATATGACGAATCACCCGTGCCCCCAATATAAAAGAGAATCTCCTCAACGTTATTGATGAGTTCGTGCAGTAGCCTGGGGTTCCCGTCGAATTTTGTCAAGTCTTTTATTGCATCAGGAATTCTCAACGAATATCTGTTTGGTTATTTTGTGAGCCTGAGGCTTGTGCAATTGCGTTTGGTGGGTTCATTATTAAGATTGTTCGTCACTATTTCCTTTTTTTTTTTAAAACTTAGATTTATACGTTTGAACAAAATTTGGGAAATATATGTTTTGTTATTGTAGCAAAAATCAATTTACATATGCATATAGATATATATATATATATATATATATATATATATATATATATATATATATATATATATATATATATATATATATATATATATATATAGTATTTTCTTATATTGCTAATTTACAGTGTTGTGCTCATAAATTTGTGGGCTTCGTTTTTAAATATATATATATATATATATATATATATATATATATATATATATATATATATATATATATATATATATATATATATATATATATATATATATATATATATATATATATATATATATATATATATATATATATATATATATATATATATATATATATATATATATATATATATATATATATATATATATATATATATATATATATATATATATATATATATATATATATATATATATATATATATATATATATATATATATATCATATATATATTTTATTAATTTTTTTTTTTTTTAACCTTATTAATTTCTATTTATTATTATCATTTTTATTTTTATTTTATTTTTTTTTTAAAATATATATATATATATTTTTTTTAAATATATTCAGTACTTGACTTACATGCAGAAATGTGCCAATACGATGGTTGTCCTTATTGATTCGCGATTTGGTTTTGTTAAGCTGTCTTTTAATATTGATATGCCTTCAATATAAGTACTTTTGAGTTTCGATATTCCATCGAAAGCAATTTCCTTCAAGTGCTTATGCTTATTGCAGTGCGGTGTGTTATTTTTATTTTTATTTTGATTCCGTGGTATCAAGGAGTTGAAACTCGCCGGTCTTTCAGTGTTCTGAGCTTTTGCCGTTTATATTGATATTCATTCAATATTTGATTTCAAGAAAAAAATTTCCATCTATTTGTTCATCCCAAATGCCAGAACAGATGGCGTATCCCAATTACAAATAAAACTCAATAATTGTTAACACTTTTTATCAACATATTCCAATATTTTATTACATCTGACTTAATGATAAATACAAATTTATTAAAAAATATTCCACCATAAATTCTATCTTTATATTCTTTCTTTACTTATCTTCCATCACAAGTTCCATATCCGCTGTCTACCGGCGTCCATTAAGTCCTTCCATCAATGCAAATTGATACTCGCAAAAATCCATAGAAAAGGCTATATGTTCGCAAAAACCGAAATTGGATCTACAGGCAAAAGTGTCTTGATTCATTCCCGGAAATTTGAATCCATATTCAAAAATAAAGGTAACGTATGCGCCACGGAATAATAGCATTTTAAAATTTTTTTTTCAACATTCCACGCAAATCGTAGTTTCCGAACTACAAAAAAACTCTTGTTGGCCTGATATTTTGGACAACTCTTTATATACTTTTTATGTCTCGGAGCATACCTTTCCATCCGTATACTCATATAATTCTCTCATGGGTTTTCCAGAATCCCTGGTGTCCACCTAGAAGTGAATCATGAAAACACTTTAACACAGCCTGGATATCTTTTTTATCCTCCAGCCATTCCACGCTACTATCTGTTTGTTCATTGGCATCGAAACCCGCATTGCTAACATCTTTTGTCGCATCAATTTTATCCCCTTGAATTCTCTCGGTTTTCTCCCTCTGTGGCCGTGCTTTGGTCCTAGTTTGCACTACCGATATCTTCTGTGTCTGCGGTACTCTGCAGAGCGCGTCCGCATTCAGATTCTTTTTCCCAGGTTTGTATCTGATTACAAAATCATACTCAGACAACTTGTGTCTGAACCTGGCTAGCCTAGACGTTTGCTCTTCCAAATTGGCTATGCCCCTCAACGGCTGGTGATCAGTGCATATTCTAAATGGGCGACCTAGCAGATATGCCCTAAAATTCTTCGTAGCCCAAACTATGGCTAGAAATCCCTTTTCTATTTTGGAGTATCTCTTCTCCGTCTCACTAAGCGCTCTGCCTGCGAATGCTATTGGTCGGTCATTACCGACTTCCCCTTGTGACAATACTGCCCCTAATGCTTCATTGCTAGCATCGGTGGTCAACAAAAAAGTTTGCCCAAAGTCCGGGTACGCCAAAATCGGTAGCGAACTAAATATTTCTTTTAGCCTCTCGAATGCTGACAGCTCTCTGTCCATTCGAAATTTGCTTCTTTTCTTAGCAACTTGTTAATTGGCAACGCAATTCCGGCTAGTCCTTCCACGAACTTTCTATAAAAGTTCATTACTCCTAGGAATGCTTCCTTTCTATTTCTCGGAATCGCTAAATTTTTAATGCATTCCACCATCTGCGGGTCAGGCAACGATGGCTTAAATAAACCACCTCTCTTCGCAAAAATTGACATTTCTCCGTGTTCAATTCCAAATTGTGTTCTCGTAATTTCTGCGCACCTTGCACAGACGTTGCGAATGCTGCTGCAAGTTCTTCCCATAAATTACAGTATCATACAGATACACAAAACAATCTAACCCCTGGAAGCCTGTTCGCACATAGTTCATCAGCCGTTGGAAGGTAGCCGGTGCTCCTGTTAATCGAAACGGCATTCTATTAAACTCATAATGCCCTAAACCGGTGCTGAACGCGGTTTTCTGCTTATCTTGGGTATCCACCAGAACTTGGTGGTAGCCATTCGCTAAATCAAGTGTAGACAAATATCTACTGTGTTCTAATTGATAATTTCTACTATCCTTGGTATCGGGAACATTTGCTTGATAGTATCGTCGTTCAATTTCCTAAAATCGAGGACCACTCTCCATTTTTTTGACCCTGAGCACCTCCCTTCTTTGGTACCAAAATTATTGGTGAGTTCCAAGGCGAGATACTCGGTAAAATTATGTTATCCTTTAACATTCCTTCTACGTGCCTCTTTACCTCATCTTTGTGAGCTTGTGGCAATCTGTACTGTTTCTGGTTAATTGGTGCTTGATCCACTCTAGTAGGTATTTCATGCTCTACCTCTGGTGTATACGTCAGCTGGTCTCCTTCCAGCAAAAAAATGTCATGGAATGACGTACAAATGGCTTCTATTGATGCCTTCTCTTCTGAATTTACGTTTGGGTCTAATTTCAGTGATTCTAGAACCCTCTCCATTCTTTTTTTTTATATCAACCTGTTTAATCTGATTTACCGATCTATAATTCGGTTCCTTAAAATTATCCTAACTAGTGAGCTTATGCCTAAAATACTCATCCATCAGGTAGTCCTTTGCTGATAAGTTGAGTACGCAAGCGTACACCTTACCCTACTCAACGTGCGCTATGGTTTCTCCCATATATACGCCCTCCGCTAGCTGCTGCTTGTGCAAAACAACAGTCCAAAGTCTCGTATTTACATGCATAGTAACCACTCTGGTTGACCTTGCATTCACTATGTTCATATAATTCTTAACCTTACTAACGGTTCCTTCCTGCCATGACTTTAATGGAAGAGTAAGGATTCTATTCTTGTCATCATCATAAAATGATAGCTGCTTCTCGAGCGCATCCAGTATGGTGCGGCCCCAAAGATTATCGCGTCCAATTATCCCAACAGCCGGGATACCTTTCCTATCCACTTCCACTGCGTGCACTCTAAAACTCATACCCTTAACTTCACTGTTTCCTATTCTGAGCGTCCCCAATGTCCTGATGCACCCTCCAAACGCTCCGATAAGCACTCTTACGTCCATTTGATTAATATCTAGCCCTCTCCGTAAAACACTAAATTTTACGAGGCTGGTGTCCGCCCCTGAATCTACCAAAAGCACATGCTTTCCACTAGCTGATTCCTTGCAGAGTATCTCGATGAAGGCATCACCTATCATGCTCATAACGAAGTAATGTCCTTTTGTTCCCAACATGGATGCGTATCCACTTCCTAACTGCTCGTGATATTGGAGAGCCTCTTGCTCCTCCTTCTCCTGGACTGTAGTTTCTACATTATTTAATTATTACTCTCTTTCTTTTGGCTTTCCAGTCTACTGGCCTCGACTGGGCCGCTGTAAGTTTCCCTGGTTCCTTTGTTGGGATTGTCTATCCCTGCATTCCTCTGCCTGATGTCCCATTCGTCCACCTGAGAAGCATCTCAACCCCTGTCGGCTGTTGCTTATTCTTGGTTCACTTCTGGAATTCCAATTTCGTCACTGCTGACCACTCCCAGTGTTTAAAGGATTTATTCCTTGGTTAATTCCTTCTGTTGAATTAACTCGGGGACGACTGAAGTTATCCCTGCTGTCCCTCAAGGGTGGCATCGGGCGCCTCGGGCTGCCTTCTACTTTGATCCCATTTAGTGTCTACTTGGCACTGTCTACTTGCCTCATGACCGTAAGTTTGGCACTCCATACAGTAGGGCGTGTCTTTGCGTGTAACGCATTCATCCCTTGTATGCCCTGGCTTATAACAGAATGAACAAATGGGTTTCCTTGGCTGGAACCTCTCAACCAGGAATTCTTGATCTCTTTGTTGCGGAAATTGGCCCATCAATCTACCGACTCCACTTGTGTTTCGCTGCTGTACTGGTCCTACCTCTGCAGGAGAATCAGTCCAGCAGATTCCACCCGTTGTCGTTCGCTGTTGTATTGCTGCTTCAGCGGAAGAGACTGCTTCCACTAGCTCTGTCATGCTCGTTGGCGTGAGAGTAAGAGTATAATTAGCTAAGTCCTTATTGATCAGGCCTGCCTTGAACACAGAAATATTAGCCCATTCTACTTGACCCTTGTATGCTGCAACGTTTCCTGGAAACTACCTGTTGGCATCCGTTTCAGCAGCGTTCCCCAGAGACTGGAGTCTTCGTCCCCAGGCTCTCAATTCCTCCCCAGGTTTCTGAGTTGATTTCTGAATTTCCCGAATGAGGCAGTCGTACGACTTTTCTTTTAAATATGTCCGATCCAAAAGTGCATATAATTCTGCCAGGGTGCTTGCTGAGCTATGCACCAGTAAATCAAAGGCATCACCTGTGGTTCTTTGCTTAATACACTTTATTAAGTGTTCCCCGTCTGCTTCCGGAAGACTCTGTTGCGCTAGCTTACAACCTTCTTTGAAGCGCGCCGGATCTCAGTTCTCAGATCATACAACTCGACACCTGAGAACATGGGCACCAACTTCTCCACCGCATGAGCAACTTCCAGAATGCCCATTTTACTCCTTTGTGTTTTCTCAATTGCTGGTAAAACCTTAGCTTTATTAATCTCTTGGGTGGTTTCCAAATTCTCTTCTCCCGGATCTGAGAGGTACATTATCAGTGACGGACTCAAAGTGATTAGACTTCGACAGGCGAAATACTGTCCACTGTATCGAGACTTTGCTGCACTGTAATTGCTTCTGGCTCTTTTGGCGGATATCCCTGATTTTTATTATTTATCGGACTTCCCGGAGAAAATGGCTTGACACCGATTTCAGATGCGCCAAACAAAAATTCCGCTTGCTTTTCTTCACTAAAAACTAATCTTGGCTTTACCATGCGGCTTATCCCTTCTGGTGCTAAATATTCCGGCCAGCGAACTTCCAGAGGCAATGCCAATACTGTCAGTGTTAAATCCAGCCAATGCTGATTTTGATCTCTCCTTTTTCGGTGAGGCCCTATTGGTCGCCCGTCCTCTTTTTAATTCTGCACACTCCTTTTCCAACAGCGCTGCTTCTTCCTTTGTTTTCGTCAATCTCTGAGAAAGTTCCTTTACCTTATTCTCAAGATACTCCTTTTGTGCTCTCAAATCCTCTGTTTTCTTATGAAACTTGAACAACTTTTCTTCTGTCCTTTTTTGGATTGTCGTTAAGGCTTGATCCGCTACTTCTAATGGTGAGACAGCTCCTCTGGCGTTTGCCTGTTTCCACAATTCCTGAGCTTCTTCCCTGCTCGTACTTTCTTCGAACTGCTCGAATAACCTCTCGGTGAAAAGATTCACCTCTGTTCTTACTGCTCTTAACTCTTCCTGTGAGTCTTCTTTTCTCTTTAACGGAGACCCACTCGGAGCCTCAATCGTTGCCAATTCCGTCTCGAATACTTTAAGCCACGCTGACACAAAATTTTCCACATATCCATGAAAACCCGTCGCAAAGTACTCGTCGTCCCTACAGAAAAAAAAAATACCTCTTTGTAAGTCAGCAATTTTGCGTGGTTGCTGTTATGTTTTTCCCCCAAACCTCGCAACTCTTTGATGCGTCTGTAATAGTCCTTCACGTTTTTGACATTCTTCCGGTCCTTCCTGAAGTTTGAAATCAACCTCTGGACCTCTTTACCCACCACTTCCTGGGATTTCAGCAACTCCTTCACTTCAATCGATAGACCCATTGATTATGCCTAATCCAATATATATCCCGTTGAACAACACAATTTCAAGAAAAAAATCTCCATCTATTTGTTCATCCCAAATGCCAGAACAGATGGCGTATCCCAATTACAAATAAAACCCAATAATTGTTAACTGTTTTTATCAACTTATTCCAATATTTTATTGTATCATAATTAATGATAAATACAAATTTATTGAAAAATATTCCACCGTAAATTCTATCTTTATATTCTTTCTTTACTTATCTTCCATCACAAGTTCCATATCCGCTGAATACCGGCGTCCATTACGTCCTTCCATCATTGCAAATTGGTCCTTGACTTCCTCACAGATACTCCTTGATTTCCTCTCACCATCTTTAATACTCAAAAAAAATCCATAGAAAATGCTACATGTTCGCAAAAACCGCAATTGGATTTACAAGCAAAAGTGTATTGATTCATTCCCGGAAATTTGAATCTATATTCAAAATTAAACCCGTAACGTATACGCCACGTAATAATAGCATTTAAATTTTTCTTCAACATTGCTACGGAAATCGTAGTTTCCGAACTACAAAAACTTTGACGAAAGAACCCGTGTTGTCTGCACCTCTTGAAGTATTTTTGCCTAATACCCTAAGCTTACAATGTCAAATAATTAAAACAATGTAACAAACAATATAAATGTCCCTATCGACAAGCAAACTCGATTCTCCTACAAAAAAAAATCCTCAAAGATAGGACGACATACATAGACCGTCCGATCATACTGACGGTTTATGGTTGCCCATACAAAGCTGCGTACAACAGTGCAAACGCGCCTATATGTTGCGAGTTCTTTGACCAGCGCTACGGCGCCTTCAGGGTCGCAGAAGTATCTACTTAAACTACGCTACTATACACTCTACTCACCATTATCTTGTTTGATGACATCTTCTCTTTAGGGTCCTTCGAGTTTGGTGCAGGATGTTTCCCTGCTTCAGGGTTCCTTGCCCAGGGATTCCTCCACGCAGCTTTATTTTTAAATTACTATTCACAAAAAACAATTACAGTCTACGTATTGACTTTTCTGGTGTTCCTGTTACGCAATTGTTGATTGGTGTCAGTTGCTCAAGCCAACTGACCTACGGAATGTAGAAGTGTCGTCGGTGCATTCTAAATGCCCTTCGTCAGCTTGACTGCGGAACTGTGACACCCTAAAAGTTTACATAAAAATTAATACATAAATACTGTTCATTTACAGTATTTGCACCCTAGAAATATGTGCTCTCTTAATGAATTTAATTGCGTAATGCTAACCACACCAAATGTGTAGAATCCTTTAGGAGTCGGTGCTGTGAGTCAACTACGCGTAGGTAGCTTGATTTTAACTCACAACACATTCCTAGGACTAGTGAACTATTATAGAAAGTTCGTAGAAGGACTAGCCGGAAAAGCTTTGTCAATCAATAAGTTGCTACGTGAAGAAGCAAAGTTCACATGGACAGAGATCTGTCAGCAAGCATTCGAGAGGCTAAATGAAATAATTAGCTCGCCACCGATTTTGGTGTACCCCGACTATGAGAAAACTTTTTTGTTGACCACAGATGCTAGCAATTGTCACAAGGGGTAGTCGGTAATGACCGACCAATTGCATTCGCAAGCAGTGCGCTTAGCGACACTGAGAAAGAATTCTCCAGAATAGAGAAAGAATTCCTAGCCATAGTATGGGCTACGAAGAATTTTAGTGCATATCTGTTAGGACGCCCATTTAAGATATATACTGATCACCAGCCGCTGAGAGGCATAGCCAATTTGAAAGACCAAATGTCTAGGCTAGCCAGGTTCAGACACAAAAAGAAGAATCTGAATGCGGACGCACTCAGCAGAGTACCGCAGGTACAGAAGTTATCAGTAGTACAAACGAGGGCCAAAGCACGGTCAGATATGGAGAAGGCCGAGAGATAAAACTGATGCTACCATCGATACCAATGAACAAAGGGAAATTAGTTTGGAATGGCTGAAGGATATAAAGGATATCCACGCATTATTAAAGTTTTTTCATGATTCACCACTAGGTGGACACCAGGGATTCTGGAAAACTCATGACAGAATTAGACGAGTATACGGATGGGAAGGTATGCTCCGAGATATTAAAAAATATGTAAAGAGTTTCCCAAATTGTCCATTAAGAGTTCAAGGCTAACAAAGATGCCAATGGTGCTAAATGACACACCAAAACAGCCATTTGATAAAGTTCATATAGATATTGTAGGTATTCTACCTGAGACAGTTTCAGGAAACAAGTACATTTTTACGTTCCAAGATGATTTCTCAAAGCACATGGCGTGCGTGGCTATACCCGATGCTGACGAAACAATAGAACGATATAACATATCTAAGGTTTTGGTAACCGACAATGGTTCCAATTTGGTATCGAAATTATTCTAAGAAACTTGTAAAAGGCTGGGAATCAAGAAGTTACACATAACACCATATCATCCACAGGCGAATGGCTCATTGGAGCGTAGTCATCGACCTCTGGCCGAGTACTTGCGCAGTTTTGCCAACTAAGACGGCTCGAATTGGGATCAATGGTTGACCACTGCAATGCATGTACACAACAATACTGTGCATGTATCAACGAAGCAAACTCCGTTTAGGACGGGTTTGATTTCAACATGCCAGCAAATCTGAAGCGCAAATGTGCGCCAGTGTACAATGCTGATGACCCGAATAAAGAGCAAAAGTATCAGCTACAGCGAGCGCACGAGTTGGTCAGAGAAAACCAGGATTGTGCTAAACGAGTAGCCAGGGAAGCCTATAACAAGGTACTAAACCCAGCAGTTTTTCATATGGGTTATCAGGTACTAATGAAGAATCAGGCTAGAAGAAACAAATTCTCACCTGTTTGGATAGGTCCGTATGTAGTAGCAGAAATCCGTAGCCCAGTTACAACAGTCGTAACAATTAAGGGTAAGAATAAAAAACTACATAATAATTTGTTGAAATTGTTCCACATTAGACCACACAACTAAAGACATGTGTTAACAGTGTTTTACAAGTGTAAACACAAGAATAACAACATAAACACGTACGTGTGTGTATCAAATAACACACACAGCTCCGATTTTCAAAGTCAAGGCCAGCAGAAGTGTGCCAATTAAACTCGAGCAAGTAAAGTTGACGTAATGAAAATTTGCTTATTAGGCACTATTGCCGAACGAAGCACAGTAGAGAAAAATATTTTTTAAATATTAAATATTAAAAAAGGGGTCATTGGACACATTTTATAAAAAAATAATTTTAAAAGACAGTCGTGGGTAAGTAATTTAAACTGTTATTGAAGTGTAATATGACGCGTAAGCAGTAGCACCTTTGGTGAAGTGAGTATATACGTATATATGTGTATAATATACAGAATGGATGTACGAACATATATTTGTTCGTAAACTCGGGTGAATAAAGGTTCCGTAATGAAAATGTGTTTACTAGGCACTGTATAATAAAAAAGAAAAAATATTAAAAGAATACCATATGCCAAGAATAAAAAAAAATTAGCATATTAAAAGGGGTATGGGTGAGGTATAAGGTCATTCATGCTAGGAGGTGTAAAGGAGGAAGGAATTTTTGAGAGAAGTAGCATTAAAATAGGAGATACTTACATGGGCTGAAAAATGAAATCAATAAGAACAAAGGAGTTTTTTTTTAGATTTGTTTTTTATTTTTTATTATTTTTATTTTATTAATTTTTAGAAATATTTTAGTATGAGTTTCAGGTTCGCAATTGGGAACCCCGGCACTGTGAACTCGTGGATCCTGTGGAGCAGCACCGACAGGCGTCCTAGCGCCTGCTCGACTTCAGGGTCCTCAGGTCTCAACATCATGGTGAACGTCAACCGCCAGGCGAGTAGAACCTCCATGGGGTAATCCCACTGCGAAGACACCTCTTTCAGGCAAGTCCGCAGATCTTTCGTCAGTTGATGCTCTGAGTCCCATGACCTGTCCATTAGGTTTTCGATCTCATGCTGCTTCAGGATCCTAGCTGCATCATGAAGTAGGGGCGACGCCTCCTCCATTAGGGTACGCAACACCTGGGTGTGGTTGAGCGTGCAGCGTCCTAGCTTTGCAGTTGCGTTTAGCATGTTGATCGACATTTTACAATTGATTACTGTGGGGAATACGCTGCGAAATCGCGGTTTTATAGCACAACGGTCTGAGTTTTACTATCGGGATTGTGCTGACAAAAGCAGAAGTATTGAGTAATGTGGGGTGTCTGACAAGGCAAATTTAAGCAATAAGTGTCGAAATGAAAAAAAATAAAGGGAATAATAAAAAAAGGGAAAGCCGAAATGGTTGAGCTAAAGTGCTGAGACATGTTTTCATTTCGACCAGCGATACAATAATCAGGTCATTCCGTAGTACATGACTGCTGACAATAATTTTTATCATAGTTACCCTACTCCCACTTTTCGGTCGCTATAATTGGACGATAAGTTTAGATATGGATATATATTAACGTATATTGAAAAGTAAGTATATAGGGTTATAAGTTGGAAAATTGGGAATCTGCATAGATTTACATACTCCAGTAGACTACATGTAAATATACATAAATTTATCGATTTACCAATTAAGAAATTATCGTGTGGGATTTGAGATGTACTTGTATATATTATATTAGAATAATATAGCTAGGTTACCAAATTATAATATGCTTTCCGGACTAATAGTAAAATTTAAATATATAGAATAATTAGATGCAATGAAAAATTGAGTCGTGCAATGGACAATGTTTTCACATAAACGGGTTTATCTTAAATATTCTGGTTTATGTAATGTATTTCCCATAAACTAAAATAACTAATATTTACTCTCGAGTGTAAACTCATAAATTACTATAATGCATTGCGTTGATGATTACATTCTTGAGTATCGATTGCTCCCTAGTTTAGTTTTATGAAAACCACTGAACTGTACTCATCTATTTCTCTCTGATAAATATACTCAATAGTAAAGACCAAAAACCAGTTGTTAATAATTTAATGATGGACCAGAGGACATAATAATTTTGGCGACGAGGAAAACTGGAAAACGAGTTATAGTAAAAGAAACAAAAAAAAAAAATAATCAAACAACAAAAGTAAAAGTAAAAAGTAAAAATAAATGACAGATTCTCAAACTATAAAAACTGAAAATAGTGAACATTTAGAACAGCCAGTGCAAAAAGTTACAAAGATGATTGGTCACATGGATCCTTATATAATGGGAAATGATTTTGCTGAGTACGAGATGAGATTCCAGCAATTTTTTATTGTTAATGATGTGGCAGAAGAAAAAAAGTTGCTTTCTTCATAACATATATTGGTGCAAATGCATACTCCGTGTTAAGGAAATTGTTTTCACCTGATGATCCAAGCTCGAAGAAGTACAAAGATCTGGTGGACGCCCTAAAAGCGTATTTTGCACCTTCTGTAAACGAAATTGCAGAATCTTTTAAATTTTATAATGTCCAACAAGGTGAAAAATCAATAAGAGAATTTTTCATAGAATTAAAAGCGTTTGCAGAAAAGTGCAATTTTGGTAATTTTCTTGATCGTGCACTACGTGATAAATTCGTTTGTGGAGTTCGAGACAATCAACGAATCCAGTTTGAGTTTCAAAAAAGCGTGTGAATTGGCTTTAAGTTGGGAAATGGCTGAGGATGAAACACGTGAGATGTGCCAAAAAGAATTTCATAACACGTGTTCGATACAAGAGAGTCGCAGCAAGTCACGTAATCGCAACTCTGGACAACAGAAAAAATATTATTCTTCACAAAAAGCATGCACACGATGTGGTAAAAGAGGACATAACTCGGACCAATGTTTCTGTAAATCATGGGTATGTTTCCATTGCAACAAAAAAGGACACATTTCGTCACAATGTCACTCAAAAAAGAATGGTCCTACTGAAAATCGTCATGTGAAGCTCATTAACGAAATGGTCGAAGAAGCTAACATAACCAATGTAACATGTGATGAAACCGTATGTAAAGTGAATGGGGAATCGGTGTGTGGAGCAAAGAATGTGGAGCTGATGGTCGATGGCAAGTTAATTGAAATGGAGGTGGACACAGGGGCTTGTATGCCTATTATGTCTGAAGTTAAGTACTTCAATTTATTTGAAAATTGCAAACTAGAACCAATACAAACAAAATGAACATCTGTTACCGGTAACCCATTAAAATGCATAGGTCAAATTCTTATCAATGTGAGTAAAATTTCAGGTATTGGAGATCATAAACTAAATTTGGTTATAATTGACACTGAAAGAGATTTTAAACCACTTCTGGGAAGAAATTGGTTAACAATTTTGTACCCAGCCTGGAAAAAAATATTTGATGTAAATAACATTAAAGTGTTAGATGAAATAAAGTCAAATTTTCAAAAAATTGTAAGTTCTGATCCAAACCAATGCATTGAGCATTATACAGCTGAGATAATTCTAAAACCGGAAGCTAAACCAATTTTTAGAAAAGCTTATGATGTTCCATTTAAACTAAGAGATCAAGTGGAAGATGAGTTAAATCGCTTGTGTAATGAGGGAATTTTAGTCCCAGTTAATTTTAGTAGTTATGCATCACCAATTGTAATTGTTTCTAAACCAGGAAAAAGAATTAGAATCTGTATAGATTGCAAGGTCACAATAAATCGGTTCATCGAAACCCAACACTACCCCTTACCGAGAATACACAACATTTTTGCAAATTTGGCAAATTGTAAAATTTTTTGTGTGATTGATTTATCAGGAGCATATCAGCAATTAAAAATTTCCGAAACCTCAAAACAGTATGTGACAATAAATACACATAAAGGTTTATTCCAATATACTCGCTTGCCGTTCGGAGTGGCGAGCGCACCTTCTATTTTCCAGTTAGTTATGGATCAGGTTCTGTTAGGAATTCCCGGAACTTCATGCTATTTGGATGATATTTTATTTGGTAGTTCGACGCCGGATGACTGTAAACGTATTCTTTTTCAAGTATTGAAAAAGCTGAATGATTTCAATATAAAAATTAATATTGATAAATGTTTTTTTTTCAAAAAAGAAATAGATTATTTAGGACACACTATTTCACAAGATCGTTTGAAACCAAATAGAGAGAAAGTTGAGAGTATTGAAAAAGCTCCAACTCCAAGAAATTTAACAGAACTTCAGTCTTATTTGGGGCTACTAAATTATTATAGTAGCTTCATACCAAATTTATCTTCAAAACTGAAGAATTTATACAGTTTGTTACAAAAAAATGCAAAGTTTGTATGGACTGAAGCGATTAATAAATGTTTTGAAAAATCAAAAAAATTAATATTAGAAAACAATATTCTTGAATTATATGACCCAAACAAACCTATTGTAATAACTTGTGATGCCAGCCCATACGGGGTAGGGGCAGTTTTGGCTCACGTGGTAAATGGTATTGAAAAACCAGTTATTTTTGCTTCTAGCACCTTATCACCCTCAGAGCGAAACTATTCTCAACCCACAGAGAAGCTCTCGCTGTAATATTTGCATTGAAGAAATTCCATAAATATGTCAATGGACACCGCTTTACATTATGCCGTGACAATGAAGCTTTAAAAGAGATTTTTAATCCCAACCGTGATACTTCTAACATGACAGCATCAAGATTGCAGAGATGGGCAGTAATGCTCTCAATTTATGAATATGATTTTAAATACAGGTCTGCAAAATTAAACGCTCCATCAGACGCAATGTCACGTTTCCAATCGAAGGAGAAACAAGAATTGAAACAATAAACAATTTAGCTGAGGCAACGGAATTGCCTATTAGTATGAGCATAGTAATAGAGAGTACGGCGAATGATTCTGAGTTAACTGAGATAATGAAATACACCAAAAACAAATGGCCTATTCAAGTACCACTAAAATTGAAAAAATGGTATAACGTGCGTAAAAGTCTTTCCACTGATAATAATTGTTTGTATTACAGAGATAGATTAGTTATTCCGGAAAAATATCGTAATAGGGTACTTAATATTTTGCATGAGAATCATGACGCAATTGTAAGATCAAAAATGATAGCACGTAGTTCAGTTTGGTGGCCGAAAATTGATCAGAATATAGAAGAATTTGTTTCAAAATGCTTTAGTTGCCAAACTACACAAAAAGTTCCAAGAGAACAAGTGAAAACTAAGTGGCCATTGTGTGAGAAACCTTTTCAAAGGGTACACATAGATTTTTTTCATTTTGATTCCAAAACATATTATATTTACATAGATTCATTCAGCAAATATATTATTGTTAAGTACTTGCCAAAGACAGATGCAATAAATTTGGAAAACAGTTTACTATCAATTTTTAGAATATTTGGCTATCCTATCGAAATAGTTACCGATAATGGGCCACCATTTTCATCAATCCACTTTGAACAGTTTGCACGAAAATTAAATATAAAATTAACAAAATCACCAGCTTATCATCCCCAAAGCAATGGTTTGGCTGAACGTGGAGCTCAAACAATTAAAAATTGTTTAAAAAAATATTTATCAGATGAAAAGTTGAAATATTTCCCTATTCAAGTAAAATTAAATAAAATTTTAATGTGCTACAATAATACACCATGTACAACAACCAATAAAACCCCTAATAATATAATATTTTCATATCAACCTATAACATTGCTGAATTCTTTATCTAAGAAAGCTGTAACATTTAAGAAAAATAATAATAACAACACTTTAGCATATCCTAAACATTATAATGAAAAATGTAAAACTAAAATTTTACAAGAGCCAATTTTTAAAAAAGGGCAAAAAGTATTATATAGGAATCATTTTAAAGATTATGTTAACTGGATTCCAGCTATAATACATGAAGTTATAAGCCCACATACCTATAAAATAAATGTTTGTAATTCAGTGAGATTTGTTCAAAAAAATCAGATTAGACATTCTACATTGGAAGATAAGTATCACCCATTGATTCCAAATGAAGAACCTAGAACAAACACGGAAACTGAAACTATTGATCAGCCTCAAAAGAAAAAGAAACGATATAATAAAGTATTACATGAATCTATACCTTTAAAAAGATCTAAACGCAAAATTGTTAAACCTAATAACATTCAAAATAAATAATATTAAATTAAAAATAGTGATGTATTATAATACAATAATTTTAAATATTAAAACATATTAATGAATTATTAATTTTTGTTGTAAATTGATTTAAAAATGAAATACATTTATTTTTTGTAGATAAGACAAGTTTTATAAAAAAGGGGAAAATGTAATGTATTTCGCATAAACTAAAATAACTAATATTTACTCTCGAGTGTAAACTCATAAATTACTATAATGCATTGCGTTGATGATTACATTCTTGAATATCGATTGCTCGCTAGTTTAGTTTTATGAAAACCACTGAACTGTACTCATCTATTTCTCTCTGATAAATATACTCAATAGTAAAGACCAAAAACCAGTTGTTAATAATTTAATGATGGACCCGAGGACATAATAGTTTATGTCAGCGGGCAAAAGAATTTGCTCAGAGTTGAAAAATTTAAAAAGATATATAAAAAGAAAAATGATATGAAAGGAAGTGTGAATGTCTAAACGAAAGAAAAATAAATAATAGATTTATCTTTTATGTAAGATGGGCAACTAGTTTTGCCAAAAATTGATGTAAAAAAAATTTTTTTTTTTTTATGGCGGCATATAATTTGATATAGAAAATATTTGTTATGTATGAAGCAAATTGTTGTAAAATGTATATATTTGAGAAGGATTTAAAGTTTTAATGCCGCTAACAATTTTAAAAAAAAATGTATCATAGTTAATTAATAGTATTTGTAAAGGAAATAGTTTTTGATACTTATTTATAGTTTGTTTGTTAAGACGAAGTAGATAAGCGATATATAGGTTTAAATACAATTTACTGTTTACGTTAGGAAAAATATTAAAAATTGAATGAACAAAAAAAACTGGTGAAGAAACAAGGACATCTGGATGGTTTAATATGGTGCAGCATGAACCTGCAAGGGACTTCCTGCAGCGTAAGATGTTAACCAACATCCAGAAGACCGGCAGACAAAATCTGACCAAATAAGAAAAAGTAAGAAGATGTAGAAGAAGGGTAATCAGTAAGCCGCAAAATGTTAACACGAAATTTGCAACGATGATGTACCGAGATAATTTTTGGTTTGGAAGAAAATGAGAACGAAATTAGTGTGAATTCAATTTTATATGAAAGAATGGAAGAACTACGATTTAAGCTTATGAAAAAATGGAGATGGTATCGGCTGAATACAATAGTCTCTATCTAACAAGTAAAAGTCTAATAATACTTGAGGTTTATTGCATAACTGACGAAATGGCATGAAACACTCTAACACGTACGTTGCCCGTATAAAATATCCAACGTGTCTGCCATTATTACATATGTATACTGTATTATGTATATGTATACTGTATTATTTTCTAGGAAGAGGAAGAGATAATTTTAGCCAAAACCCGAGGTTACTCTATAATTTTAGAAACAAACGGTTACAGCAACAATATCAGCCACAACTACCATCGTTCAGTTAGAATCGTAGAATATTCTCCTAGCGCAAAAAATCGTTTTAACCACGAAAAGATCAAGCACAACATAGCCAAGCTTTATCGGCAAATTTCATAACGATTACCCAAACTAAGTAAATATACACTGTCACTTACTAAGCGAATATTGATTTTGACTTCGTCAGAAGCGCATCTAGTCGCACAACCTTGCATCATCTTGGCACGTACCGGTCCAGAAAGAAGGGAGGGGTTCATCGAGGGACTTCACTCCGACAACGACGGTCGTCAACTGGACCAGCAAGTAGCAGAGAACGCAGTATAATAGAAGGTTTTAGGTATAGAATAGAATTGTGTTATTGTTTAGATATTGTATATAAACCAATGAGAAAAGAGTCAATGAAAGACCAAATTATGAAAAAAGGAATATAAAAAAAAAAAATTTATGATAGATAAAAATAAGAACAAAACACAAAAACAAAGTAAAGAAAAAAAAGCAAAAGAAAGAAAACTACAAAAGAAACTAAAAGCTAGAGAAAACAAAAATATGAAAAAGAAAAGAATAAAAAAGCAACAAAAAAAAAACCGTGATAGAACCCAAATAAGGCGATTTTATGGAAAAACTCAAAGAAATTATATATATGTACTATAGAGTTAAATAGATGCACATAATTGTTTACACTGCAAGAAAAATATTGTAGAGATTTTATGGAACATCCCTCCCCTCTTCTTTCAGAAAGAGGGGAGGGATGTTGTGAGTTAGAATCAAGCTACCTACGCGTAGTTGACTCACAGCACCGACTCCTATTAAATTCATTAAGAGCGCACATATTTTTAGGGCGCAAATATTGTAAATGAACAGTATTTATGTATTAATTATGATGTAAACTTTTAGGGTGTTACAGTTCCGCAGTCAAGCTGACGAGGGGCATTTAGAATGCACCGACGACACTTTTACTTTCAGTAGGTCAGTTGGCTTGAGCCACTGACACCAAATAACAATTGCGTAACTGGAACACCAGAAAAGTGAAGACGTAGACTGTAATGTTTATTTGTAAATAGTATATAAGAACGAGCATTTTAAGAATAAAGCTTCTTGTTGTTTTAAACCCAAAATAGTGCAGTGCTTATTTAAGAAAGCGGTTTAGTGTTTTCAGCAACGCGCCCAGCGAACCGAGACAGGACGTCTCCCGACGAGCAGAAAGGACCCCAACATCCGGAGCTGTATACGGATCCTTCAATGTAATGTCCTTGTGTTAAAAATTTCAATAAATTTTAAAAAAAGAATTTAAAAATTTAAAAAATAAATAAATAAATAAAAAATAGATAAACAGTACAGTGCAAAAACATTAAATACATGGTGAAGGAATATCACCAACATTGACTGAATAAAAAAAGTAAAAGAAGACAAAAACTGCATCTTTTTAACAAAGAGGCTAAGAGTAAAAGTCGTGAAAATTGCTTTTGATGGAATATCATTAAGCTAATTTAAAAAATTGAATGAATATCAAGACAAACGGCAAAATATGGACAGATTTTATTGCGGGCCATTTGAAATAAAATTGAGGGGCAAGCAAATGAAGTTTTAAATATGTACGGAATACCTCTTATCTGGGACGATATAGTAAATAATCTAATACTTTACTACTCTGATAAGAGGCCTGAAACTTTTATCAGAAACTTGCATAAAGTTCGGCAAAACAATAAGAATGTCGAAACATTTTTTAGTGAAATAATTGAGATACAATTTACTCTTTATAACAATATTCTGATTCACGAAAAAGGTTTAAAAGTAATTACAGCAAAAAAGAGCTTTATGCAGAGATGTGTCTCAACGCATTCTTGTGTAATTTAAGGGAACCATTAGGTTCAAGTATAAGAGCAATGATGCCCGATTCATTAGCTACTGCTTTATCTTATTGTATCAAAGAACAGAATATTTATTACATGCGAGTAGACACAAGTAGATATATAATGTATTATAAGCCATATAATAAACAATTCTCACACAATTTTAATAACAAAACATACTCTAATCAGTTTATAACTAATTACCAGGGGTCATTATCAAGGCCGCCATATACATACACAAATCCACAAAATTAGAATAATAAACCGTATAATAAGGGCTTCACCCAAAATCCAAATCCATTTAGGAAGGTCTTCACCCAAAATAGTTTGGCAACAATTAAACAACCTCCACCTGAACCCATGGATGCAAGTTCAGGGAACAAAAACCCAAGGAATCCAACTTCATCGTACAGAAACTTCAACAATACCATAGTATGCGTACTCAATCCAACAGGACTTCAAACTTCAACACTGAAGAAATCAACAATATTAACAACACTAATAACTTTAGAAAGTTGCTCCCAAACAATACATACCAACAGCAACTAGACCAGTATCAAGATGACGCAATGGAGGATTTAAACAATATAGAGGACTCACAAAATTTTCATATATATGCCTAAGCCAACCAACCGGATACTTAGATGTTAATAAACATGGCATAGAATTTATATATGTTAATATATCGTCTCCGTTCTGTAGACCACTGAAATTTTTAGTAGACACAGGAACTGCATCCTCGTTCATAAGTCCCGAATCTACTAACTCTACTGACGAAATCAATTGCAAATCTACAACAATTGTCACAATACTAAACAGATATGAACTAAATAAACAGATTATACTACCTACAATTATTGAATTTAACGAAATCGGACAACTTAATTGTTATATCTTTAAATTCCATAACGTACTAGGCCTAGACTCTTTAACGCAATTAGAAGCAAAAATTGAGTTGGTAAATAAATCTCTTAATACAAGAAACGCAGTTATACCTCCACAGTTTAAGCCAAACCATATATCTGGCAAGCAGTTAATAACTCCAAATTCAAAAGCATTAATTAAACTGCTAGTGGATGTACGTACCGGAAATATATATCTAAAAGTATAAAACTGAATCCTCATTTGTATATTCCCGAAGGCATTTACAAGTCACAAGATTGGTTCAGCCTAATGGAAATAATTTTTTTTTTCAAGTTTTATTTGCATTCTGCCCCTTGGGGCAATAATCAAATTAAATAACAATATTAAATAGCTACATAAATCAATACACAAAGTAATTTTTTAAAATTGTTATTTAAATCAACATGAGGAAGAGGAGCCAGTGCTAATCTCCCATAAGGTTAGTTCAGAACTATTGCGTTAGAAAAAATTATTATTATAAATTTAGTGGTGTTGCTCGCTTCAGTCGCCGTGTTGTGCCTGTCCTCTCCAGAAGATTTGAAGCTAGTATGTTAGGATGCTTACTTAGTCGTTCCAGGTATTTATTGCTGTATCTTGCTATTTCCTCATCGACAGTAGGGATGTTTAAGTCGTGACGTATTATATCATTCCTGACGAACCATGGAGCCTTTACTATCAAGCGTAATACTTTTGATTGGCATCTCTCAATGATTTTTATATTATTTTTTGCCGCTGAACCCCATAGCTGTATACCATATGTCCATATGGGTTTTAAAATTGTGCTATAAACGAGCAGTTTATTGTCAAGCGATAACTGAGATTTATATCCCAAGAGCCAATATAAGGAAGTAAGCTTTATTCCAAGTTGTTTTTTCTTCGTAAGAATATGCTTTGCCATGTCAGACGTCGATCAAGATGTAGCCCTAAATATTTAACGTCTTCGGATTGGGGCAGTTGACAATCATTTAATATTACTGAAGGACAAGTCTTCTTTTTTAAGCTAAAGGTTACTTGCACAGACTTAGTTGCATTCACCTTAATCCTCCATTTAGTTAGCCAGATTTGGAGCTTATCCAAGCTTTCCTGGAGATAATTTGCAGCGATTATGTTGTTGCTGCTTGTAGCCATTATGACTGTATCATCCGCGTAGGTTGCGATTTTTGTATTCTCCGTCAGTGGAAGGTCAGCCGTGTAGATAGTGTAGAGCACAGGACCTAGAACACTGCCTTGTGGTACACCCGCCTTTATAGAGAATAGTTCAGTGACTTCTTCTTTCGTCTTTACTCTGAAATGCCGCTCTTCCAGATATGATCTTAAGATATCATAAAATGTCTGAGGTAGTAACTTTTTCAGTTTAAATAGTAAGCCAGGGTGCCATACTTTATCGAACGCCTGTGATATATCTAGGAAAGCAGTTGTACAATAACGGTTTTCCTCAAGGGCGTTTCTTATTATGCTGTACACTCGGTGCACTTTAAGCTTTATGCAGAGATGTGTCTCAACGCATTCTTGTGTAATTTAAGGGAACCATTAGGTTCAAGTATAAGAGCAATGATGCCCGATTCATTAGCTACTGCTTTATCTTACTGCATCAAAGAACATAATATTTATTACATGCTAGTAGACACAAAAGTAGATATAAAATGTATTATAAGCCATATAATCTACAATTCTCACACAATTTTAATAACAGAACATACTCTAATCAGTTTAGAAATAATTATCAGCATCAGGGGTCATTAACAAGGCCGCCATATATATACACAAATCCAAAGAATTACAAGAATTCTCATTTTTATATTCCCGAAGGCATTTACAAGTCACAAGATTGGTTCAGCCTAATGGAAATAATTAACAACTCAAATGAAGAACAAATTCTATTTCTCGAACAACCCATAAAAGTTAATCAATATAACCCCTCAGATTATGTTGAAATCAATAGTTTTGAATCCACAAATACAACGACAAACGCAAATGTAACTAAATTTCTGCGAACAAACAATTTGAATACAGAAGAAAAGAGCACTCTTCTGAAACTTTGCAAAAAATACGATGACGTATTTTTTAAAGAAGGTATGTCTCAAAGGCAGTCAGTTTTACAAACGAAGTTAAACATAAAATATACACTGCAGTTGATATACCTATTTATACTAAATCGTATGGATACCCGTACGTCCACAAAGACGAGGTACGAAATCAAATTTCAAACATGCTAGATCAGGGTATAATTCGTCAAAGTTACTCTCCTTGGAGTTCTCCAGTGTGGATAGTACCAAAAAAACAAGACGCCAGCGGTAAACAAAAATTGCGACTGGTAATAGATTACAGAAAATTAAACGAAAAAACAATATCTGACCGTTACCCATTACCAATTATTAACGAAATTCTAGACAAATTAGGAAAGTGTATGTATTTTTCTACGCTAGATTTAGCTAGCGGGTTTCATCAAATCGAAATGCATCATAAAGACACATCAAAAACAGCATTCACTGTCGAAGGAGGACATTATGAGTATATTAGAATGCCATTCTGTCTTAAAAACGCCCCATCGACTTTCCAAAGAGTAATGGAAAATGTATTAAGAGAACTCATTGGAAAAATTTGTCTAATATATCTTGACGATATCATTATTTGTTCAACCTCTCTTCAGGAACACATGAACAGACTACAACTAGTTTTTGAAAAATTACGAACATCCAACTTCAAGATATAACTCGACAAATCTCAATTCTTACGAAAAGAAATCAACTTTCTGGGCCATATTGTTTCCACAGAAGGTATTAAACCCAACACTTCAAAAATACACACCATTAATCATTTTCCTGTTCCCCGAAGTCAGAAAGAAATAAAAGGTTTTATATGACTGTTAGGGTACTACCGGAAATTTATTAAAGATTTCGCAAAACTAACGGAATGCTTGAAAAAAGGAAGATCGATAAAAATCGATGATCGCTACATTAAAACATTTGAATTGTGCACAAATATTTTAATGAATGTTCCCATTTTACAGTACCCCAATTTCTTAAAACCCTTCTTGCTAACTACAGACACCAGCAACTTTGCATTGGGCGCAATTTAGTCTCAAGGCCACATTGGAAGCGACAAACCAGTATGCTATGCAAGTCGCACCTTGTCTGAGTCCGAAATAAATTATTCAACCATAGAAAAAAAAATCATTTGGGCAACAAAATATTTTCGTCCATATTTGTTTGGACGAAAATTCAAAATAATAACAGACCATAGGACCCTCACTTGGCTAATGAACCTTAAAGAACCAAACTCTAAGCTCATAAGATGGCGTTTAAAATTAGAAGAGTTTGATTATGAAATAGTTTTTGAGAAAGGTAAACTCAATACTAACGCCGATCCATTAAGTCGAATCAAAATAAATAATTTAAAAGAAAATGATATAGACGTTAATTTAAATGACACAACTTCTAATCGAGGTACTCCTGGCACAACTGTACATGAATGAAATGATATAGACGTTAATTTAAATGACACAACTTCTAATCGAGGTACTTCTGGCACAACTGTACAGTAGGCTGAAGAAAATTTTAGACAACGGAATTGCTATTTCAGAAAGATCAATAAATGAATTCAACTTACAAATAATTTTAAAACCATCATCCGAAACGCCAGAAATTACCCTTGAGGTTCCATTCAAGAACAAACACAGCCGCACATTCCGGGAAAGAGAATTTAATGAAGAAATCTTGATAAAACTTTTAAAAATTATATGGCTTCAAACAAATTATCAGCAATGTTTACCGATAATAATACTTTTCGAATCATACAATCAGTATATTCTAAATCCTTCGCGAATAGCAAACTCTTACGCTTAATACGCTGTACAGAAAAATTAATAGATGTCACACAAAGCGATGAATAGGAAGAATTAATAAGAAAGAATCATGAGACAAACAACCATAGAGGCATTACAGAAACATACCTTCAAATCAAACGAAAATATTACTTCGCATTTATGAAAAATAAAATTTCTCAAACTATCAACTGCTGTGAAAAGTGCCAAACATTGAAATATGATAGGAACCCAGCAAAACCAAAGTTTCAAAAACCTGAAGCCCATCTCAAGCCACTAGATATTATCCTCATTGATGTCTATAGTATAAACAGTCACCAAATCCTGGTTGTTATTGACCAATGTTCAAAATTCGCTTGCGGTTACACCTTTCCCTGAAGAAACAGTATCGTAGTTCTGAAATCTTTAAAAAAATTTTTAAGCCTATGCGGTATTCCGAAAAAATAGTATGTGACCAAGGCTCAGAATTTACAGCTAATATTTTCAAAGATTTTTGTACTCAATTTCAAATAGATTTACACAATACATCATTTCAGCAAACTAGTAGTAACTCACCGGTGAAACGCTTATATTCCATGCTAACAGAAAAATATAGAATAATTTTAACTACAAATAAAATAAAATAATCTTAACTTAGATCATGAAGAAATATTTCTCGAAACACTAATCACATACAATAACTCCATACATTCAACCACCAAACTTACACCTTATGAATTGTTTTTCGGGAAAAAATACAAATTTAACCACAGTAATATTTCACAATGAGCATGACTATTTAAAGCAACTAAATGAATTTCAAATGAAACTGTATCCCACAATAAAAGATAAAGTCGAAAAACTGACTTGTCTAATAAAAGATAAGTTAACCCTTGGACCAACACATGGCTCTGGCCTGGCAAATTCCATTTTTGAGCGTTAATTAAACATACTTCTAGTTTAGGTAGATACCTGTATTTCCCGGTAGCTGCCTAAAATATTGTTGGCTTTCTATTAAAAAAAAAAATTTTCAAAAATATCGTTCCAATACGACGAAAACTGCAAAAGAAAAAGTCCCCACTCGAACAAATACATATGCCTGGCCAGAGCCCTATAAAATTTTAATGACATAAATTATTATTATGCACATTTTGGGTTATTTTTCTGCAAATACAATGCAGATTGTTGTTTCCAGCTATTTTTTTATATTTTGGGTTATTTTTTTGTGATTTCAATGCAGAGGTTTGCTTCCAGGTAGTTTTTGTATTCATTTTTCTCTTATTTCTTTCTTTTGTTTGTGATTTTGGTTTTGAGTTCACTTAGTTTATTATTGAATGCTGAACATACAACATCGACAGTACGAAATATAAATTTTTGTGCGGAAACTAAAGTGAAATTATTACTATTATTATGGCAGAGGATTTAGAATTTGTGTAAAATGCGTCCTTGCGCACAGGCAGCCTTTTTTTCTTTTGTCGGAACAATCTAGTAAGCGCAGCACTCAGACAGAGTATATATCCATGTACTGCACTTAACGTTCCCTTTTACTCGGCTTTAAATCTACCCCACCTCCGAAGAAATAGAAGTAGATCATGTGGTGCCAAGGAGCCAAGTTGGTTACTCCTCAGCACATCAGTGCCAAAAATCTCAAACCTGATTCGAGCAAAGGCAGGGCAGACGCAAAGAAAATGGTCCGCCGTCTCGTCTTCTTCTCCACAGGCTGGGCACAGCGCACTGTCTGATATGCCAATCCTTTCCATGTGCCTAGCCCATAGAAAGTGCCCTGTCATACTACCAATCAACAACCTGCAGTCCCTCCTACCTAAAGATAGAAGGAACCGTGACCATCGGTCAGAGATTGCAGGTAGCATAATTTTCGTCCATCCGCAGCCTCTCTCAGCCCGCCTTGCTCACTTGTGGGTCGAAACAACCCACTTGTTTGCAGTCTCTTTGATGATAGCAGAAGGGAGTGGCAGAACAGGCTCAGGGCCAATAAAAACAGCCTCAGAGCCCATCCTGGCCACAGTGTCAGAGGTCTCGTTACCCGCAATGCCAGCGTGTCCCGGTACCCAACTCAGCGTCAGACTATTATGTTTTCCAACATAATTTAGCCTGAATTTGCAGGACCTGACTATCGTGGAAGTGGTGGTAGAACTATCCAAGGCCATGAGCGCAGCTTGGCTGTCACTGCAGACACAAATAGATTTGCCCTTCCACCTGTTTTCCACAACGAAGTCCATTGCCTCAAGTATCGCATACACCTCCGCCTGAAACACTGACGCATGCAGACCAAGGGCAAAGAACCGACGGGTCACACAAGATTTCACGAAGACACCAGAGCCTGAACCGTCTTCAGTCCTGGAGCCATCAGTGAATATACGGCAGCAGTGTTTGCCGGGCTCGTTCTCGGGATCTAACCATGAACGAGCCTCTGGCAGCAACACATTGTACCGCTTTTCTAGTATGACGGTTGATGATATGGAGTCCGGGGGCATAGACAGGATTGCAGAATCGATGTCAGTGCCTGCGACGTCGTCCAACATCGAGCACACCCCATACCAGTGGCCAGTATGTTTCACTCTGCAGATGGCCTTAACGGCCTCTCCGCGGATGAAGACATCTAGTGGCGGGAGATTCACTAAAGCATCAAGTGCCGGGCCTGGAGTAGTCGGAAATGCTCCGGTACAACATACGGCAACAGTACGTTATAGTCTTGATAGAGCTTTTTTGACCCCTACAAGAGAGAGTCTGCTCATCCAAACCATCGATGCATAGGTGATAGTAGGTATTTCCATAACTGTATAGATCCATAGGACCTTACTAGCCCCATGTCTTACCAAAAATACCCTTGCACTGCCAGAAAACTGACAGTGCTTTGGATATATTCAGTTCGACATGTGATTTCCAAAGAAGTTTGTTATGAAGGATGACTCCAAGATATTTGATTTCCTTGGATAGCTGGATAGTGACTCCTTTTGGTGTAGGCAGAATAAGTCCATCAAGCTTTCCCCTTCTGGAAAAGAGGACAATACCAGTCTTGACAGAATTAGCCGATAGCCCATTCGCACTGCACCAAGTGTCAATCATATCCAGAGTTCTCTGCACCCTTCTGCAGACAATCATAAGGGATGGACCTGTGACAAGACAGCCAACATCATCCGCATATGCCTGAGCGTATACACCCGAGTCATTAGTTTCGTTAAGCAGGGGATCGATTATCATGCACCAGAGCAATGGAGACATTACGCCACCTTGGGGACAGCCTCTATTAACCCCAGACGACACCAGTGTATCTTCCTCCGCCCGCACCGTTATGATTCTCTGGGACAACATTGAATGCATCCAATTTACTAGAGCCCAGTCTACGCCATGCCGCCTAGCAGAGCCGCACATACTGTCGAAAGTAGCATTGTGAAACGCACCCTCTATGTCCTCAAAGATGCCTATTGCGTATTCTTTCCTGTCGATGGCCCGCTCTATCCTTCCAACAAGGTTTTGCAGAGCCGTCTCGCAGGATTTTCCGCTTTGATAGGCATGCTGAAATGGAAAGATTGGATGCGTCTTCAGAGACTCCCTACGTATGCGAAGCTCCACCAGCCGTTCTAAACTTTTTAGCATGAACGAGGTCATACTAATAGGTCTGAAGCTCTTGGGATTGGTGCAGTCGTCTCTTCCAACCTTAGGAATGAAAGCAACCCTCACCATCCTCCAAAAGCGTGGTACATAGGCCAGTGCGAGACATGCAGTGAAGATCTTCTTCAGTGCTGCCAACACTAACTCAATGCCTTCCTTCAACACAATCGGATATATGCCATCCAGTCCGGGCGACTTGAAGCTGTCAAAGGATTTGATAGCAAATCTAATAGCTACCTCATTCGCCACAGTTCTGGCGACATACCAAGCATCTCGAGAGGGTGTAGCTGCCTTGACAACATTCCGACCAAAGGTGGTTGTTGACGGGCTATGCTTACCTGATTTCCTGGAAAATGTGACTCCAACAGCAAGCTGAGTGTCTCACTTTGCCTCTCCGTATAGGAGCCATCAGCTTTCCTGAGCGAACGCAGCTTAGCGGTTTGGTCCTTTTTCAGGACTTTGACCAGTTTTGCCGTGTCACTCAGGGATTCGATATCACTGCAGAAATCTCTAAAAGAAGCCCTTTTTGAGTCCCGAATTAGCTTCTTGTAGTCCCTCTGAACACGTCGATATCGTTCCCAGTCCTCATCAAGATTAGTCTTGAGGGCCGGGTTGAGGAGTTTTCTAGACTCACGCCTCAGCACCTGAAGCTCTCGATTCCACCATGGAACAGGCAGCGTTACTGATAATTTCCAACAACAACTATCATTAGCGTTACAGCGTGATTTCGCACTTCATACAGAAACAGATGAAGAACTAGATTTATTTGAAGACCAAAGCGGTGAAAACACAGATTTTGTGCCCGAAGATGACGCCTCGGACATTGAATATGAATTGGAAATTGAAGCAAATGAAATATTCGACAGCGATGAAGAATCCGAAGAAGAAAGTGAGAATGCACCAACTCAAGCTGCAGACGGTTTTTTGCTTGGAAAAGATGGTACCAAGTGGAGTACAGCTGAACCCGCTACAGTGAGATTCCGCCAGCACAACATCATGCGTTTCAGAGGTGGACCAAAAACAAACCTGACCACTCCACTTAAGGTGTTCAAGCTTTTATTTTCACCGAATATTACGTTCATCATCGCAACACAAACAAATGTATATGGAAACAAAGTTACACCCAAATGGAACGCAGAACATGCAAACTGCACACAACGAGTATGGGTTGATATGACAAGTGTTGAACTTGACGCTTTTATTGCCTATTGGATTTTGGTGTCAGTCATAATACTATGCAGCTCTCAAGATTGGTGTGGCAAACTGATGCACTTCCAATATTCCGTGGAGCCATGTCATATACACGATTTGTTACTTTGATGCGCTGTATTCGATTTGACGATAGTCGTACGCGCGCATTTCGTCAACAAACCGACAAAGCTGCTCCCATTCGCGACATATGGAACTTCTTGAATAACAATCTTGCCAGTAATTTTGAACCATACGAAAGTGTAACCATCGATGAGCAGCTATTTCCATACCGTGGGCGCACAAAGTTCACGCAATACATCCCATCAAAGCCCGCAAAGTATGGCATAAAAGTATGGTGGGCTGCGATGCGAAAACCAAATATCCGTTGCAAGGAAAACTGTACACTGGTAAAGAGGGAGAACAACGAGAGACAAACCAAGGCGAAAATGTGCCATGAGTTTGGCTAATTGGAAATGTGCCATGAGTTTGGCTAATCGATACACCAACAGCGGCAGAACTATCATTGCTGATAACTTCTTTACAACATTAGACGCAGCTAAACGTCTTTCGTCGATTGGACTAGCATACGTTGGCACCATTAGATCCAACAAAAGGTGTCTTCCCACAGAAGTGAAAAAGACAGCAAACGGACAGTGCTTTCATCTGTGTTTGGTTTCTATGATAGCCTTGTATCACTGTGCAGCTACGTTCCAAAGAAGAACAAAGCAGTAAATCTACTATCCACTGTGCACTACACCAAGAAAGTTTAAGGCGTAGCAAAAAAACCGGAAGCTATATTAGTTTACAATTCAACAAAGCCCGGCGTTGATACAATGGACCAAATGGTAACGCATTACTCCGCAAAACGGTCAACCAGACGTTGGCCATTAGCATTTTTTTGCAACATTATAGACATCATGGGATTAGCCGCTTACATCATATGCAATGAAAATACAGAAGGAACCAGAAAAGAGAAGCGACGAATGTTTTTGAACACGCTGAGTAAACAATTGGTGCTTGCTAATACTGAAAATCGCATGAACAACAACCATATTTTGGGACAACATTCAACTCGTTTGGCCATTGAATCTTTCTTTGGAAGGCCGTTGAATATTCCCAGCAACATGCTGCCAAACCAACAAAGCGGCCCTAGTACACTGAATTCCAGAAAAGATTGCAGAATTTGTGCCACGCAAGAAGAAAAGCTGCGTACACGTTTTACTGCACCAAATGCACTAATCCTGTGTGCCAACAACATTCTAAAGTTGATTATATTTGTTTTTCATGCATTCCACAAAATGAATAAAAATTTTTTTACATTTAGGTAGCTACATACTCGTATATCAACAAACCAAAAAAAAAAGTCTAAAGACAAAAATAATAAACGAGCATACTTAGAAATTCAAAGTTACGGCTCCCTTTTTGCCATACAAATGCGAAGGTTCCAGAATATGTGTTTGATGGGGGGTTAAACAAAACACGGTTCGAGCCTGAAAATAAAGAAAATAATGAGGTAATATTTAGAAAAGAATGTAGAAGGAATAAAATTACTCCACGATTCTCAAGACATATAGTTAAAGACAATAACAAAATAATAATACAAACAACTAATGATAAGAAATTACACAAAATTAGAATAAAGAAAAGGAAGAAATATGAATCAAATCAAATTTAAAAATATATAATTAAAATAAAATAATTTTAGGAGATCTGGAAGAAATAATTCAGGGGTAATTAGGGACTAAGATTAGAGACCACGATAAAATTCATAACGACAAACAAAGAGGCAAATGACGCACATTACATAAATAATCAAATAGAGAACTTAGACACTAATGAAAGAAATATGCAAAATTCAATAACAAAAAAAAAAAATAATAATAATAATGATAATTAAAAATAAAATGAAATATTTTCAGACATCTAATACACTCGTATGTATCAAATAAATTCTAATATAGACCTATAAATTAATTGTCTTTCAAACATAGCAGAAGCAATCATACTAGCAAAATCCGAACGAACTGAATGAAATTCCTAACTATATAAATAACCAGTGAAAAGAAACTCAGATTAACAAATGTATGAACTGCTTGGTCTAAAAGCTTATTATCACAACTTAATTTTATATACAATATATAAATACAAAATATGCTCATTGAAAGTTATTTTTATATCATATTGTACTGCTTCCTATAAATGAAAATAAAAAAAAATAACAGAATTATTAATAACTTATAATGAACAAAATATTCAGTACTTTGACAAAGCCTGTCCCACAATCAAAACATACATATGTATGTATATCAATACGCCAAGAAGCAACGAATGACCCAACATACAAAAAATTAATAGAAAATTGAATAGTTTTCATATCAGAATGAGGCTGTTTAATTTATATACATATTCTGAAATTTCTAATAACCTCTACTTGCAGCAAAACAACCAATACAATAGAAGCAAACTAACATATATCCCTCATCCGCTACATGTTGTCGCTCCGGCCCCATCGTAATCCTTGTCGCCGTCGCTTTATTCCAAGGGGGAGGAGTTACGAACGCAACCATTAACCCAACAACAATAAGTACAACATACTAAGGAAGTACAGCACGCCATCCAACAAACAACAATATAAAATTCCAATAATTGAAAAGACGCAAATTCTAATTCTTATTAAGACAATTATTTAAGTTATATTATATTTCAATTCTTATGAAAATCTTCAAATTCATGTTGACTTGAATTCCCATGAAAATGATCCAATCATGTTGAGTTCAATTCTTATGAAAATCTTTAAATTCATATTAATTTGAATTCGCATTAACAACAGGATTGCTTCATTTCTCATGAAATTCAGTACTAAAGTAGCGATACTTTAAGATATAAATACATGTAAACTAAAATTTAAAATCATTATTAAACAAATTGTGAAGTCGAATGGTGTTGCTCTCATTTCCAATACATAACTCGCGCGCCCAGGACAAGCAGCAAGTTCACCTCCCCGAGGACAAACAAATACGGTCTCCAACATTTTGGCGCAGACGGTCTTAAGGACCTACAGGAGGAATCCCAGGGCAAGGAACCCTGAAGCAGGAAACGTCCTGCAAAAAATTCGAAGGACCCTAAAGAGAAGATGTCGTCAAACAAGATAATGGTGAGTAGAGGGTATAGTAGCGTAGTTTAAGTAGATACTTCAAAGAACTCACAACATAGAGGCGCGTTTGCGCTGTTGCACGCAGCTTTGTATGGGCAACCATAAACCGTCTGTATGATCGATCGGTCTATGTATGTCGTCCTAGCTATGAGGATTTTTTTGTAGGGGAATCGAGTTTGTTTGTCGATAGGGACATTTATATTGTTTTTAAATTGGTTTTATTTATATGGTTTTAATTTATATTGATTTAAAATCAAAATAAGAATTGATTTAAATATTTGACATTGTAAGCTTAGGATATTAGGTGAGAATATTTCAAGAGGTGCAGAGAACACGTGTTGTTGCATCAAAGTTTTTGTAGTTCGGAAACTACGATTTGCGTGGAATGTTGAAAAAAAAAATGTTTAAATGCCATTATTCCGTGGCGCATACGTTACCTTTATTTTTGAATATGGATTCAGATTTCCGGGATTGAATCAAAACACTTTTGCCTGTAAATCCAATTTCGGTTTTTGCGAACATATAGCCTTTTCTATGGATTTTTGCGAGTATCAATTTGCACTGATGGAAGGAGTTAATGGACGCCGGTAGACAGCGGATATGGAACTTGTGATGGAAGATAAGTAAAGAAAGAATATAAAGATAGAATTTACGGTGGAATATTTTTTAATAAATTTGTATTTATCATTAAGTCAGATGGAATAAAATATTGGAATAAGTTGATAAAAAGTGTTAACAATTATTGAGTTTTATTTGTAATTGGGATACGCCATCTGTTCTGGCATTTGGGATGAACAAATAGATGGAGATTTTTTTCTTGAAATCAAATATTGAATGAATATCAATATAAACGGCAAAAGCTCAGAACACTGAAAGACCGGCGAGTTTCAACTCCTTGATACCACGGAATCAAAATAAAAATAAAAAATAACACACCGCACTGCAATAAGCATAAGTACTTGAAGGAAATTGCTTTCGATGGAATATCGAAACTCAAAAGTACTTATATTGAAGGCATATCAATATTAAAAGACAGCTTAACAAAACCAAATCGCGAATCAATAAAGACAACCATCGTATTGGGACATTTCTGCATGTAAGTCAAGTACTGAATATATTTTAAACAAATATATATATATATATTTAAAAAAAAACAATAAAATAAAAATAAAAATTATAATAATAAATAGAAATTAATAAGGTTAAAAAAAAAATAAATAAATAAAATATATATATAAATATATATATATATATATATATATATATATATATATATATATATATATATATATATATATATATATATATATATTTAAAAACGAAGCCCACAAATTTATGAGCACAACATTGTAAATTAGCAATATAAGAAAATACTATATAGTATTTTCTTATATTGCTAATTTACATTGTTGGCCTCATAAATTTGTGGGCTTCCTTATATATATATATATATATATATATATATATATATATATATATATATATATATATATATATATATATATATATATATATATATATATATATATATATATATATATATATATATATATATATATATATATATATATATATATATATATATATATATATATATATATATATATATATATATATATATATATATATATATATATATATATATATATATATATATATATATATATATATATATATATATATATATATATATATATATATATATATATATATATATATATATATATATATATATATATATATATATATATATATATCTATATGCATATGTAAATTGATTTTTGCAACAATAACAAAACATATATTTCCCAAATTTTGTTCAAACGTATAAATCTAAGTTTTTAAAAAAAAAAGGAAATAGTGACGAACAATCTTAATAATTAACCCACCAAACGCAATTGCACAAGCCTCAGGCTCACAAAATAACCAAACAGATATTCGTTGAGAATTCCTGATGCAATAAAAGACTTGACAAAATTCGACGGGAACCCCAGGCTACTGCACGAACTCATCAATAACGTTGAGGAGATTCTCTTTTATATTGGGGGCACGGGTGATTCGTCATATGGACAGTTTTTATTGCGGGCCATTCGAAATAAAGTAGAGGGGCAAGCAAATGAAGTTTTAAATATGTACGGAACACCTCTTGTCTGGGACGATATAAAAAATAATCTAATATTTTACTACTCTGATAAGAGGACTGAAACTTCTCTTATTAGAGATGTGCATAACGTTCGGCAAAACAATAAGAATGTCGAAACATTTTTTAGTGAAATAATTGAGATACAATCTACTCTTTATAAAAATATTCTGATCCACGAAAAAGATTTAAAAGTAATTACGGCAAAAAAAAAGCATTATGCAGAGATGTGTCTCAACGCATTCTTGTGTAATTTAAGGGAACCATTAGGTTCAAGTATAAGAGCAATGATGCCCGATTCATTAGCTACTGCTTTATCTTTCTGCATCAAAGAACATAATATTTATTACATGTTAGTAGACACAAGTAGATATAAAATGTATTATAAGCCATATAATCTACAATTCTCACACAATTTTAATAACAGAACATACTCTAATCAGTTTAGAAATAATTATCAGTATCAGGGGTCATTAACAAGGCCGCCATATATACACACAAATCCAAAGAATTACAAGAATTCTCATTTTTATATTCCCGAAGGCATTTACAAGTCACAAGATTGGTTCAGCCTAATGGAAATAATTAACAACTCAAATTAAGAACAAATGCTATTTCTCGAACAACCCATACAAGTTAATCAATATAGCCCCTCAGATTATATTGAAGTCAATAGTTTTGAATCCACAAATACAACGACAAACGCAAATGTAACTAAATATCTGCGAACAAACCATTTGAATACAGAAGAAAAGAGCACTCTTCTGAATCTTTGCAAAAAATACGAGTACGTATTTTTTAAAGAAGGTATGTCTCTCAGTTTTACAAACGAATTTAAACATAAAATATCCACTGCAGTTGATATACCTATTCATACTAAATCATATGGATACCCGTACGTCCACAAAGACGAGGTACGAAATCAAATTTCAAACATGCTAGATCAGGGTATAATTCGTCAAAGTTACTCTCCTTGGAGTTCTCCAGTGTGGATAGTACCAAAAAAACAAGACGCCAGCGGTAAACAAAAATGGCGACTGGTAATAGATTACAGAAAATTAAACGAAAAAACAATATCTGACGGTTACCCATTACCAAATATTAACGAAGTTCTAGACAAATTAGGAAAGTGTATGTATTTCTCTACGCTAGATTTAGCTAGCGGGTTTCATCAAATCGAAATGCATCATAAAGACACATCAAAAACAGCATTCACTGTCGAAGGAGGACATTATGAGTATATTAGAATGCCATTCTGTCTTAAAAACGCCCCATCGACTCTCCAAAGAGTAATGGATAATGTATTAAGAGAACTCATTGGAAAAATTTGTCTAATATATCTTGACGATATCATTATTTGTTCAACCTCTCTTCAGGAACACATGAACAGACTACAACTAGTTTTTGAAAAATTACGAACATCCAACTTCAAGATATAACTCGACAAATCTCAATTCTTACGAAAAGAAATCAACTTTCTAGGCCATATTGTTTCCACAGAAGGTATTAAACATAACAATACATACCATTAATCATTTTCCTGTTCCCCGAAGTCAGAAAGAAATAAAAGCTTTTATATGACTGCTAGGGTACTACCGGAAATTTATTAAAGATTTCGCAAAACTAACGGAATGCTTGAAAAAAGGAAGATCGATAAAAATCGATGATCGCTGCATTAAAACATTTGAATTGTGCACAAATATTTTAATGAATGTTCCCATTTTACAGTACCCCAATTTCTTAAAACCCTTCTTGCTAACTACAGACACCAGCAACTTTGCATTGGGCGCAATTTAGTCTCAAGGCCACATTGGAAGCGACAAACCAGTATGCTATGCTACTCGCACCTTGTCTGAGTCCGAAATAAATTATTCAACCATAGAAAAAGAAATGCTAGCCATAATTTGGGCAAGAAAATATTTTCGTCCATATTTGTTTGGACGAAAATTCAAAATAATAACAGACCATAGGACCCTCACTTGGCTAATGAACCTTAAAGAACCAAACTCTAAGCTCATAAGATGGCGTTTAAAATTAGAAGAGTTTGATTATGAAATAGTTTTTGAGAAAGGTAAACTCAATACTAACGCCGATCCATTAAGTCGAATCAAAATAAATAATTTAAAAGAAAATGATATAGACGTTAATTTAAATGACACAACTTCTAATCGAGGTACTCCTGGCACAACTGTACATGAATGAAATGATATAGACGTTAATTTAAATGACACAACTTCTAATCGAGGTACTTCTGGCACAACTGTACAGTAGGCTGAAGAAAATTTTAGACAAGGGGAATTGCTATTTCAGAAAGATCAATAAATGAATTCAACTTACAAATAATTTTTAAAACATCATCCGAAACACCAGAAATTACCCTTGAGGTTCCATTCAAGAACAAACACAGCCGCACATTCCGGGAAAGAGAATTTAATGAAGAAATCTTGATAAAACTTTTAAAAATTATATGGCTTCAAACAAATTATCAGCAATATTTACCGATAATAATACTTTTCGAATCATACAATCAGTATATTCTAAATACTTCGCGAATAGCAAACTCTTACGCTTGATACGCTGTACAGAAAAATTAATAGATGTCACACAAAGCGATGAACAGGAAGAATTAATAGAGGCATTACAGAAACATAACTTCAAATCAAAAGAGAAGATTACCTCCCATTTATGAAAAATAAAATTGCTCAAACTATCAACAACTGTGAAAAGTGCCAAACATTGAAATATGATAGGAACTCAGCAAAACCAAAGTTTCAGAAACCTGAAACCCCTCTCAAGCCACTAGATATTATCCACATTGCTGTCTATAGTATAAACAATCACCAAATCCTGACTGTTATTGACAAATGTTCAAAATTCGCTTGCGGTTACACCCTTCCCTGAAGAAACAGTATCGTAGTTCTGAAATCTTTAAAAAAATTTTTAAGCCTATGCGGTATTCCGAAAAAATAGTATGTGACCAAGGCTCAGAATTTACAGCTAATATTTTCAAAGATTTTTGTACTCAATTTCAAATAGATTTACACAATACATCATTTCAGCAAACTAGTAGTAACTCACCGGTGAAACGCTTATATTCCATGCTAACAGAAAAATATAGAATAATTTTAACTACAAATAAAATAAAATAATCTTAACTTAGATCATGAAGAAATATTTCTCGAAACACTAATCACATACAATAACTCCATACATTCAACCACCAAACTTACACCTTATGAATTGTTTTTCGGGAAAAAATACAAATTTAACCACAGTAATATTTCACAATGAGCATGACTATTTAAAGCAACTAAATGAATTTCAAATGAAACTGTATCCCACAATAAAAGATAAAGTCGAAAAACTGACTTGTCTAATAAAAGATAAGTTAACCCTTGGACCAACACATGGCTCTGGCCTGGCAAATTCCATTTTTGAGCGTTAATTAAACATACTTCTAGTTTAGGTAGATACCTGTATTTCCCGGTAGCTGCCTAAAATATTGTTGGCTTTCTATTAAAAAAAAAAATTTTCAAAAATATCGTTCCAATACGACGAAAACTGCAAAAGAAAAAGTCCCCACTCGAACAAATACATATGCCTGGCCAGAGCCCTATAAAATTTTAATGACATAAATTATTATTATGCACATTTTGGGTTATTTTTCTGCAAATACAATGCAGATTGTTGTTTCCAGCTATTTTTTTATATTTTGGGTTATTTTTTTGTGATTTCAATGCAGAGGTTTGCTTCCAGGTAGTTTTTGTATTCATTTTTCTCTTATTTCTTTCTTTTGTTTGTGATTTTGGTTTTGAGTTCACTTAGTTTATTATTGAATGCTGAACATACAACATCGACAGTACGAAATATAAATTTTTGTGCGGAAACTAAAGTGAAATTATTACTATTATTATGGCAGAGGATTTAGAATTTGTGTAAAATGCGTCCTTGCGCACAGGCAGCCTTTTTTTCTTTTGTCGGAACAATCTAGTAAGCGCAGCACTCAGACAGAGTATATATCCATGTACTGCACTTAACGTTCCCTTTTACTCGGCTTTAAATCTACCCCACCTCCGAAGAAATAGAAGTAGATCATGTGGTGCCAAGGAGCCAAGTTGGTTACTCCTCAGCACATCAGTGCCAAAAATCTCAAACCTGATTCGAGCAAAGGCAGGGCAGACGCAAAGAAAATGGTCCGCCGTCTCGTCTTCTTCTCCACAGGCTGGGCACAGCGCACTGTCTGATATGCCAATCCTTTCCATGTGCCTAGCCCATAGAAAGTGCCCTGTCATACTACCAATCAACAACCTGCAGTCCCTCCTACCTAAAGATAGAAGGAACCGTGACCATCGGTCAGAGATTGCAGGTAGCATAATTTTCGTCCATCCGCAGCCTCTCTCAGCCCGCCTTGCTCACTTGTGGGTCGAAACAACCCACTTGTTTGCAGTCTCTTTGATGATAGCAGAAGGGAGTGGCAGAACAGGCTCAGGGCCAATAAAAACAGCCTCAGAGCCCATCCTGGCCACAGTGTCAGAGGTCTCGTTACCCGCAATGCCAGCGTGTCCCGGTACCCAACTCAGCGTCAGACTATTATGTTTTCCAACATAATTTAGCCTGAATTTGCAGGACCTGACTATCGTGGAAGTGGTGGTAGAACTATCCAAGGCCATGAGCGCAGCTTGGCTGTCACTGCAGACACAAATAGATTTGCCCTTCCACCTGTTTTCCACAACGAAGTCCATTGCCTCAAGTATCGCATACACCTCCGCCTGAAACACTGACGCATGCAGACCAAGGGCAAAGAACCGACGGGTCACACAAGATTTCACGAAGACACCAGAGCCTGAACCGTCTTCAGTCCTGGAGCCATCAGTGAATATACGGCAGCAGTGTTTGCCGGGCTCGTTCTCGGGATCTAACCATGAACGAGCCTCTGGCAGCAACACATTGTACCGCTTTTCTAGTATGACGGTTGATGATATGGAGTCCGGGGGCATAGACAGGATTGCAGAATCGATGTCAGTGCCTGCGACGTCGTCCAACATCGAGCACACCCCATACCAGTGGCCAGTATGTTTCACTCTGCAGATGGCCTTAACGGCCTCTCCGCGGATGAAGACATCTAGTGGCGGGAGATTCACTAAAGCATCAAGTGCCGGGCCTGGAGTAGTCGGAAATGCTCCGGTACAACATACGGCAACAGTACGTTATAGTCTTGATAGAGCTTTTTTGACCCCTACAAGAGAGAGTCTGCTCATCCAAACCATCGATGCATAGGTGATAGTAGGTATTTCCATAACTGTATAGATCCATAGGACCTTACTAGCCCCATGTCTTACCAAAAATACCCTTGCACTGCCAGAAAACTGACAGTGCTTTGGATATATTCAGTTCGACATGTGATTTCCAAAGAAGTTTGTTATGAAGGATGACTCCAAGATATTTGATTTCCTTGGATAGCTGGATAGTGACTCCTTTTGGTGTAGGCAGAATAAGTCCATCAAGCTTTCCCCTTCTGGAAAAGAGGACAATACCAGTCTTGACAGAATTAGCCGATAGCCCATTCGCACTGCACCAAGTGTCAATCATATCCAGAGTTCTCTGCACCCTTCTGCAGACAATCATAAGGGATGGACCTGTGACAAGACAGCCAACATCATCCGCATATGCCTGAGCGTATACACCCGAGTCATTAGTTTCGTTAAGCAGGGGATCGATTATCATGCACCAGAGCAATGGAGACATTACGCCACCTTGGGGACAGCCTCTATTAACCCCAGACGACACCAGTGTATCTTCCTCCGCCCGCACCGTTATGATTCTCTGGGACAACATTGAATGCATCCAATTTACTAGAGCCCAGTCTACGCCATGCCGCCTAGCAGAGCCGCACATACTGTCGAAAGTAGCATTGTGAAACGCACCCTCTATGTCCTCAAAGATGCCTATTGCGTATTCTTTCCTGTCGATGGCCCGCTCTATCCTTCCAACAAGGTTTTGCAGAGCCGTCTCGCAGGATTTTCCGCTTTGATAGGCATGCTGAAATGGAAAGATTGGATGCGTCTTCAGAGACTCCCTACGTATGCGAAGCTCCACCAGCCGTTCTAAACTTTTTAGCATGAACGAGGTCATACTAATAGGTCTGAAGCTCTTGGGATTGGTGCAGTCGTCTCTTCCAACCTTAGGAATGAAAGCAACCCTCACCATCCTCCAAGAGCGTGGTACATAGGCCAGTGCGAGACATGCAGTGAAGATCTTCTTCAGTGCTGCCAACACTAACTCAATGCCTTCCTTCAACACAATCGGATATATGCCATCCAGTCCGGGCGACTTGAAGCTGTCAAAGGATTTGATAGCAAATCTAATAGCTACCTCATTCGCCACAGTTCTGGCGACATACCAAGCATCTCGAGAGGGTGTAGCTGCCTTGACAACATTCCGACCAAAGGTGGTTGTTGACGGGCTATGCTTACCTGATTTCCTGGAAAATGTGACTCCAACAGCAAGCTGAGTGTCTCACTTTGCCTCTCCGTATAGGAGCCATCAGCTTTCCTGAGCGAACGCAGCTTAGCGGTTTGGTCCTTTTTCAGGACTTTGACCAGTTTTGCCGTGTCACTCAGGGATTCGATATCACTGCAGAAATCTCTAAAAGAAGCCCTTTTTGAGTCCCGAATTAGCTTCTTGTAGTCCCTCTGAACACGTCGATATCGTTCCCAGTCCTCATCAAGATTAGTCTTGAGGGCCGGGTTGAGGAGTTTTCTAGACTCACGCCTCAGCACCTGAAGCTCTCGATTCCACCATGGAACAGGCAGCGTTACTGATAATTTCCAACAACAACAATCATTAGCGTTACAGCGTGATTTCGCACTTCATACAGAAACAGATGAAGAACTAGATTTATTTGAAGACCAAAGCGGTGAAAACACAGATTTTGTGCCCGAAGATGACGCCTCGGACATTGAATATGAATTGGAAATTGAAGCAAATGAAATATTCGACAGCGATGAAGAATCCGAAGAAGAAAGTGAGAATGCACCAACTCAAGCTGCAGACGGTTTTTTGCTTGGAAAAGATGGTACCAAGTGGAGTACAGCTGAACCCGCTACAGTGAGATTCCGCCAGCACAACATCATGCGTTTCAGAGGTGGACCAAAAACAAACCTGACCACTCCACTTAAGGTGTTCAAGCTTTTATTTTCACCGAATATTACGTTCATCATCGCAACACAAACAAATGTATATGGAAACAAAGTTACACCCAAATGGAACGCAGAACATGCAAACTGCACACAACGAGTATGGGTTGATATGACAAGTGTTGAACTTGACGCTTTTATTGCCTATTGGATTTTGGTGTCAGTCATAATACTATGCAGCTCTCAAGATTGGTGTGGCAAACTGATGCACTTCCAATATTCCGTGGAGCCATGTCATATACACGATTTGTTACTTTGATGCGCTGTATTCGATTTGACGATAGTCGTACGCGCGCATTTCGTCAACAAACCGACAAAGCTGCTCCCATTCGCGACATATGGAACTTCTTGAATAACAATCTTGCCAGTAATTTTGAACCATACGAAAGTGTAACCATCGATGAGCAGCTATTTCCATACCGTGGGCGCACAAAGTTCACGCAATACATCCCATCAAAGCCCGCAAAGTATGGCATAAAAGTATGGTGGGCTGCGATGCGAAAACCAAATATCCGTTGCAAGGAAAACTGTACACTGGTAAAGAGGGAGAACAACGAGAGACAAACCAAGGCGAAAATGTGCCATGAGTTTGGCTAATTGGAAATGTGCCATGAGTTTGGCTAATCGATACACCAACAGCGGCAGAACTATCATTGCTGATAACTTCTTTACAACATTAGACGCAGCTAAACGTCTTTCGTCGATTGGACTAGCATACGTTGGCACCATTAGATCCAACAAAAGGTGTCTTCCCACAGAAATGAAAAAGACAGCAAACGGACAGTGCTTTCATCTGTGTTTGGTTTCTATGATAGCCTTGTATCACTGTGCAGCTACGTTCCAAAGAAGAACAAAGCAGTAAATCTACTATCCACTGTGCACTACACCAAGAAAGTTTAAGGCGTAGCAAAAAAACCGGAAGCTATATTAGTTTACAATTCAACAAAGCCCGGCGTTGATACAATGGACCAAATGGTAACGCATTACTCCGCAAAACGGTCAACCAGACGTTGGCCATTAGCATTTTTTTGCAACATTATAGACATCATGGGATTAGCCGCTTACATCATATGCAATGAAAATACAGAAGGAACCAGAAAAGAGAAGCGACGAATGTTTTTGAACACGCTGAGTAAACAATTGGTGCTTGCTAATACTGAAAATCGCATGAACAACAACCATATTTTGGGACAACATTCAACTCGTTTGGCCATTGAATCTTTCTTTGGAAGGCCGTTGAATATTCCCAGCAACATGCTGCCAAACCAACAAAGCGGCCCTAGTACACTGAATTCCAGAAAAGATTGCAGAATTTGTGCCACGCAAGAAGAAAAGCTGCGTACACGTTTTACTGCACCAAATGCACTAATCCTGTGTGCCAACAACATTCTAAAGTTGATTATATTTGTTTTTCATGCATTCCACAAAATGAATAAAAATTTTTTTACATTTAGGTAGCTACATACTCGTATATCAACAAACCAAAAAAAAAAGTCTAAAGACAAAAATAATAAACGAGCATACTTAGAAATTCAAAGTTACGGCTCCCTTTTTGCCATACAAATGCGAAGGTTCCAGAATATGTGTTTGATGGGGGGTTAAACAAAACACGGTTCGAGCCTGAAAATAAAGAAAATAATGAGGTAATATTTAGAAAAGAATGTAGAAGGAATAAAATTACTCCACGATTCTCAAGACATATAGTTAAAGACAATAACAAAATAATAATACAAACAACTAATGATAAGAAATTACACAAAATTAGAATAAAGAAAAGGAAGAAATATGAATCAAATCAAATTTAAAAATATATAATTAAAATAAAATAATTTTAGGAGATCTGGAAGAAATAATTCAGGGGTAATTAGGGACTAAGATTAGAGACCACGATAAAATTCATAACGACAAACAAAGAGGCAAATGACGCACATTACATAAATAATCAAATAGAGAACTTAGACACTAATGAAAGAAATATGCAAAATTCAATAACAAAAAAAAAAAATAATAATAATAATGATAATTAAAAATAAAATGAAATATTTTCAGACATCTAATACACTCGTATGTATCAAATAAATTCTAATATAGACCTATAAATTAATTGTCTTTCAAACATAGCAGAAGCAATCATACTAGCAAAATCCGAACGAACTGAATGAAATTCCTAACTATATAAATAACCAGTGAAAAGAAACTCAGATTAACAAATGTATGAACTGCTTGGTCTAAAAGCTTATTATCACAACTTAATTTTATATACAATATATAAATACAAAATATGCTCATTGAAAGTTATTTTTATATCATATTGTACTGCTTCCTATAAATGAAAATAAAAAAAAATAACAGAATTATTAATAACTTATAATGAACAAAATATTCAGTACTTTGACAAAGCCTGTCCCACAATCAAAACATACATATGTATGTATATCAATACGCCAAGAAGCAACGAATGACCCAACATACAAAAAATTAATAGAAAATTGAATAGTTTTCATATCAGAATGAGGCTGTTTAATTTATATACATATTCTGAAATTTCTAATAACCTCTACTTGCAGCAAAACAACCAATACAATAGAAGCAAACTAACATATATCCCTCATCCGCTACATGTTGTCGCTCCGGCCCCATCGTAATCCTTGTCGCCGTCGCTTTATTCCAAGGGGGAGGAGTTACGAACGCAACCATTAACCCAACAACAATAAGTACAACATACTAAGGAAGTACAGCACGCCATCCAACAAACAACAATATAAAATTCCAATAATTGAAAAGACGCAAATTCTAATTCTTATTAAGACAATTATTTAAGTTATATTATATTTCAATTCTTATGAAAATCTTCAAATTCATGTTGACTTGAATTCCCATGAAAATGATCCAATCATGTTGAGTTCAATTCTTATGAAAATCTTTAAATTCATATTAATTTGAATTCGCATTAACAACAGGATTGCTTCATTTCTCATGAAATTCAGTACTAAAGTAGCGATACTTTAAGATATAAATACATGTAAACTAAAATTTAAAATCATTATTAAACAAATTGTGAAGTCGAATGGTGTTGCTCTCATTTCCAATACATAACTCGCGCGCCCAGGACAAGCAGCAAGTTCACCTCCCCGAGGACAAACAAATACGGTCTCCAACATTTTGGCGCAGACGGTCTTAAGGACCTACAGGAGGAATCCCAGGGCAAGGAACCCTGAAGCAGGAAACGTCCTGCAAAAAATTCGAAGGACCCTAAAGAGAAGATGTCGTCAAACAAGATAATGGTGAGTAGAGGGTATAGTAGCGTAGTTTAAGTAGATACTTCAAAGAACTCACAACATAGAGGCGCGTTTGCGCTGTTGCACGCAGCTTTGTATGGGCAACCATAAACCGTCTGTATGATCGATCGGTCTATGTATGTCGTCCTAGCTATGAGGATTTTTTTGTAGGGGAATCGAGTTTGTTTGTCGATAGGGACATTTATATTGTTTTTAAATTGGTTTTATTTATATGGTTTTAATTTATATTGATTTAAAATCAAAATAAGAATTGATTTAAATATTTGACATTGTAAGCTTAGGATATTAGGTGAGAATATTTCAAGAGGTGCAGAGAACACGTGTTGTTGCATCAAAGTTTTTGTAGTTCGGAAACTACGATTTGCGTGGAATGTTGAAAAAAAAAATGTTTAAATGCCATTATTCCGTGGCGCATACGTTACCTTTATTTTTGAATATGGATTCAGATTTCCGGGATTGAATCAAAACACTTTTGCCTGTAAATCCAATTTCGGTTTTTGCGAACATATAGCCTTTTCTATGGATTTTTGCGAGTATCAATTTGCACTGATGGAAGGAGTTAATGGACGCCGGTAGACAGCGGATATGGAACTTGTGATGGAAGATAAGTAAAGAAAGAATATAAAGATAGAATTTACGGTGGAATATTTTTTAATAAATTTGTATTTATCATTAAGTCAGATGGAATAAAATATTGGAATAAGTTGATAAAAAGTGTTAACAATTATTGAGTTTTATTTGTAATTGGGATACGCCATCTGTTCTGGCATTTGGGATGAACAAATAGATGGAGATTTTTTTCTTGAAATCAAATATTGAATGAATATCAATATAAACGGCAAAAGCTCAGAACACTGAAAGACCGGCGAGTTTCAACTCCTTGATACCACGGAATCAAAATAAAAATAAAAAATAACACACCGCACTGCAATAAGCATAAGTACTTGAAGGAAATTGCTTTCGATGGAATATCGAAACTCAAAAGTACTTATATTGAAGGCATATCAATATTAAAAGACAGCTTAACAAAACCAAATCGCGAATCAATAAAGACAACCATCGTATTGGGACATTTCTGCATGTAAGTCAAGTACTGAATATATTTTAAACAAATATATATATATATATATTTAAAAAAAAACAATAAAATAAAAATAAAAATTATAATAATAAATAGAAATTAATAAGGTTAAAAAAAAAATAAATAAATAAAATATATATATAAATATATATATATATATATATATATATATATATATATATATATATATATATATATATATTTAAAAACGAAGCCCACAAATTTATGAGCACAACATTGTAAATTAGCAATATAAGAAAATACTATATAGTATTTTCTTATATTGCTAATTTACATTGTTGGCCTCATAAATTTGTGGGCTTCCTTATATATATATATATATATATATATATATATATATATATATATATATATATATATATATATATATATATATATATATATATATATATATATATATATATATATATATATATATATATATATATATATATATATATATATATATATATATATATATATATATATATATATATATATATATATATATATATATATATATATATATATATATATATATATATATATATATATATATATATATATATATATATATATATATATATATATATATATATATATATATATATATATATATATATATATATATATATATATATATATATATATATATATATATATATATATATATATATATATATATATATATATATATATATATATATATATATATATATATATATATATATATATATATATATATATATATATATATATATATATATATATATATATATATATATATATATATATATATATATATATATATATATATATATATATATATATATATATATATATATATATATATATATATATATATATATATATATATATATATATATATATATATATATATATATATATATATATATATATATATATATATATATATATATATATATATATATATATATATATATATATATATATATATATATATATATATATATATATATATATATATATATATATATATATATATATATATATATATATATATATATATATATATATATATATATATATATATATATATATATATATATATATATATATATATATATATATATATATATATATATATATATATATATATATATATATATATATATATATATATATATATATATATATATATATATATATATATATATATATATATATATATATATATATATATATATATATATATATATATATATATATATATATATATATATATATATATATATATATATATATATATATATATATATATATATATATATATATATATATCTATATGCATATGTAAATTGATTTTTGCAACAATAACAAAACATATATTTCCCAAATTTTGTTCAAACGTATAAATCTAAGTTTTTAAAAAAAAAAGGAAATAGTGACGAACAATCTTAATAATGAACCCACCAAACGCAATTGCACAAGCCTCAGGCTCACAAAATAACCAAACAGATATTCGTTGAGAATTCCTGATGCAATAAAAGACTTGACAAAATTCGACGGGAACCCCAGGCTACTGCACGAACTCATCAATAACGTTGAGGAGATTCTCTTTTATATTGGGGGCACGGGTGATTCGTCATATGGACAGTTTTTATTGCGGGCCATTCGAAATAAAGTAGAGGGGCAAGCAAATGAAGTTTTAAATATGTACGGAACACCTCTTGTCTGGGACGATATAAAAAATAATCTAATATTTTACTACTCTGATAAGAGGACTGAAACTTCTCTTATTAGAGATGTGCATAACGTTCGGCAAAACAATAAGAATGTCGAAACATTTTTTAGTGAAATAATTGAGATACAATCTACTCTTTATAAAAATATTCTGATCCACGAAAAAGATTTAAAAGTAATTACGGCAAAAAAAAAGCATTATGCAGAGATGTGTCTCAACGCATTCTTGTGTAATTTAAGGGAACCATTAGGTTCAAGTATAAGAGCAATGATGCCCGATTCATTAGCTACTGCTTTATCTTTCTGCATCAAAGAACATAATATTTATTACATGTTAGTAGACACAAGTAGATATAAAATGTATTATAAGCCATATAATCTACAATTCTCACACAATTTTAATAACAGAACATACTCTAATCAGTTTAGAAATAATTATCAGTATCAGGGGTCATTAACAAGGCCGCCATATATACACACAAATCCAAAGAATTACAAGAATTCTCATTTTTATATTCCCGAAGGCATTTACAAGTCACAAGATTGGTTCAGCCTAATGGAAATAATTAACAACTCAAATTAAGAACAAATGCTATTTCTCGAACAACCCATACAAGTTAATCAATATAGCCCCTCAGATTATATTGAAGTCAATAGTTTTGAATCCACAAATACAACGACAAACGCAAATGTAACTAAATATCTGCGAACAAACCATTTGAATACAGAAGAAAAGAGCACTCTTCTGAATCTTTGCAAAAAATACGAGTACGTATTTTTTAAAGAAGGTATGTCTCTCAGTTTTACAAACGAATTTAAACATAAAATATCCACTGCAGTTGATATACCTATTCATACTAAATCATATGGATACCCGTACGTCCACAAAGACGAGGTACGAAATCAAATTTCAAACATGCTAGATCAGGGTATAATTCGTCAAAGTTACTCTCCTTGGAGTTCTCCAGTGTGGATAGTACCAAAAAAACAAGACGCCAGCGGTAAACAAAAATGGCGACTGGTAATAGATTACAGAAAATTAAACGAAAAAACAATATCTGACGGTTACCCATTACCAAATATTAACGAAGTTCTAGACAAATTAGGAAAGTGTATGTATTTCTCTACGCTAGATTTAGCTAGCGGGTTTCATCAAATCGAAATGCATCATAAAGACACATCAAAAACAGCATTCACTGTCGAAGGAGGACATTATGAGTATATTAGAATGCCATTCTGTCTTAAAAACGCCCCATCGACTCTCCAAAGAGTAATGGATAATGTATTAAGAGAACTCATTGGAAAAATTTGTCTAATATATCTTGACGATATCATTATTTGATCAACCTCTCTTCAGGAACACATGAACAGACTACAACTAGTTTTTGAAAAATTACGAACATCCAACTTCAAGATATAACTCGACAAATCTCAATTCTTACGAAAAGAAATCAACTTTCTAGGCCATATTGTTTCCACAGAAGGTATTAAACATAACAATACATACCATTAATCATTTTCCTGTTCCCCGAAGTCAGAAAGAAATAAAAGCTTTTATATGACTGCTAGGGTACTACCGGAAATTTATTAAAGATTTCGCAAAACTAACGGAATGCTTGAAAAAAGGAAGATCGATAAAAATCGATGATCGCTGCATTAAAACATTTGAATTGTGCACAAATATTTTAATGAATGTTCCCATTTTACAGTACCCCAATTTCTTAAAACCCTTCTTGCTAACTACAGACACCAGCAACTTTGCATTGGGCGCAATTTAGTCTCAAGGCCACATTGGAAGCGACAAACCAGTATGCTATGCTACTCGCACCTTGTCTGAGTCCGAAATAAATTATTCAACCATAGAAAAAGAAATGCTAGCCATAATTTGGGCAAGAAAATATTTTCGTCCATATTTGTTTGGACGAAAATTCAAAATAATAACAGACCATAGGACCCTCACTTGGCTAATGAACCTTAAAGAACCAAACTCTAAGCTCATAAGATGGCGTTTAAAATTAGAAGAGTTTGATTATGAAATAGTTTTTGAGAAAGGTAAACTCAATACTAACGCCGATCCATTAAGTCGAATCAAAATAAATAATTTAAAAGAAAATGATATAGACGTTAATTTAAATGACACAACTTCTAATCGAGGTACTCCTGGCACAACTGTACATGAATGAAATGATATAGACGTTAATTTAAATGACACAACTTCTAATCGAGGTACTTCTGGCACAACTGTACAGTAGGCTGAAGAAAATTTTAGACAAGGGGAATTGCTATTTCAGAAAGATCAATAAATGAATTCAACTTACAAATAATTTTTAAAACATCATCCGAAACACCAGAAATTACCCTTGAGGTTCCATTCAAGAACAAACACAGCCGCACATTCCGGGAAAGAGAATTTAATGAAGAAATCTTGATAAAACTTTTAAAAATTATATGGCTTCAAACAAATTATCAGCAATATTTACCGATAATAATACTTTTCGAATCATACAATCAGTATATTCTAAATACTTCGCGAATAGCAAACTCTTACGCTTGATACGCTGTACAGAAAAATTAATAGATGTCACACAAAGCGATGAACAGGAAGAATTAATAGAGGCATTACAGAAACATAACTTCAAATCAAAAGAGAAGATTACCTCCCATTTATGAAAAATAAAATTGCTCAAACTATCAACAACTGTGAAAAGTGCCAAACATTGAAATATGATAGGAACTCAGCAAAACCAAAGTTTCAGAAACCTGAAACCCCTCTCAAGCCACTAGATATTATCCACATTGCTGTCTATAGTATAAACAATCACCAAATCCTGACTGTTATTGACAAATGTTCAAAATTCGCTTGCGGTTACACCCTTCCCTGAAGAAACAGTATCGTAGATCTCAAATCTTTAAAGAATTCTATGCGGTATTTCGAAAAAAATAGTATGTGGCCAAGGCTCAGAATTTACAGCTAATATTTTCAAAAATTTTTGTACTCAATTTCAAATAGATTTACACAACACATAATTTCAGCAAACTAGTAGTAAAGCACCGGTGGAACGCTTACATTCCACGCTAACAGAAATATATAGAATAATTTTAACTACAAGAAAAGAAAATAATATTGACTTAGATCATGAAGAAATATTTCTCGAAACACTAATGATATACAATAACTCCATACATTCAACCACCAAACTTACACCTTATGAATTGTTTTTCGGGAAAACATACAAATTTAATAACACAGTAGTATTTTACAATGAACATGACTATTTAAAGCAACTTAATGAATTTCAAATGAAACTGTCGAAAAACTGACTTGCCTAAGAATAGATAAGTTAAACAAAACACGGTTGGAGCAAATAATGAGGTAATATTTAGAAAAGAATGTAGAATGAAAAAAATTACTCCACAATTCTCAAGACATATAGTTAAAGACAATAACAAAATAACAATACAAACAACTAATGATAAGAAATTATATAAAATTATAATAAAGAAAAGGAAGAAATATGAATCAAATCAAATTTAAAAATATATAATTAAAAATAAAATACTTTTAGGAGATCTTGAAGAGAAAATGCAGGGGTAATTAGGGACTAAGACTAGAGACCACGATAGAATTCATAACGACAAACAAAGAGGCAAATGACGCACATTACGTAAATAATCAAATAGAGAACTGAAAGCAATATGCAAAATTCAATAAAAAAATAAAATAAAATAATAATAATAATAATAATAATAATAATTAAAAATAAAATAAAATGCTTTCAGACATCTAATATACTCGTATGTATCAAACAAATTCTAATATAGACATTTTAATCAATTATCTTTCAAACATAGCAGAAGCAATCATACTAGCAAAATCCGAACGAACTGAATGAAATTCGTAACTATATAAATAACCAGTGAAAATAAACTCAATTTAACAAATGTATGAACTGCTTGGTCTAAAAGCTTATTACCACAACTTAATATTATATACATTATATAAATACAATATATGCTCATTGAAAATTATTTTTATATCATATTATACTGCTTCCTGTAAATGAAAATAGAAAATAAAAAAATAACAGAATTATTAAAAACTTATAATGAATAAAATATTCAGTACTTTGACAAAGAATGTCTCACAATCAAAACATACATATGTATGTATATCACTACACCAACGAATGATCCAACATACATCGCCTTAATAAACAAAGGAGCAGCCCACTGTATCGTAAACAGTTAACAAATTTATAAAAAATTGAACAGTTTTCCTATCAGAATGACACTGTTCAATTTGTATATGTACATATTCTGAAATTACTAATAACCTCTACTTGCAGTAAAACAACCAATACAATAGAAGCAAAATAACATACATCCCTCATCCGCTACATGTTGTCGCTCCGGCCCCATCGCAATCCATGTCGCCGTCGCTTCATTCCAAGGGGGGAGGAGTTACAAACGCAACCACATAACCCAACAACAATAAGTACAAAATACTAAGGAAGTACAACACGCCATCCAACAAACAGCAACATCAAAATCCAATAATTGAACAGAGGCAAATTCTATTTCTTATTAAGACTATTATTTAAGTTATATTATATTTCAATTCTTATAAAAATCTTCCAATGCATGTTGACTTGAATCCCCATGAAAATGATCCAATCATGTTGAGTTCAGTTCTTATGAAAATCTTTAAATTCATATTAATTTGAATTCGCATTAAAAATATGCTTGCTTCTTTTCTCATGAAATTCAGTACTAAAGTAGCGATATTTTAAGATATAAATACTTGTAAACTAAAATTTAAATTCATTATTAAACGAATTGTGAAGTTGAATGGTGTTGCTCTCATTTCCAATACATAACTCGTGCAATAGCAGAATAGCGCCTAATGTTCCAAATTGTTTAACCAGCGGTACGCGCCTTCAGGGTCGCAAAAGTATTTTCTTATACTACGCTTTTAATATTTATACTCACCATTGTCCTTTTTGGTGACATCTCTATTTAGCTACCAGAAATCCCTGTGTTTTAAAAACTCATCATTCTGCCTGCGCCAAATGATCTACTGAATATGAGAATGTCGACGGTGCATTATAAAGGCCAATGTGCGAAGTACACTCAAATGCGGAACTTATTGCTGTGAGTCAAACTCACAATTTCCACTAAATCCCAGTAGCGCCTAGATTTTATTATTAATAAAATAATAAATTTACATAGCCCTAAGGTGCACGTTAAATTTAACAAAATTGTTATTATTAAGTAAAAGTAGATTGCATGCTTTTAGGTGCGCAGATTATAAATAGATATAAATTAGATCTGGAAGAACTGAAAGCACAAGTAGATAGTCCTATTTCGCTGGATGATAAGATAGAAGAGAAGTTAAGGTCTTTACAGATGTAAGTAAAATTATTTACAGAAAAATTGTATTGGCAATTGGTAGCAGCAACGAGGAAAAGTGAAGCTCAGGTATTCTGGAGATTAGCGAGGGACAGTTTGAACTTGTCGACTTTAGAAGTGGCAGATCAAGCATTAGCGACTATTCAGAGTCGAACGGAGGGAAAATTTCTCAAGCCTTCAAGGATACAGAGGAGTGGAAGGCAAACACGGAATATATCGGGAATAAAACTGGAGAGCTTTTAGGCAACTCCGAGAAACCGAGGAACCCGCATCATATTTGGAGAGGAATATATATATATATATATATATATATATATATATATATATATATATATATATATATATATATATATCTATATGCATATGTAAATTGATTTTTGCAACAATAACAAAACATATATTTCCCAAATTTTGTTCAAACGTATAAATCTAAGTTTTAAAAAAAAAAAGGAAATAGTGACGAACAATCTTAATAATGAACCCACCAAACGCAATTGCACAAGCCTCAGGCTCACAAAATAACCAAACAGATATTCGTTGAGAATTCCTGATGCAATAAAAGACTTGACAAAATTCGACGGGAACCCCAGGCTACTGCACGAACTCATCAATAACGTTGAGGAGATTCTCTTTTATATTGGGGGCACGGGTGATTCGTCATATGGACAGTTTTTATTGCGGGCCATTCGAAATAAAGTAGAGGGGCAAGCAAATGAAGTTTTAAATATGTACGGAACACCTCTTGTCTGGGACGATATAAAAAATAATCTAATATTTTACTACTCTGATAAGAGGACTGAAACTTCTCTTATTAGAGATGTGCATAACGTTCGGCAAAACAATAAGAATGTCGAAACATTTTTTAGTGAAATAATTGAGATACAATCTACTCTTTATAAAAATATTCTGATCCACGAAAAAGATTTAAAAGTAATTACGGCAAAAAAAAAGCATTATGCAGAGATGTGTCTCAACGCATTCTTGTGTAATTTAAGGGAACCATTAGGTTCAAGTATAAGAGCAATGATGCCCGATTCATTAGCTACTGCTTTATCTTACTGCATCAAAGAACATAATATTTATTACATGCTAGTAGACACAAGTAGATATAAAATGTATTATAAGCCATATAATCTACAATTCTCACACAATTTTAATAACAGAACATACTCTAATCAGTTTAGAAATAATTATCAGTATCAGGGGTCATTAACAAGGCCGCCATATATACACACAAATCCAAAGAATTACAAGAATTCTCATTTTTATATTTCCGAAGGCATTTACAAGTCACAAGATTGGTTCAGCCTAATGGAAATAATTAACAACTCAAATTAAGAACAAATGCTATTTCTCGAACAACCCATACAAGTTAATCAATATAGCCCCTCAGATTATATTGAAGTCAATAGTTTTGAATCCACAAATACAACGACAAACGCAAATGTAACTAAATATCTGCGAACAAACCATTTGAATACAGAAGAAAAGAGCACTCTTCTGAATCTTTGCAAAAAATACGAGTACGTATTTTTTAAAGAAGGTATGTCTCTCAGTTTTACAAACGAATTTAAACATAAAATATCCACTGCAGTTGATATACCTATTCATACTAAATCATATGGATACCCGTACGTCCACAAAGACGAGGTACGAAATCAAATTTCAAACATGCTAGATCAGGGTATAATTCGTCAAAGTTACTCTCCTTGGAGTTCTCCAGTGTGGATAGTACCAAAAAAACAAGACGCCAGCGGTAAACAAAAATGGCGACTGGTAATAGATTACAGAAAATTAAACGAAAAAACAATATCTGACGGTTACCCATTACCAAATATTAACGAAGTTCTAGACAAATTAGGAAAGTGTACGCTAGATTTAGCTAGCGGATTTTATCAAATCGAAATGCATCATAAAGACACATCAAAAACAGCATTCACTGTCGAAGGAGGACATTATGAGTATATTAGAATGCCATTCTGTCTTAAAAACGCCCCATCGACTCTCCAAAGAGTAATGGATAATGTATTAAGAGAACTCATTGGAAAAATTTGTCTAATATATCTTGACGATATCATTATTTGTTCAACCTCTCTTCAGGAACACATGAACAGACTACAACTAGTTTTTGAAAAATTACGAACATCCAACTTCAAGATATAACTCGACAAATCTCAATTCTTACGAAAAGAAATCAACTTTCTAGGCCATATTGTTTCCACAGAAGGTATTAAACATAACAATACATACCATTAATCATTTTCCTGTTCCCCGAAGTCAGAAAGAAATAAAAGCTTTTATATGACTGCTAGGGTACTATCGGAAATTTATTAAAGATTTCGCAAAACTAACGGAATGCTTGAAAAAAGGAAGATCGATAAAAATCGATGATCGCTACATTAAAACATTTGAATTGTGCACAAATATTTTAATGAATGTTCCCATTTTACAGTACCCCAATTTCTTAAAACCCTTCTTGCTAACTACAGACACCAGCAACTTTGCATTGGGCGCAATTTAGTCTCAAGGCCACATTGGAAGCGACAAACCAGTATGCTATGCTACTCGCACCTTGTCTGAGTCCGAAATAAATTATTCAACCATAGAAAAAGAAATGCTAGCCATAATTTGGGCAACAAAATATTTTCGTCCATATTTGTTTGGACGAAAATTCAAAATAATAACAGACCATAGGACCCTCACTTGGCTAATGAACCTTAAAGAACCAAACTCTAAGCTCATAAGATGGCGTTTAAAATTAGAAGAGTTTGATTATGAAATAGTTTTTGAGAAAGGTAAACTCAATACTAACGCCGATCCATTAAGTCGAATCAAAATAAATAATTTAAAAGAAAATGATATAGACGTTAATTTAAATGACACAACTTCTAATCGAGGTACTCCTGGCACAACTGTACATGAATGAAATGATATAGACGTTAATTTAAATGACACAACTTCTAATCGAGGTACTTCTGGCACAACTGTACAGTAGGGTGAAGAAAATTTTAGACAACGGAATTGCTATTTCAGAAAGATCAATAAATGAATTCAACTTACAAATAATTTTTAAAACATCATCCGAAACACCAGAAATTACCCTTGAGGTTCCATTCAAGAACAAACACAGCCGCACATTCCGGGAAAGAGAATTTAATGAAGAAATCTTGATAAAACTTTTAAAAATTATATGGCTTCAAACAAATTATCAGCAATATTTACCGATAATAATACTTTTCGAATCATACAATCAGTATATTCTAAATACTTCGCGAATAGCAAACTCTTACGCTTGATACGCTGTACAGAAAAATTAATAGATGTCACACAAAGCGATGAACAGGAAGAATTAATAGAGGCATTACAGAAACATAACTTCAAATCAAAAGAGAAGATTACCTCCCATTTATGAAAAATAAAATTGCTCAAACTATCAACAACTGTGAAAAGTGCCAAACATTGAAATATGATAGGAACTCAGCAAAACCAAAGTTTCAGAAACCTGAAACCCCTCTCAAGCCACTAGATATTATCCACATTGCTGTCTATAGTATAAACAATCACCAAATCCTGACTGTTATTGACAAATGTTCAAAATTCGCTTGCGGTTACACCCTTCCCTGAAGAAACAGTATCGTAGATCTCAAATCTTTAAAGAATTCTATGCGGTATTTCGAAAAAAATAGTATGTGGCCAAGGCTCAGAATTTACAGCTAATATTTTCAAAGATTTTTGTACTCAATTTCAAATAGATTTACACAACACATAATTTCAGCAAACTAGTAGTAAAGCACCGGTGGAACGCTTACATTCCACGCTAACAGAAATATATAGAATAATTTTAACTACAAGAAAAGAAAATAATATTGACTTAGATCATGAAGAAATATTTCTCGAAACACTAATGATATACAATAACTCCATACATTCAACCACCAAACTTACACCTTATGAATTGTTTTTCGGGAAAACATACAATTTTAATAACACAGTAGTATTTTACAATGAACATGACTATTTAAAGCAACTTAATGAATTTCAAATGAAACTGTCGAAAAACTGACTTGCCTAAGAATAGATAAGTTAAACAAAACACGGTTGGAGCAAATAATGAGGTAATATTTAGAAAAGAATGTAGAATGAACAAAATTACTCCACAATTCTCAAGACATATAGTTAAAGACAATAACAAAATAACAATACAAACAACTAATGATAAGAAATTATATAAAATTATAATAAAAAAAGGAAGAAATATGAATCAAATCAAATTTAAAAATATATAATTAAAAATAAAATACTTTTAGGAGATCTTGAAGAGAAAATGCAGGGGTAATTAGGGACTAAGACTAGAGACCACGATAGAATTCATAACGACAAACAAAGAGGCAAATGACGCACATTACGTAAATGATCAAATAGAGAACTGAAAGCAATATGCAAAATTCAATAAAAAAATAAAATAAAATAATAATAATAATAATAATAATAATTAAAAATAAAATAAAATGCTTTCAGACATCTAATATACTCGTATGTATCAAACAAATTCTAATATAGACATTTTAATCAATTATCTTTCAAACATAGCAGAAGCAATCATACTAGCAAAATCCGAACGAACTGAATGAAATTCGTAACTATATAAATAACCAGTGAAAAGAAACTCAATTTAACAAATGTATGAACTGCTTGGTCTAAAAGCTTATTACCACAACTTAATATTATATACATTATATAAATACAATATATGCTCATTGAAAATTATTTTTATATCATATTATACTGCTTCCTGTAAATGAAAATAGAAAATAAAAAAATAACAGAATTATTAAAAACTTATAATGAATAAAATATTCAGTACTTTGACAAAGAATGTCCCACAATCAAAACATACATATGTATGTATATCACTACACCAACGAATGATCCAACATACATCGCCTTAATAAACAAAGGAGCAGCCCACTGTATCGTAAACAGTTAACAAATTTATAAAAAATTGAACAGTTTTCCTATCAGAATGACACTGTTCAATTTGTATATGTACATATTCTGAAATTACTAATAACCTCTACTTGCAGTAAAACAACCAATACAATAGAAGCAAAATAACATACATCCCTCATCCGCTACATGTTGTCGCTCCGGCCCCATCGCAATCCATGTCGCCGTCGCTTCATTCCAAGGGGGGAGGAGTTACAAACGCAACCACATAACCCAACAACAATAAGTACAACATACTAAGGAAGTACAACACGCCATCCAACACACAGCAACATCAAAATCCAATAATTGAACAGAGGCAAATTCTATTTCTTATTAAGACTATTATTTAAGTTATATTATATTTCAATTCTTATAAAAATCTTCCAATGCATGTTGACTTGAATCCCCATGAAAATGATCCAATCATGTTGAGTTCAGTTCTTATGAAAATCTTTAAATTCATATTAATTTGAATTCGCATTAAAAATATGCTTGCTTCTTTTCTCATGAAATTCAGTACTAAAGTAGCGATATTTTAAGATATAAATACTTGTAAACTAAAATTTAAATTCATTATTAAACGAATTGTGAAGTTGAATGGTGTTGCTCTCATTTCCAATACATAACTCGTGCAATAGCACAATAGCGCCTAATGTTCCAAATTGTTTAACCAGCGCTACGCGCCTTCAGGGTCGCAAAAGTATTTTCTTATACTACGCTATTAATATTTATACTCACCATTGTCCTTTTTGGTGACATCTCTATTTAGCTGCCAGAAATCCCTGTGTTTTAAAAACTCATCATTCTGCCTGCGCCAAATGATCTACTGAATATGAGAATGTCGTTGGTGCATTATAAAGGCCAATGTGCGAAGCACACTCAAATGCGGAACTTATTGCTGTGAGTCAAACTCACAATTTCCACTAAATCCCAGTAGCGCCTAGATTTTATTATTAATAAAATAATAAATTTACAAAGCCCTAAGGTGCACGTTAAATTTAACAAAATTGTTATTATTAAGTAAAAGTAGATTGCATGCTTTTAGGTGCGCAGATTATAAATAGATATAAATTAGATCTGGAAGAACTGAAAGCACAAGTAGATAGTCCTATTTCGCTGGATGATAAGATAGAAGAGAAGTTAAGGTCTTTACTGATGTAAGTAAAATTATTTACAGAAAAATTGTATTGGCAATTGGTAGCAGCAACGAGGAAAAGTGAAGCTCAGGTATTCTGGAGATTAGCGAGGGACAGTTTGAACTTGTCGACTTTAGAAGTGGCAGATCAAGCATTAGCGACTATTCAGAGTCGAACGGAGGGAAAATTTCTCAAGCCTTCAAGGATACAGAGGAGTGGAAGGCAAACACGGAATATACCGGGAATAAAACTGGAGAGCTTTTAGGCAACTCCGAGAAACCGAGGAACCCGCATCATATTTGGAGAGGAAAAATCTAGAGCTCAAGAGAATCAGGACGACTGTTAAGCAAGGGACAGCAAGAGTAACACCGGCGTCAGCTTCTCAAATACATACGCAGATATAGCTTTGCCACCAGAAGTGTGTTGGCCGGATTTCTTGTTACCCGAAGGATCCAATCGGGCTACTAAGCAAAAAATTGTGGTGAGAGACAATTACCAAACAGAATTTTTGTCTAGATCTCCTGAAGACGGGGTTGTGCTTTTATAACTAGAAGGTCCGGAATTTCAGCAGAAGTCCGCTGCTCCATCCTTTGTCACGAGCCTTCTAGAACCGGAGGAATTATATGTGGAAGTTGGCCCGAGAATTATTGGTGCCCAATAAATAACACAAAGTAACATAATCACAATCTTGTAAGATGGGTATACTTTAGGCTGCTCATGCGGTGGAAAAGTTGATGGCCATGTTCTCAGAAGTCCAGATATATGGTGTGAGAACTGAGATCAGGAGCTTCAAAGAAGGTTGTGAGCTAGCGCAACAGAGTCTCCCGGAAGAAGATGGGGAACACTTAATAAAGTGTATTAGGCAAAGGACCACAGGTGATGCGTTTCATTTACTAGCGCATATCTCAGTAAGCACCCTGTCGGATTTGTATGCACTTTTACCCAGAACAGATTTGAAACAGAAATCTAATGATACATTCAGAAAAGACATCCAGGAGACCATACAGAAACCCGGTGAGGACCGGAGAGTTTGGGGACGAAGACTTAGATCTTTAGGGAACGCTGTGAACCGGCTATGATTTCTGTATTCAAAGCATGCCTAATAATGGGGACTTAGCAAATTCCTCATTTAATCTATCGCAGATAACTATGGTAGAGTTAATTAAATACGGTCTCTTCCGCTGAAATAGCAATCCAACTGCGAACTACAACAGTTGGAATCTGCTGGACTAGCACGCCTGCATAAGCAGGTGTGATACTACAACGGAACACATGAGATCTCAGTAAAATTGTTGGCCAATTTCCGTAACAAAAAGCCCATACAATAGATAAGTGGTTTACTCGCAAAAATACGCCCTACTGTATGGAATGCCAAATATATGGTCATGAGGCAAATAGACAGAAGCCAGGGGGCACAGAATGGGATTAGAGTAGGATGCAGCCCGCGACGCTGTGCCCGAATCCGCCCAGGAGAGAAGGTGGGAATAAATTCAACAGAACTAGAATTAATACCACGGAAGGAAGTGGCTACGTAAAGAATCCTTTCAACACTGGGAGGTTCGGCGCAGCGTTCAAATTTGAATTCTAGTTATGGAAGCGAGGATAAACAACACTATACAGGGGTTGAAATGCTTCTCATGTGAACGAATGGGAGATCCAGCAGCAGAATGCAGGCAAAAATAATCCCAACAGAGGGACTAGGGAAACTTGCAGTAGTAGTAGGTCGAACGTAGCAGAGAGGGTGAATCATGTGTCAAGCGAATAATGAGGCACTCCAAAATATGCTTCTTGATTGTGTTTCGATTTGGTTTACAGTGGTGATTCTAGTAGTAGGGTTAGATTTTGATAAAATTAGAAAGTATAGGCTAATAGCTGTAAAAGCAGTATGGGAGTACAAGAATAAGATAACTAGGTTCGCACGAAAGGAGTATAAGTATGTAAGGAAGAACTACACCTCATGGTGGGAGAGAATCAGAGAATTAGGGAATAGATATGCATACATGCATATATGCATATGGCTAGTAGAACAGTCGATTCGTCCAGTTCGGTAAGAATAAGAATAGCATTCGGACTGACTGATTGCGGGAAGGAGCAATGAATATGGTTATGACTAATAGTCAGGAAAGAGTAGGCGCAAAGTCAACGAAGGCAATTACTCTCCGTGTAAACACGAAACTTCGGACGGTGGTTTTGCGCAAAGAGCAGCTAGCGGAGGATGTATATAGGGGAGAGACCATAACGCATGTTGACCAGGGCAAGGTGAATGCTTGCGTATTAGATGCATCAGATGAGGACTATTATATAAATTAGGATTTTGTACGTAAGTTTCCTAGTTATGATAATTGTAAGGAACCGAACTGTGGGTCGGTTAACCAGATTAAACAAGTAGACATGAGAAAAAGGTTGGAAAGAGTATTAGAATCACTGAAGTTAGACCCGAGCGTAAATTCGGAGGAGAAGACATCTATAGAAGCCGTTTGTACATCATTCCATGACAAATTTCTACTAGAAGGAGACAAGAGAACATACATACTCGAATTAGAACATGAAAACTAGAGCTGATCAGCCGCCTAAAAATCAAAAGCAATAGAGATTGTCAGAAGCTCACAAAGATGAGGGAAATAGGTGTTAAAGGGATGCTAAAGGATAATATAATTACACCAAGTACATCGCCTAGAGCGGATCAGCCGCCAAATAATCAAACGCAATATAGATTGGCACAAGCTCACAAAGAAGAGGGAAATAGCTTATAAAGGGATGTTAAAGGATAATATAATTACACCAAGTACATCGCCTTGGAATTCACCAATTATTTTAGTGCCTAAAAAGGGGAGTGCTCAGGGTCAGAAGAAGTGTTGAATGGTCGTTGAATTCAGAAAATTGAATGACGCCACTATGAAGCAGGTGTTCCCGATACCAAGGCTAGAAGAAATCCTGGATCAATTGGCATGTAGTAGATATTTTTTTACGCTTGATTTAGCAAGTGGCTACCATTAGGTCCTGTTGGATACCCAAGATAAGCAGAAAACCGCGTTTACCACCGGTTTGGGGCACTATGAGTTCAATCGGATGACGTTTGGATTAACAGGAGCACCATATACCTTCCAGCGGCTAATGAACCATGTGCTCACAGGCTTGCAAGGATTAGATTATTTTGTGTGTCTAGATTATATTGTAATCTATGGGAAAAACTTTTATCAGCATTCCCAACGCTTGTGCAAGGTGCTCCAGAAATTGCAGAACACAATTTGAAATTAAACACGGAGAAGTGTCAATCTTTGCGAAGAGAGGTGGTTAATTTAGGCCATCGTTGTTCAGAGACAAGAGCACTGCCGGACCTTCAGAAAGTGGAATTCGTGAAGACTATACCAAACCCAAGAAACAGAAAAGAAGCAAGCATTTCTGGGACTAGTCAACTATTATAGAGAGTTCCCAGAAGAACTAGCCGGAATTTCGTTGCCAATTAATAAGTTGCAACGTAAAGAAGCAAAGTTAGCAAAGACAGAGAACTTTCAACAACCATTTGAGAGTCTAAACAGAATTATTAGCTCACCCTCGATTTTGGCGAACTCCGATTTTAAGCAAACTTATTTGGTGGTCAACAACATGCTGGCAATGAAGCATTGGGAGCAGTGTTGTCACAAGGGGATGTCGGAAATGACCGACCAATAACATTCGCAGGCTGGCCGCTTAGCGGTACGGGGAAGCGATACTCTACGATAGAGAAAGAATTTCTAGCCATTGTTTGGGCAACTATGAATTTTAGGGCATATCTGCTAGGAGGCCCATTCCGACCACCAATTGCTGAGAGGCATAGGGAATCTTAAAGATCAGACCTCTCGGTTGGCACGTTTTTGGCACAAAATGTCGGAGTATGATTTTGAAATCATATATAAGCCTTGGAAAAAGAACCTAAATGCAGATGCACTTAGCAGAGTAGCTCGGACCAGAGCACAGACAAGGGCTAACAAAGCGAAGGAAGAACAGCGGGACAAAATAAGAGAAGGACTGGCGGATGAAAGTAATGATAAATCCTCACAGTCAGCGAGAAGAGTATTGAGTTGAGGAGTAAAGAGGATGTAGCAAAGGTAGTGAATGGTTTCCATGATTCACCTCTAGGTGGACACCAGGGGTCTTGGAAAACCTACTAGAAAATCAGAAGGATATACGTCTGGAAAATTGCGCTCATAGACATTAAAAAATATCTTAAGAGTTGCCCAAATGTCAGGTAAAACAGATTTCGAGGCTAACAAAGATGCCGATGGTGTTGACTGACATACAGAAACAACCATTTGATGGATATTGTAGGTATTTGACCAGCGACAGTTTCAGTAAATTAGTACATCTTCAAGTTCCAAGATGATATTTTTTAAATATATGGCATGCGTAGACATACCTGATGCCGAGGCGAGTACGTTATCCAAAGCATTATTTGACGAAATTATAGCACGTTACAACATACCGAAATTGTTGGAGCACGTGAACGCTTCCAATTTCGTTTCAAAATTATTCTCTGAGACTTGTAAATTGGTAGGTATTAAGAAATTACACATTACTTCTTATCATCCGCATGCGAACGGTTTACTAGAACTAAGTCATAGACCTCTGGCAGAATACTTGCGTAGTTTCGTCAAAGAGGATTGCTGTAACTGGGATCAGTGGTTGACCACGGCCCTGCATGTACATAACAATACTCTACATGTATCAACAAAACAAACTCCGTTTAGCACATTCTAAGAGTTTGACTTCAATATGCCGGCAAATTTGAGGCGCAAATGTACGCTGCATGACCCAAACAAAGAGAAGAAATATCAGCTCCAGCGATCGCACGAGTTTGTTAGAGAAAACCAAATTGTGCTAAACGAGTAGCCAGAGAAGCCTACAAAGAGGTACTAAACTCAATAGTCCTTCATGTGGGTAACCGGGTACTAAAGAAGAACTAAACTAGGAAAATAAACTTTCTCTTGTGTGGTTAGGGCCGTACACGGTGGTGGAAATCCGTAGTCCCGCTACCACGGTTGTAACGATTAAAGCAAGCCCAAAAAACTTCACAATAACTTGGTAAATTTATCTCATTTGCGAACTCACAACTGAATAACATGTATTTGTCGTGTAGTACACCCATAATCCTCATTTGATGAGCAACTGAAATCAACATTTTATTAACAAGCATAAAATAGTTCTATTTTCAAAGACAAGGCCAGCGTGAACCATTGAATCATGGTAACTAAGGTCGTTTATAAATTATATAATGCGAGTATGCAAATATTGAAGCCGAAATGCAGTAAAAACAAGAATGAAAAGAGAGAGAATGGTTGAAAAATATTAAGTAAGGTAATAAATAGGAACGAAAAATATAAAAATCACAGATACGAGAATCAGAATTCAGTTGCGGGAAAAGGAATATGAATAGAAGGTTTGCTTAGTGCATCCGGGCAAACCGAAAGTGTATTGACCAATTGCCCAAATCAAAAAATTGGAGCCCATGCAAGGCGGAAATGTTAGCAGAGCACATATGCTTGTACATCTGTACAAGCTTTGAATGTAGAATGAAAATGGAGCACTTGTATGTTTCTGGACGTACGTTAGTACATGATATGAAGATGGACATAATCTGTCGCAATAGGAAATAAGGAACGAGTGCATGGGCATGCATTCTAATAAGTAAGTATGATAATAAGTATATTTTTTCAATCATGCAAAATAAAAATTACATAAAATATTCCTTTGAGAGTGTAAGCAAGTTTCACAAATATTTTCGCAACCGGTGTGCACATATGGGTGCATGCATATAAATAAACGAATTCATTTAAGATAGGAGATACAAACAAGTATCTGTGCCAGCTAGATTGGACAGACATAAACAACCACCAAAAGGGCAAATCAGACTATGGGAAAATACAATCTGGATTACCGCACTAGAGACAAACATAGACAAAAACAAAGCTAGAAAGAGCCAAACAACAAAAAATACAACATGAACGTGAGTATAAATGTTTTCTTTGTTGTTTTCCAATTGTTTATATATCAATTATAAAACTCCCCACATTACGTGCTTCCACTCCAGAAAAGATCCCGTTCATACCCTAGACAACTGACTTGAGAATGAACTGTGAATCTGGTTATACTATCCCACATGTGCAAATAAACTTACACAAGCGATTTAGGAAGAAACCAAAAGTAAAACTCAAACTCTATTTGAGATTGGAGCATAATGGGAAATATAACTCCCCACATTACGTGGTTCCACTCCAGAAAAGATCCCTCAAGGTTTCAGATTTCACCGTTCATCTCCTAGACAAATGAGTTGAGAATGAACTGTGAATCTGGTTATACTATCCCACATGTGCAAATAAACTGACGCAAGCGATTTAGGTAGAAACCAAAAGTAAAGCTATTTCAAATTGGAGCATAATGGGAAATAAATAATTTTCTGAGTTATAAATAGTACCTATAACACAGGGAATGTACAATACGAATGTATTACACAGTTAAAGATTTCACTCCTGCTTCCCAACGTATATTACCATAACTATTAAGTAAAATCTTTTGTAATTGAAAGGGAAAGGCGAGAGAAACAAATTTTAAAAAAATATACAGTTTTGTTTTCAGTATAGAATATACAGTGTATCTGCCTTAATATATATGTCAGTATATATATTTTCTGAAGTGGAAGCGATCATGATAGAAAAAATTCGAAGATACCCTGTAATTATGGTGGGAGACGGCTACAACAACAATCACAGCTTTAACTTCAGTCATTCATTTAAATTTCTAGGGAGATTAATCTCCAGGCGAAAACTTCATAAACCTCGAAAAGATCCAGCTTTACGTAGCCAAACTTTATCGGCTAACTTCGTAACGTTTTCTACAATTAGAAGATCTCAGCAGACACATACGAAGCGAAGATTTTTTTTGACTTGATCGGAAGCGCAACTACTCGCGTAAGCTTGCAGCATCTTTATGCGTATCGTTCCAGAAAGAGGGGAGGAGTATGCAGAGTTCGTTGAGCGACATCACTCCAACAACGACGTCATCATACGGCGTCAACAGAACCAGCAGGCAGCCGACGTCGCAGTACAGAGTAGCGTAGAACAAGTTAAATTTGTAATTTGCTTGTAAGCTTATGTTTGTATATACGCCAAGAAGAAAAGAGTCAATAAAAGACCAAAAGGTATAAAAAAGGGAAATAAAAAAATAAACAGTTAGAAATTAAAAAAAAACAAAAAACATAAATACAGAAAACAAAATTTTAAAAAACAAATGTAATATAAAAAATACAAAAAAAACATGTAAAAAATAAAAGAGGAAAAGAAAAATGGACCCAAAATATAGCGATTTAAAAAAAACACAAAAATTTATTATTATAGGATTTATTGAATCCATTAATTGTACATGGTGCAAGAAATATGTTGTAAACGATTCACTAGAAGGTAGTGTCACTTCCTTCTTCTAGAAAGATGTTCAGAGTCAAAATCATGCTACCTGCGTGTAGTTGGCACACACCACCGACTCCTAACTAGACCTTTGTGGTAGTTAGATTTAAGAAGTAGTATTAAGTAAGCACATATTTTTAGGGTGTAAGTATTATAAATAAATAGCGATTTATGAATAATCATTATATGTACTTCTAGGGTGATACAGTTTCTGAATCGAGTTGACGACGGGCATTGGCCTATAGAACGCATCGTCAGCATTCTTATATTCAATAGGTCAGCTGTCTTAACCGACTGACACCAATCAGGAAATGCGTAACTGGAAAACTAGAAACGTGCTTACCTTGACTATAATTATTTATTCGGCGCATTATTTATTCGCATCGATTCGTCACTTGTATCGAGCTCGTAACGAGCTGTGCGAATAAAACAGCACACGAGCAAGTGGTATACTTTGCAGCACTGTTTCAACTGTTTTTTTAAACATTTACTTTCTTTATATTTTTTATGCAAACTAATCATCTGAATATAATGTAAATCAACAGAATAAAAATATTTAAAATCAAAAAATATTTTTTTTTTAAATTTAAATTTAACCAGCTAAAATAGAAAAATTCCAGATAATTTTTATGGGTATTTTTTAATCTCGTTGGTTTTCAAGCAATTTTCATTTTGGAACCACTTTTCTATGGAGGATGGAAAAATTTGCCCGTTTAATCCGAGTATAATTTATGCGATATCTTTTTTATACAAATGTCGGTCCTATCGTCGATAAAGTGGCGAATCGAATGGGCCTATTGGAAAATAGTATATAATTTTATGCAATAAAGCCTTCTTATGTTTTGAATATAAATCAAGGGTATATTTTATTTGGCAGCTTTGAGCGCCTTTAGTAGACATCGGTTTGTTTGATCACGCCACTGACGAGCTATTCGAGGCTCCCTATACAAAAGATCCTCAACCATTGGCTCAGCCGGTAGGATCCGGCCAACATGTAAGAAAGAATGTTAAAGCAAAACATAATTTCACCTAGTACCTCGCCTTGGAACTCACCAATAATGTTGGTACCAAAGAAGGAGGGTGCTCAGTGTAAGAAGAAGTGGAGAATGGTAGTTGATTTTAAGAAATTGATCTACTCCACTATCAAGCAGGTGTTTCCGATACCAAGGATAGAAGAAATCCTGAATCAATTGGGATATAGTAGATATTTTATTAAGACATATACTCGTATATATGTGCATGTACCTTGCTTAGAACTGCGGTATGTATATATGTATTCGTATGTATGAGCATGAGCACGTTTTTTTATACTCTTACAGTTGGACGTTCATTCAAAAACCTATGATGCTGACTTGTACAGAACTATTCCAATTCCCTTATACCTACACTGAAAAAGTAAGTCTTCTACTGTACTTTTTATGAATCAAAATTTTATTTTACCTGAAGCCTATAAGTTGGTTTTAAAAGTGCTTATTAATATGTACAAATTTTATCACCTCTATATTTTACTTTTTATTCTCTCTTAATTTTCCTATTATTGGTTTAATTATTTCAAATCTATTTATTACTCTATTAAATGCACCTATTCTTACTAACAATAATCCATATACCTATACTCATTTTATTTTCCCTACATTACCTACTTATGAAAATGTACGTTCGCACATTTGTACTTTATACACATACATATTTTTACTTCTACGTATGTCCTTCGATACTAACGATTCGTAGCTCGTGCCAGTTATCACCATTTGCGTATCATATTTCCCTACAATAACTGCTGCATGCATGTGCCTAAGTGTGTATTTCTCACCCAAAACGGTCTTTTAATTTTTTGTTGGACTATTTTCAATTTGTTTACATTTTCTTTTTATGTTAATATTTCAAATATTTTTTCTTAATTGCTTTACCGTGCTTTCATTCGGATATAGTGCCCGTTGAGCATATTTATAATATATAACTTTTAAAACGATCAAGTTTAATTGGCACACTTCCACTGACATTGACTTTGAAAGTCTGAATTGTGTTTTCTTACACATGTGCGTGATATTAGTTGATTTGGTTGTTCTTGTTGTGATTACTCTTGTAAAACATAATGAACACATGTCTCTAATTGTGTGGTCTTGTATGGAATAATTTTGATAAATTATTATATAGTTTTTTTGGTGTGGCCTTAATTGTTACGACTGTACGACTGTTGTAGCAGGACTACGGATATCTGCCTCCGTGTATGGGCCATTCCAAAAGGTAGAAAATTTATTCGTTCGAGTCTGATTCTTCATCAGTACCCGGTCGCCAACATGAAAAACTACAGGAATTACCACTTTATTATAAGCTTCTCTAGTCACCCTTCCATTCGCTGTAACTGGTATTTTCGCCCTTTATTTGGGTCAACTGCATTGCAAACTGGCATACATTTGCGCTTCAAAATTGCCGGCATGTTGAAATCATATCCGTGGAGCGCCCTAAACGTAGTTTTGTTTCGTTGATACAGGTACATTATTGTAATGTACATACATGGCCTGTCGTCAGCCACTGATCACAGTTAGAGCCATCCTCTTTAGCGAGACTCCGTAGGTATTCAGAAAGAGGTCTGTGGATTCACTCCAGCAAATAGTTCGCCTGCGGATGATATGGCGTAATGTGCAACTTTTTGACTCCTAATAGTTGACACGCATTCAGACGAAGTTTGAGCCATTGTCGGTCACCAACATCTCCGGTATGTTGTACCGGGCTAAAAATTAGTCAAAGAATGCTTTGTCTGCCGTACTCGCTTCGGCTTCAGGCATGGCTATGCATGCCATATATTTGAGAAATCATCCTGGAACAAGATGTACTTATTTCCCAGAACTGTCTCAGGTAAAATACCCACGATATCCATGTGAACTTTATCAAATGGTTATTTGGTGTGTCTGTCAAAACCATTGGCATTTTTATCAGCCTTGAACTCTTGTTGGCCTGATACTTTTTTTATTACTTTGAGCGTACCTTTCCACGCGTATACTCTTCTAATTCATTCATGGGTTTTCCAAAACCCCATAGAGGTAAATCATGGAAACCTTGTATATCCTTTTCATTTTCAAGCCATTCTACTCACTTGGCTGACTTTTTATCTGTCTCGTTATTTGGTTTTTCCTCCTCTGACCCTTCTACGTTATTTGTTGACAGTTTAACCTTGGTCTCCTCTTTGTCGGCTTTAGTTTTTGCTCTTATTTACACTAATGATATCTTTTGTATCTGTGACACTCTGCTAAGTGCGTCTGAATTCAGATTATTCTTCCCAGGTTTATACAATCATATTGTGTCTGAACCTGGGTAGCCTAGACTAGTTTGGTCTTTCAAATTGGCTATGCCTCTCAACGGCTGGTACATATTTTAAATCATCGTCATAGCAAATAAGTTGGAATTATCCAGCTGAATATAATGAATAAACTGAAATTGCTCGTTAGTTTTTGAATCTATAAATTAGTTGCAATATTATAAATGCTGTATATGTACGTATAATTATACCGTTGAAACAAAAAATTAAAAAATTGCCAATATGCTCTAAATTTGTTCGTAGCCCAGCCAATGAGATTCCATTTCTATCGCGGAGTATGTTTTCTCCGTATCCCTAAGCGTCCTACTGGCGAGTGCTATTGGTCGTTCATGCCTCATTGCTAGCATCGGTGGTCAACAAAAAGGTTTGCTCACAATCGTGGTACGCCAAAATCGGCGGAGAGCTAATAATCTCTTGTAGCCTCTCAAATACTTGTTAACAGCTCTGTCCATTAGAAGTTTGCTTCGTTACGGAACAACTTATTCATTGGCAACACTATTCCGGCTAGTCCTTCTGCGAACTTTATATAATAGTTCACCATTCTCCAAGGCATGCTTGCGCAATTTCCTAAAATCAACGACCATTGTCCACTTCTTCCCTGAGCACCACCCTTCTTTGGTTCCAAAATTATTGGTCAGTTCCAGTGCGAGGTACTCGGTGAAAATAAGTTTTCCTTTAACATTACTCAACTTGCCTGTTTACCTCATCTTTGTGAGCTTGCGGCAATCTTTATTGCTTTTGGTTAATTGGCGGCTGATCCGCCCTAAGGTATTTCGCGCTCTACATCCGGTGTATATGCGTAACTGGTCTTCTTCCAGCAAAAACATGTCAATGAATGACCTACATATGGCTTCTATGGAGGCCCTCTCCTCTGACTTTACGCTTTGCCCACAATTCGGTTCCTTAAAATTCTTGTAACTAGAAAACTTAGGCCTAAAATCCCTATTTACTAGGTAGTCCTTCTCGGAGGCATTCAGTACACAGGAGTAGGTTTTGCCTTTGTAAACATGTATGGACGAGTATTTGGTGACCTGCCTATCTCCGACTGCAGTAGTGAACATGTCCTGCCTTTTTTCT